>QJOB01000198.1:0-121891 GCA_004155035.1 Monosporascus sp. 5C6A | reverse complement strand
TAACTAGATATATTTATATATATAATAATATAAGTTATTTTACTAAATATATAACAGTTATAACAAGTTTTAATTATAAGATAACATTTATAAATTAAAATAAATTTCTTTGTATTTAAAATATATTAATATCAACTTTTAACAATGACGTAATATTGTTATGACCCAACATATCTTGGCCTCCGCAAACGGTCAAGACAGGGATTCTCCAACACGGGTTACGTGCGCGGTTACGTGAAAGAGCGTTGGGATCGCTGGCGAGCCTAGCGATCCAGGGAGCATTGGGATCGCTGGCGAGCCTAGCGATCCAGGGAGCATTGGGATCGCTGGCGAGCCTAGCGATCCAGGGAGCATTGGGATCGCTGGCGAGCCTAGCGATTCAGGAATACTTTTTTAAAACTATACCAATATATATAAATACGCTTATTATTTTTCATAATTTTAAATAGCATTAACTTATAATATAACTTGGTTACCTAAATTACCCTTAATTATTTAATATTACTAAATATAACTAATATTTCCGTTATTACTTAATTTTTTATAATATCATTATTAACATAAACCCGTACGATTAAGTTTAATAGTTGGTTAATTAACCTAACCGTTATACGTTACAAGCTTTTGTTTAATAGTACAGTTAAATTCTGAACAATATTTCGAATTGCTATTATGTCGACTAACGCTTAAATAATCGCAACTTAAAAACTTACGGTTTAGTAACTTTAAGATAAGGTTAAGGAGTTCGAGGTTATCGTTTAACAACTTACCGATTAAATAACCGTATTAATAGGCATTCGTAAAATAAAACCTAAAAAGCCAGAACTGTATAACGGAAAAGGGAACGTCCAGAGTTTCCTGACTTAGGTTTAGGTTTATATCCGCCTAAAGGGGCTTACCGATCCAGCGGATCAAATTCTTGCCGTTACAGCCTGTTTGAAAGAAGATGCTTTCGATTGGTTCGAACTTACTATAAGAGACTTTCTAGAAAAAGGAAAGTCCGATTAGGAAAAGGCTATTAAGGAAATTTTCTCCGTTTACATCAATTTCGAGGAGAAACTTAAAAATAACTTCGAAAATCCAGACGAAGAACAAGTTATAACTTAGCAGATTTTTTAACTGCGCTAGAAAAGATTAGCTTCCAAATACGTTATAAAGTTTAGGAACTTTATAGTTAAGGCAAGATGGATAGATAATAAAGATGATATCTTGATTAACGTGTTTTATAAAGGCCTAAAGGAAAATGTTAAGGATAAAATTATTAAATTTTTACAATTTACGATATTTGATAAGTATATTACCGAAGTAATAAGAATCGACAATCGGTAGTTCGAAAAACGATAAGAAAAACGAGAATACTTTACTTTACGGGTTGGATATTCCAAAGTTAATTAAGGAAAAAGGCACGAAATACCTCTTATTTCTTTTGGAATAACTTTAAAATTTATGAAACTTGGTATTACTTAACGACGAAATATAAGCTAAGTACAGTGTTATAATTACGGTAAGATGGGATATATTATACGACGATATAAGGCGTTGCCAAAAAACAATAAAAAAATACATTAAACCCTAGTCCTAAAGGGACTATTAAGGAATTCCAGCAGTAACAAATAAATTAACATGATCCGTATTTGCAATAACGATAAATAAAAAGGAATATAATAAGAAATAAAAGCAGCCAAAGCCTTATTTTAAGCAATAATCAAACGATAACGATCCGTTATAACAAGATGGTTAATGAAATACCAAAAATGGAAGGAATTTTTTATTCCTAAATTTCGTTTACGATCATAAAAAAAAAGTAAAAGCGGTACGAACAATTGAAACTGAACGCATGGATTAAGGAATACTACGGTTAAGATAAGGCCTTATTACTAGGAACGCCTAACCGATATAAGAAACTACATGTTATTTATTACAAACGCGCTTATTGCCCCCGATACGAAAAATAACAAAACTACATTTAATGCCGCATTATACGTATGTGGTACCAAGGATTCAACTTTCAAAACCAAACCGGAAACGACCTTAAAGATTAGCGATGGTATCGTTACTTACGTATGATAGCATTATAGGACACCATCGACATCCTTACCGCTAAAGGAAGTTGGCCTGCAGGCCAGAGTTGCCCAAAAAAACCCGATATGTTACTTTGAAACGTGTAACCACAAAACATAAGAAAAATGGATTTATTAAACAGTCATAAAGGCAGGACGAAAAACCTTTAACAACTTGCAATTTTAGCTAATATTTACGATTAACTTTAAAAAACGACAAAAGCTTCGAAAGGAAATATAATCCCGATAAGAAAATATGGCCAAGTACGACGTATAATATTAACAATAGTTTAACAGCCCAAACAACTGGATAACGGAAACAGACCGTCCAAGAAAAAGCATAATTGAACAAATCGAAAGGGACTTTTTCACCTTAAAACAATATAACAAATTATTTGATGTACGTATCATGGAATTAAAGGCAATATTGCAACGTTAAAAGAAACATATTAAACAACTGCAAGCAAAAGTTAAATAATTAAAAAACCTAAAAAACAGACGTTACCTGTAAAAAAGCTATAAGATAACGAAAGCCAAAGGAATTAACATAAACCCCTTAAAAAAGCTTTATGCACGACAAAAAAAGCTAATAACGACCCTATCACCTTGAAAATACGGATTAGGACATACTGGTATACCGTAATAATGGACTGCGAAGCTTTAAGCGCTAATTACATTACCCCGAAGTTAATAAACCAGCTTAAATTACCATGAAAAGATAAAAAGAACCTTTACATCGCCGAAAACGCCGAAAGCCAGGCATTCGTTTACGATAACGGAAAAATTACACGTAAAATTAATTACCTCGAGATTTTTGTTAAAAAATAAGTCCAGATAATTAACTTCGACATAATTCCGCTAAAAAATTACGATATAATCCTAAAAAAGCTATAATTATATCAATATAACCCCTTAATCGACTAAAGTACTGGCCAGGTAAAATTTGCTTTATACTTTATTAACAAGCAAGTAAAACAAACGAAATCTTTATATTCGATTAATAACAAAAAAATAATAAATGCAGGCATAAGGATACGACAAAAACTTTACCACCCAAAGGAATACGACATAAAAAAAAAAAGGCATAACAGACGTATTCGATACGTCATAACCATTATCCGGGCCAGGTTTCATGATTTAAACGAAAACCTAACATAACAACCCGAAAAGCCAGAAGAAAACATGGTTAATATACCACCACAGTATCGCAAATACAAGCGACTATTTCAAAAAGAACTCGAGATAAAGTTACCAAAACATAACAAATAAGATTACGAAATAGTTCTTAAAAAAGGTACCTTACTTAAGTTCTATCCCATTTACAATCTCAATACAACAAAATTTCACACCTTACGAAAATACCTGGAAGATAAATTCCAAAAAGGGTGGATTCGACGATCCACATCTTTAGTAAGATACCTTATGTTTTTCGTACCCAAGAAAAACGGCAAATTACGATTAATAATAAACTATCGGCACTTAAACAACATTACCGTTAAAAATAATTTTTTTTATTATTAATTACTGAAATAAAGGATTGCCTATAAAGAACTAAATAATTTACCGCTTTAAACCTTAAAAACGGATATAACTTAATTCGAATTAAATTAAGTTACGAATAAAAAACGGCTTTCAAAATAAAGTATAAATTGTACGAATATTTGGTTACGCTAATAGGACTTACGAACGTACCAGCAACTTTTTAACGAATAATTAACCATATATTCAAAAAATACCTGGACATTTTCGTTATATACTATTTAAACGACATTCTGATTTTTTCAAAATCGGAAAAAATATATACAGGATACGTTTATCAAATTTTTCAAGCTTTATAAAACGCTAATTTATTAATTAACGTAGAAAAAAACCAGTTTTATACGCAGGAAATGGAATATCTAAGACATATCATTACCTTAAAACATATCAAAATAAACCTTAAGAAAATTGCAGCAGTTGCCGAATAGCCAAGACTTATTATAATTATAAAGGTACAGGTATTTATTAGATTTGCTAACTACTACCGAAAATTCATTAAATATTTTAACAAAATTACAATACCATTGTCGAATTTAACCAGAAAAAAAACGAATTCCAGTAAATAACGGAAATAAAAAAGGTATTCCAGCGGATTAAAAACGTAATTACTAATAAACCGGTATTAATCATATACGATCCAAATCGCCCAGTTAAACTAAAAACCGACTTTTCGGATTACGTATTAAGCGCAGTAATCGGATACCGAGATAATTAAAAAGTACTTTACCCGATTACTTTCTATTTCTACAAGTTAAAAAAAGCAGAATTTAACTATAGCATTCCCGACAAAGAATTTATGGCCATCATTAAAGCTTTCCGAAAATTCAAACATATACTTAAAGGAAACCTTTATCAAATTAAAGTTTACATCAATTACAAAAACCTTACCCGTTTTACCATTACACGAAAACTTATAAAACGATAATTACGTTACGTAAAAAAGCTAGCTAAATACGATTTTATTATTATATACCGGAAGGACTTTAAAAATAATAAAGCAAACGCTTTTAGCAAATAACCTAACTTAAAAAAAAATTAATAAAAATTAATTACAAAATTTTCGATGTTACCCCAAAAAGACATCTAAAGTTACGACAGATTGCAACAATTAAAGTAATGCCCCCCAACCTACATCAGAAAATTCAACAATATAACGACAGTTTACCCAAAAACCAAAAGATAAATAAGATCTAGGTCCTAAAAAAACATCAAGAAAACTTGATATAAAATATATATCAACACCCATTTTATGGATATCCAGGGATTTACAAAACCCTAGAACGACTATAACGTACTTATTATTTTCCCAAAATAAAAATAGCAATACAGAAAGTTAAAAAACAATACGATATTTGCGCTAAAGTTAAAGCTTTACGATACAAACTATATAAAAAACTACAACTACTTTTAATTTTACAGCAACCATAGGATTTAATTATTATAAATTTTATTACCAAACTTTCCTTATCCGAAAATCTAGCGATAGGAATATATTATAACAGCATTTTCGTAATCGTTAACCGATTTACCAAATTTTCCTATTTTTTTCCATACCTCGAAAATACGAACGCAGAACAAATGGCATATATCTTTTTCCGACATATTTTCAGCATACATAAATTACCAATAGAAATCATTTCCGATAAAGATACCACATTTACCTTTAAGTTTTAATAAGGCTTAATGGCATAAATCGGCTTAAATCATAAGTTATCCAACGTATTTAAACCTTAAATAAATAAGCAGACAAAACGGTTAAATCAAACTTTCGAAACTTATTTACGATGTTATATTAACTACGAACAAAATAACTAAGTTAAAAAGCTACTAGTAACCTAATTGGCTTATAATACCAGCCATTACGAAAGTATTAAGATAACCCTTGTAAACGTTAATTTCGGTTTCATACTAGAAGTTTATAAAGACTTACGCGACGGTCCAGTTAATATTAAAACTATTTTAACATTAAAACAGCTTAAACAGTTATATGTAGAAATGAAAACAGAACTTGAATTTGTACGTAACCAGATAAAGAAATATTATAACTATAAAAGGTTAAAAAAACTAACCTTTTCTAAGAGGGAAATGGTTTACCTAGCTATTAAAAACATCAAAACCAAACGTCCAAATCAAAAGCTTGACTTTAAATATATCGGCTTATATAAGATTATTAAGAAAGTTTCGGAAAATAATTACAAATTGGAGTTACTACTAAGGATTAAACTTTATCCAGTTTTTTATGTTTCCTTATTCGAATTAGTAGCGGATATTATTAAAGTTAATACAGGATAAAAGGATAAGGCGGAAGAAAAAGTATTAATGTACGAAATGGAAAAGATCCTGGATATACGCAAAGAAAATGGATTTACCTAGTACTTAATTAAATGGAAGAAGTACCCAGATTCCGAAAATATTTAGAAGCCCGTTAAAAATCTTATAAACGTTTAACGCTTTTTAAGGAACTTTTACCAGTAGCGACGGAACCAAAAACAGTATCCTAGTTAAAATCGTCCGGGACGGCGTTAATTACGGACCAGTCGACCGGGCCAGAGGACTATAACGGCATTATAGTTAAAATTTCTGCGAAATTTTGACGTTTTTATTCTTGTTTTTTGCGTTTAAATCGTTTTAATTTTTTAAGGTTATTAATACCTCGTATTACAGCTTTTATTATTTTATTATGTTACATTTTCTTTTGTTTTTAGATTCGACGTATTCGAGTTTTAATTAACTTTTCGGTTTTTATAACAGCTTTAAATTTTTCCTTTAGTTTTTGATATTAAAAAGTAATTTTTTAAAATTACGCAGGGTTAAAATCCCGTACGTTATAATTGCCTTGGTCGTAACGGATATACGAAAAACAACGGGAAAATCCGTTTCAAAAACCTTACAAACTAAGTTCCGGCGTTTACAATAAAAATAAGGAGCTATTTAAACAGGACTTAAAAGTATAACGGAAAGCAAATTGTTGCGTTATTCGGCTTTTACCTTAAAAAAAGGTTTGGCAGGTTTTTGAATTTTGTTAATTATTTTCGCATTAAATAACAAAAAAGAAAAAAACTTATAATTTTCGGGACGAAAATTTGGAAGGGGAGGAATCGTGTTATGACCCAATATATCTTGGCCTTTATAAACGGTTAAGATAGGGATTTTCCAATACGGGTTACGTACGCGGTTACGTAAAAAAGCGTTAGGATTGCTGGTAAGCCTAGCGATCCAGGAAGTATTGGGATCGCTGGCGAGCCTAGCAATCCAGGGAGCATTAAGATCGTTGGTAAGCTTAGCGATCCAGGGAGTATTGGGATCGCTGGCGAGCTTAACGATTTAGGAATATTCCTTCGGAATTATATTAATATATATAAATACGCTTATTACCTTTTATAATTTTAGATAATACCAGTTTGTAATATAACTTGGTTACTTAAATTACCTTTGGTTATTTGATATTACCAAACGTAATTAGTATTTCCGTTATTATTTAGTTTTTTACAGTACTATTGCTAATATAAACCCGTACGACTAGGTTTAATAGTTGGTTAACTAGCCCAGCCGTTACAAATATGTATATTTCAAAAACTTTTTTATATTGTTTCTAAATTTAAATATATTATATATTACGTAATATTCAGCTTATAAAACTCCGCGATATATTCGTTACGCAAACTGGATTACAGCGTATTTATATTTATTTAATACTTATTTTCGTTAATTAATTATTGATATATAACCTTTCGGAAAAAGGTGGGGCGTGAAGGGGGTGGTGCGTGAAGGGGGTGTTTGACTTATTCAGTCAGCCGGGCAGTAGATGTATCGAAAGGCAGCTTTCTATTCCCTGTTCTTGGAATAAGGCGAGATACCGCAGAGACCGTATTGGCCCTCTCGCCAAAGCAAGCGTCCAGGATCAGAGTTCCGCAGGCTTTTATTCTTCCTGCACAGAACTCGGCAGATTATCTTCAGCTATTCTATACAGAGCTTCTTGCCCGTGCTGCCATAAGAGATGTCTCGGCGGGAACGCTTATCATCGCATTGCAGCCAAGTAGCATGCTTAATCACGCAATGGATCGCATTGCCACAGACAAAGGGGCAAGAGTCCTCTACCTAGCGGCTGAACCTGGCTCGGAATGGGACTACATCCATCCCAAGGCCACCAAGGCGGAGATTCAGAATTTGATTACCTCAAAGATCGGAACGGTTCCTCCATCTGCTGTGTTGCTTCTAAACATGGGCGCGGACAGGCCCCTCTCTGCGAATCTGCTCGAATGCTTGCCGGCAGAGACGCAAGTAAAAGCCGGCACCCTGCTCACTTCCTCCATGGCACGCATTCCACCGGGTCATCTAAAGCAGGAAATTAGGTCTATTCTTGTGGATGTCAAGTATTCTCTGTGGCCAGCTCAGCAAGCAACCGATACTAGTCAAAGGCGCCAGGAGTTGGAAGTTGTCACCCTGGAGGACTTGACTACCAAGGATCATGTCGGCAGCGACGCGTGCGTGGTCTCTTGGCCACCGGAACCTAGCACCGTTCCGGTTCAAGTCGAACCTATCGATACCAGAATTAAATTCAGGAACGACAGGACATATTGGCTCGTCGGCCTTACCGGCGGTCTTGGCCTCTCACTCTGCGAGTGGATGGCTAAACAGGGGGCTCGGTATATAGTCATTTCCAGCCGAAACCCTAAGGTAGATAGGCGGTGGGTAAACAAGATGGAAATCCTAGGTATGAATGTTGAAGTTATATCCAAGTACGTACGGTCAAACCCCTAGCTCTCGGACAGAATTCCGCACCTACTTCCGCATTCATTACCCACTAACCTCGGTGTTCCAGCAATATCTGCAATCGGGAGTCCGTCCGATCTGTCTATAACCAAATCTGCCAGAAGATGCCTCCTATCGCTGGAGTCGCCCAAGGGGCCATGGTTCTCCATGATACCGTATTCTCCGACCTCGACATAGAACGAATCAAGAAAGTCACGCAGCCCAAGGTCAACGGAAGTAGCTATCTAGAAGAGATATTCCACGATATAAACTTCGACTTTTTCGTATTCTTCTCATCTATGGCTTGCGTGACCGGCAATCCGGGCCAGTCCGCCTACGCCGCCGCCAACATGTTCATGTCGGGGCTGGCGGCTCAGCGCAGGCACAAAGGCCTAAATACATCTATAATGCATATAAGCGCCATCTTCGGTAACGGTTACGTAACTAAAAAGCTTACCCTAGCGCAGCAGGAATTTTCGCGAAAGGTCGGCAACATGTGGCTTTCAAAGCAGGACTTCCGACAAATATTTGCTAAGGCAGTCTTTACCGGTCAACATAAACGCGGAAGCTTTCCCGAGCTTTCCACCGGCTTGATAACGATAAACAACGGCGATAATTCCAAGAAGAATATCACATGGTTTTATAACCCGATGTTCCAGCACTGTATCAAGGAAAGCCAAGACAGCGAACTGGTTAGCGACGGCCAAAAGGGCCGGGGCATCCCGGTTAAGGCACAGCTTTAGCAAGCAGTCAATGCGGCTAAAGTACACGAGATAATCCATGGTTAAAAACAATTTTGTCGTTACATTCATCCACATATAGTTACTTACCATATCGCAGATGCCTTTGCTACCAAATTACGCTTAAGCTTGCAAATTGAAGAAAGTCGGCCCATTATTGATCTTACGGCGGACACCCTTGGTATCGACTCCCTCTTCGCTGTCGACATTCGGTCGTGGTTCATCAAAGAGCTTTAGATTGAGATTCCAGTCCTTAAAATTCTAGGTGGAGCAACAGTGGGCGATATTCTCGATACCGCGCAACAGTTGTTGCCCAAGGAATTGACGCCGAATCTGGACCCGAACGACAAGACCGAAGCGAAGAAGCCGAAACCACAGGTTACCAGCTCAGCCAAAGTTAAAGCAGCGGAACAGAACCAAACGGAGATTTCGACAGCCGACGGAAAGGCCAGCGACCGCAGAGCTGACACCACGAAAGCAGGAGCCGTCACATCGCCCTCGGTGCAGTGGAAGAGCCTACCTAAGCCCATCACACCATCACCCATCACTCCCTCCGGAGACTCAGATAACAAGTCGTTGTCCATTTCAAACGGCGTGAGCATTGATTCCGCAAGCCTCGATACGGCCTACACTGGGAAATCCACTCCCTCCTCGAATACAGGGTCGGAGATCGACACGTATGGGGGCCGATCTCAAGGCTCAGTGTGGTCCATCGACACTGTGGAGAGCGAGATGGCTGTCAGCATGAAGACCCCAATTGCATTTGCCCAGTCTCGAATCTAGTTCTTGGAAATGTACCTGAAGGACCCGGCTTCCGCGCTTAACATTACTTTGACGATCGACCTCGACGGCTCTCTGGACGTCAACCGGTTTGAACGAGCAGTAAAGCTTATCGGGCAACGCCACGAGGCACTACAAACTCGATTCGTCACTAGGGATGACTCCAGTCAGGCCATGCAAGAAATCCTTCTTCACCCGACGCTGGCTTTAGAGAAACAAGATATCGCCAACGACGTAAAGGCGGAGCAGATCTATCGCAAGCTCCAACAGTACAGGTACAAGCTGGCAAAGGGAAAAAATATAAGGATCCTGCTTCTCAGGAAATCCTCTAAATCATTCCGCCTTATCATTGGATATCATCACATCAACATGGATGGCATCAGCTTGGAAATAATGCTTCGCGAACTGCAAACGGCGTATAACTCGAAGAAACTCCCGAATCTAAACAGTATTTTCCAGTATCCGACTTTCGCCGAGCAGCAGCACCGAAAATTCGAATCTGGAAAATGGCAAGATAAAATAACATTCTGGAAAAACGAATTTAGCGGCCGCACGCCGTCTGTTCTTCCACTCTTACCCTTAACCAAAACCCGGTCGCGCACGGCGCTCACAGCCTACTCGAGCCACACTGCAAAATTCCGCCTGGATCAGGAGGCACTCGCTCGCATCCAGTCCACCTGCGACGGGTCAAAGGCTACACCGTTTCAGTTTCACCTCGCCGTCTTCTACACCCTGTTATTCCGGCTGGTAGACGTGGAAGATATTTGTATTAGCATCAGCTCCGCAAACAGGCAAAACACCGCGATAATGCAAAGTATCGGCATGTACTTAAATCTCTTGCCCCTTCTTCTGAAATCTTAACTTAACGCAACCTTTGCCAGCACTTTGAAACTCATACGCAGTAAGGCAATAGCCGCATTCGCTCACTCCAAGGTTCCCTTCGATATCATCGTAAACGAACTTGGTATCCCGCGCGCAACCACCCACAGCCCGCTATTCCAGGTCTTGGTCAATTACCGACCGGATACATCAAAAAGAAGAAATTTCTGTAACTGCCGCAACGAAGTGATATCATTCGAACAGGGACAAGCGGCGTACGATCTCAGCCTGGACATCATCGAGAACCCCGGAGGAAAGTGCCGTATCATCATAGCGGGTCAGTCGGCGCTGTTCGAGCCACAAGATATGCATATATTAAAAGACATGTATAAACGTTTGCTGGCCGCGTTTTCTCGCAACCCAGCTCTGCAGTTAAGCACTCCATTACTCTACGATCCAGAAGGTATAAAGAACGCGCTTAAACTTGGACGAGGTAGGTTAAGGATGGTGCTTGTTTCTTTTAAAGTCACTAAAGTATATTTGAACAGGTTCCTTACATAAGCACCGGTGGCCTAAGACCCTGGTTCATCGCATCAACAAGATGGTCAAGCGATATGGCAGCAGGTCGGCTGTTATGGACGGCTACGGAAACTCGCTAACTTACTTACACCTGGCGAGAAAAGTAAGTACCCTCGCCGCATCGATGCATCGCATTGGAAGTGGGAGCCGAGTTGGTGTCTACGTTAATGCTGGGGCAGACTGGGTCTGCTCCCTCCTAGCCATTCTGCGCCGCAATGTAGTATACGTGCCACTTAACGCTACGTCCGGATCTGAACGACTGTTCGCTATCCTCCAGGACAGCAAACCAAACTTGTTACTTATTAACAACTCCACCGAAAAGGATGCAAGGAGTCAGTTCGTGCCGCTGCTGGCAGCAGATCAGATCCTTAACGTCGACCATGTTTCGACGACCGCCGCTAACACCCTTAACAACGCGGCCAAACCGGATTCGGTCGCCGCACTCATGTACACCAGTAGTTCGACAAGAGTTCCTAAAGGAATTGTAATGAAACACGCGTCTTTCCGGAACAACATCGAAATCATGACGGAAAAGCTGGGCTACCGTAAGGGCGAAAATGTTACACTACAACAAAACTCATTTAACTTCGATATGTCGCTCTGCCAAATATTCCTAGCGCTATTAAATGGTAAAATACTTTACGTTGTACCGAAACATCTCCGAGCAGACCCTGTGGCCATCTCGTCCATTATCGCGAACCGCGGTATTACTTTCACGACGTCAACTTTTTCCGAGCTTATCAGCTGGATCCGCTACGGTAACATCGACGAACTGCGCAAGTCGAATTGGAAAACCGTTCAAAGCGGTAACGAGCCGGTCAAGGACAGTCTTTAAGTTGCTTTTCAAAAGGTTAACAAGCCAGGATTGCGCCTGGTGGATTGCTACGGTCCGACCAAGATCACGTTCTGCTGCCACAGCAGGGAAATGGACTACCAAACGAGAAACACCAGTTCGAATACGGGACTTAAGGTCTGGCCCAACTACTCTACCTACATCGTAGATGCTAGCATGAAAGCTGTTCCCGTTGGCATACCTGGAAAGGTTCTTATCGGAGGAGCTGGCGTCGTCGCTGGCTACTTGCACACTAAGCTTAACACCCGGAGTTTTGCACAAGATAACTTCGCCTCTCCGGAATTCCAGACGCAAAGTTGGACATGGCTACATCGGACGGGCGATTTTGGGCGCATCAGCAAAGCCAATAAGCGTCTGTTCCTTAAGGGACGCATCATGGACGACACCCAGGTAAAGCTCCGGGGGCTTCGGATCGATCTACGAAAGGTGGAGTCTGCCATCATCTACGCCGCCAAGGGAAGCATCGTCGATTGTGCCGTGAACGTCCGGCAATCTGAAACCACAACAACCGAGTACTTAATCGCCTTCGCCGCGACTGCCTCAGCCGCCAACATAGAAAATCTCGACCAGATCGTCCACCAACTCCCCCTGCCACAGTATATGCGGCCGGCAGCACTGGTTCGCTTGGAAAAGATGCCCACGAATATCTCAGGTAAGATTGACCGATCTGCTCTCAAGTCTATTCCATTTCCCCAAACACCCGAAAACAATGCACTGGGATCTCAGTATTCTGGCAGCGAGATTTTAAATAACACCGAGTCGCGTCTAAAGCAGTTATGGGAGAGTATCTTCTTTAAGGAGATCGTGTCCCAACATCAAATTAGCATTACGTCCGATTTTTTCCATGTTGGCGGCAGCTCGATACTTCTCATTAATCTGCGAGCAGATATTCAAGATACTTTCAATGTGGTGGTCTCGCTCTTCCAGCTTTTTCGACGCTAGCACCCTTGAAAGTATGGCAACTCTCATTAATGGACTTTCAAATAATGGTAGTGGTAAATTTGCGCAAGGACAAAGTGGCGAGGTCGATATCAACTGGGAGAGCGAGACTGCTGTCTCAGCAGCTTTACTGTACGTGCCGGTAAATAAGCGATTCTTTACGAATCCGGAAGTCGTTGTTCTTACCGGCTCGACTGGCTTCCTCGGCCAGGCGATCCTTACGCGTTTTTTAAACGACGGAATTATAAAGAAGATACACTGCCTTACTGTCCGCCATGATATCCCGCTATTCAACTTATCGAAAGTTGTCATCCACTGCGGAGATCTGGGACTACTAGGATTTGGCCTATCCGAAAAGAAACTTTCCAAAATCTTTTCCAAAGCTCATGCTATCATTCACAATAGCACAAATATATCCTTCGTTAAGTCCTACCACAGCCTCAGGCCCGCCAATATTGAGGCTACTAAGGAACTCGTTCGCCTGAATCTACCCCATTAGATATCGTTTTACTACATCTCCACGGCCGCTGTTGCAAATTTGACTAATCAAGATAATTGGGAACAGCGGTCTGTTAGCGGATTTATGCCGCATGCTAAAGTCGACGGATATCTAACGACGAAATGGGTCTCAAAGCGGTACCTAGAGAAGGTCAACGACCAGTACGAACTACCGATCTGGATCCACCGCCCCTCCTCCATAACTGGCCCAAAGGCGCCTGCTACCGATCTAATAGGAAATCTCCTCCACTTTTCGCGGAAGATCGCAACTATTCCAAACACAAGTTCGTAGCGCGGGTAGTTAAACTTCATCTCCGTAAACCGCGCCGCGATGCAGATCGTCGACGAGGTGTACGAGGACTACTCGTGGCCCGGCCATGTCAAATACTTGTACGAATCGGGTAAGCAGGTGGTTTCACTCTCTGACATGAAGGGTTTGCTGGAGAGGGAGAATAAATCGATCATTAAGACAGTCTCGATGGAAGAATAGGTAAGGAAGGCAGGGGAGAAAGGCTTGAACCCGTTGTTATGAGAGTACCTGAAGCGTGCTTCTGACACTCCACTTGTATTTCCCAGGCTGGTGCGACACGATAGCTTCTTCTAGACTGCGGCCTCGATGTAAGGGATGTTGGACTGCAAAATATGCCCCATATTAGTGGCAGAACACATAAAAAGTTCTATAAAGTTCGCTAGAGTTTTCTTCCTGACGTCCCAAAAAATCACTCCAAAATAATGAAGTTTACAAGCCTGCAATGGACAACCACCAAGTGCCTACATGCTCTATCAGTGTCACAATTTATACTCCAGACGTCAATTTTGTCTATTTCCTCTTTAGGTGGTTCATTTAGTTAATCGATGCATTCTAGCTGTACACATCGTTGCGAGAACCGTAAAACCTATGCCAATATCTCACTAAGTGTTTTCAAAACACAACTTACGAGGCTACGATCCGAGCTACACCTCGAGAATCCGAACAACCGGACGAATTGACGTCCTAACCGTCGGATGGGCAGATATTACAATGTACATGATAATGAAACGGGCGGCCCCACGGATGAGTTATACGATGCGCAAGGATTCCTAGACGGGGATTACAGACGATATGGATGGGCTCGCAAGGAAAGAACCCCTTGAATGCTTACTAAGAGGATAAATCATACGGCGTATGACATCATGTTAACGCCTGCACAGGATATTGATATTAGCCTTAGCTTCCCTAACATGGGCCTTGACTCGCACATGGCGACTGAGCTTAGGCGGTGGATACGGCAGAGACATGGATTTGACATAAGCATTTAGAAATCAGGGGGGCCAGATGGCTGTATTAGTTACAGAGATGTCCTAGTAGGGCTTAGAGACATAAGATGGCACCCTTATTAATGTTCCACTTTATTAACGCTTTACTTATTTTTGAAGCTATTGCTATTATAACCCTTTAATTTAAACAATAATATTTTAATAACCATTTAATTAATTAATTACATATTAACCATCTCGTATAATAATGCAATAAGGATTATTATCGTTATTTTTTTCGTTTTCGGAAAATTCGCCTTGTTGTTGATTTTGCTAAGTAATAGCAGAAGGTTTTTTCGTAAAGGCTTAAAGCCTTACTTTTACTTTTTTTAACCGATATTATTTTTGTGACGATTAAAAAGGGGTTTTTTAATTATTAAACCTTAAGTACGCGGTTTATATGTTATAACCCAATACATCTTGGCCTTTACGGACGGTCAAGACAGGGATTCTCCAATACGGGTTACGTACGCGGTTACGTAAAAAAACATTGGGATCGCTGGCGAACCTAACGATCCAGGGAGTATTGGGATCGCTGGCGAGCCTAGCGATCCAGGGAGCATTGGGATCGCTGGCGAGCTTAGCGATCCAGGGAACATTGGGATTGCTGGTAAGCTTAACGATTTAGGAATATTTTTTCGGAATTATATTAATATATATAGATACGTTTATTATTTTTTATAATTTTAGATAATACCAGTTTATAATATAACTTAGTTACTTAGATTATTTTTGGTTATTTGTTATTACCAGATGTAACTAGTATATTTGTTATTACTTAGTTTTTTATAATATTATTGTTAATATAAACCCGTACGATTAGGTTTAATAATTAGTTAATTAACCTAGCCGTTATACGTTATAAGTTTTTGTTTAATGGTATAGTTAGATTTTAAGCAATATTTCGAATCGTTATTATGTTGACCAGCGTTTAAGTAATTGTAACTTAGGAAATTATAGTTTAGCAGCTTTAAGATAGGATTAAGGAACTTAAGGCTATTATTTAACAGTTTACCAATTAGGCGGTAGCAGCCTAGCAAACCTTTGTGGGTATTTGCAAGATGAAGCCTAAAAAGCCAGGACCTTATAATAGGAAAAGGAACGTACAGAGTTTCCTGACTTAAGTTCGGGTTTATATTCGTTTTGAAGGATTTGTCGATTTAACGGATTAAATTCTCGTTATTACAGCATATTTAGAAGGAGATATTTTTAACTGGTTCGAACTTATTATGAGAGATTTCTTAAAGAAAGGAAAATCCGATTAAGAAAAAATTATTAAGGAAATCTTTTTTACTTACGTTAATTTCGAGGACAAATTTAAAAGCAACTTCGAAAATCCGGATAAAAAACGCGTTACGGCGTAACAAATCTTTCAATTATGTTAAAAAGGATTAGTTTCTAAGTATGCTGTGGAATTTCGGAATTTTATGGCAAAAACAAAATGGATGGACGACGAAAATAATACCTTAATCGATATATTTTATAAGGGTTTAAAAAAGGACGTTAAGGATAAGATTATTAAATTTTTACGATTTACGATATTCGATAAGTATATTACTAAAACAGTTAGGATTAATAATCGACAGTTTAAAAAGCGATAAAAAAGAAAAGGACATTTTATCTTACGGGTTGGACATTTTAAAGCTAATTAAGGAAAAAGGTGCGAAGTACCTTTTATTTCTTTTGGAATAACTCCAGGATTTATGGAAATTGGTATTATTTAACGACGAGATATAAGCCAGGTAAAATGTTATAATTATGGCAAAAAAAGGCATATCGCTCGACGATGTAAAACGTTATTAAAAAACGACAAGAAAATATATTGGATTTTAATATTAAAGGGATTATTAAGAAATCCCGGTAGTAACAAATAAATTAACATAATTCGTATTTGTAACGATAATAGATAGGAAAAAATATAATAAGGACTGAAAGCAGTTAAAGTCCTATTTTAAACGGTAATTAAACAATAACGTTTTGTTATAACAGAATAATTGGTAGAATATTAAGGATAGGAGGAGTTTTTTATTTCTAAACTTCGCTTACGATTACAAAAAAAAAAGTAGAAACGGTACGAATAGTTAGAACTAAACACATGGATTAAGAAATATTACGGTTGGGACGAGGCCTTGTTGCTAGGAACGTCTAACCGATATGGGAAATTATATGTTATTTATTGCAAACGAGCTTATTGTTTTCGATACGAAAAATAACAAAATTACATTTAACGCCGTATTATACGTATGTGGTATTAAGGATTTGACTTTTAGAATTAAACCGGAAGCGATTTTAGAGATTAACGATGGTACCGTTATTTACGTATAATGGCATTACAGGATATTATCGACGTCCTTACAGTAAGAGGAAATTAGCCTAAAAGTAAAAATTGCCCAGAAAAGGATCCGATATGTTATTTTGAGATATGCAATTATAATATATAAGAAGAATAAATTTATTAGATAGTTATGAAAACAAAATAAAAGACCTTTAATAATTTATAATTTCAGCTGGTATATACGACTGGTTTTAAAAGGCAGCAAAAATTTCGAGAAGAAATATAATCCCGACAGGAAGATATGGCCAGGTACGACGTATAGTATTAATAATGGTTTAATAGCTTAGATAACTGGATAACGGAAGCAGACCGCCTAAAAAAGAGCATAATCGAACAGATCGAAAAGGACTTAGTTACCTTAAAACAATATAACAAATTATTTGATGTACGTATTATGGAATTAAAAATAACATTGTAACGTTAAAAAAGGCATATTAAGCAGCTGTAAGTAAAGGTTAAGCAGCTGGAAAACTTAAAAAACAGATGCTACCTGTAAAAGAATTACAAAATAACAGGAACTAAAGGAATCAGCATAAACCCCTTAAAAAAGCTTTATGTACGACAATAGGAACCAATAACAACTTTGTTACCTTAAAAATACAAATTAGGATATACTGGTATACCGTAATAGTGGACTACGGAACCTTAGGCGCTAATTACATCATTCCGAAATTGGTGAACCAGCTTAAACTGTTATAGAAAGATAAGAAAAACCCTTATATCGCCGAGAACGCCGAAGGTTAGGCATTCGTTTACGATAACGGAAAAATTACCCGCGAAATTAATTATTTCGAGATTTTTGTTTAAAGATAAATCCAGACAGTTAACTTTAATATCGTTCCGTTAAGGAACTACAACATAATTTTAAAAAAACTATGGTTGTATTAATATAACCTTTTAATTAATTGGAATATTAGCTAGGTAAAGTTCGTTTTATATTTTATCGATAAATAAGCAAAACAAACGAAATTTTTACACTCAATTAATAACAAAAAGAATAACAAATACAGGTATAAAAATACGACAGAAACTTTATTACTTAAAGAAACACGATATAAAAAAAAGGAAGGCAGAATAAACGTATTCGACGTATTATAGCCATTATCCGGGCATAACTTTACGATATAAACGAAATCCTAAAACGTTAGCCCAAAAAGCCAAAAGAAAACATGGCTAATATATTACCACAATATCGCAAATACAAGCGACTGTTTCAGAAAAAGCTTGAAATAAAGCTACCAGAATGTAACGAATAAAATTACGAGATAGTTTTTAAAGAAAGCACCTTACCCAAATTCTACCTTATCTATAACCTTAACGTAACAGAATTATATACTTTACGAAAATACCTGGAAGACAGATTCCAGAAAGGATGGATTCGACGATCTATATCTTCGGCAAAATATCCTATATTCTTTATACCAAAAAAAAACGGTAAATTACGACTGGTAATAGATTATCGGCATCTTAACAACATTACCGTTAAAAATAAGACACCTTTACTATTAATTACCGAAATAAAAAACCGCTTATAAAAAACTAAATGGTTTACCGCTTTAAACCTTAAAAACGGATATAACCTAATTCGAATTAAGCCAGGTTATAAATAGAAAACAGCTTTCAAAACGAAATACGGACTGTACGAATATTTGGTTATACCAATAAGACTTACGAACGCACTAGCAACTTTTCAGCGGATAGTTAATTACGTATTTCGAAAATATCTGGACATTTTCGTTATATATTATCTGGACGATATTTTGATTTTTTCGGAATTAGAAAAAGCACATGCAGGACACGTTTATCAAGTCCTTTAAGCTTTACAAAACGTTAATCTGTTAATTAACGCAGAAAAAAGTTAATTCCATATATAGGAAATGGAATATCTAGGATATATTATCATTTCGGGATATATTAAAATAAACCCCAAGAAAATTGCAACAGTTACCGAATGGCCAAAACCTACCATAGTTACAGAGGTATAGGCATTTATTGAATTCGCTAACTATTACCGAAAATTTATTAAATATTTCAGTAAGATTGCAATATTATTATCGAATTTAACCAGAAAAAGGAACGAATTCCAGTAAATAACGGAAACAAAAGAGGCATTTCAGCAGATTAAGAACGCAATTATTAATAAACCGGTATTGATTATATACGATCCAAATCGTTCAGTTAAACTAAAAACCAATTTTTCGGATTACGCATTAAACGCGGTAATCGGATACCGAGATAATTAAGAAGTACTTTATCCAATTACTTTTTATTCCTATAAATTAAAAAAAACGGAATTAAACTACGGCATTCCTAACAAAGAATTTATAGCCATCGTTAAAGCTTTCCGAAAATTTAAACATATGCTTAAAGGAAACCTCCATTAAATTAAGGTTTACACCGATTACAAAAACTTTACCCGTTTCACCATTACACGAAAACTTATAAGATAACAACTATGCTATGCAGAAAAACTGGCTAAGTACGATTTTATCATCATATACTAAAAAGGCTTTAAGAATGGTAAAACAAACGCTTTTAACAAACGACCTGACCTAAAAAAGAAATTGGTTAAGGTTAGCTACAGAATCTTCGATATCACCCTAAAAGGACATCTAAAATCACGATAAATTGCAACAATCAAGGTAATGCCCCTTAACCTACATTAGAAAATTTAACAATATAACGATAATCTACCCGAAGACCAAAAAACAAATAAAATCAAGGTTCCAAAGGAACATTAAGAAAACTTAATATGGGATGTATATCAACACCTATTTCATAAATATCCAAAGATCCACAAAATCTTAAAACGATTACAACGTACTTATTATTTCCTTAAAATAAAAACGGCAGTACAGAAAGTTAAAAAACAATGCAACGTATATACCAAAACCAAAACTTTACGATATAAACTATATAAAAAACTACAACCATTTCCAGTTTCATAACAACCATGGGATTCGATTACTATAAATTTCATCACCAAACTTCCCTTATCCGAAAATCCAGCGATAAAAATGCATTATAACAACATTTTCGTAATTATCGACCGATTTACAAAATTTTCCTATTTTCTTCCATACCTCGAAAACATAAACACAGAACAAATAGCATATATATTTTTCCGACACATCTTTAACGTACATAAGCTACCAATAAAAATTATCTTAAATAAAAGTACTATATTTACCTTTAAGTTTTGGCAAGGCCTTATGGCACAAATCGGTCTAAACTACAAATTATCTAACGTATTTAAACCCCAGACGGATAGATAAACGGAACGTTTAAATCAAACGTTCGAAACCTATTTACGATATTATATCAACTACGAACAGAACAATTAGGTTGAAAAATTACCAATAGCCCAATTAGCTTACAATACTAATTATCACGAAAGTATTAAGATAACCCCAGCAAATGCCAATTTCGGTTTTACATTAGAAATTTACAAGGAAATATGCGGTAATGGCCCAGTTAATATCAAGGCTATTTTAACATCAAAACAATTTAAACAGCTATACGTAAAAATAAAAACAAAACTCGAATTTGTCCGTAATTAAATAAAAAAATACTATAACCAGAAAAAATTAAAGGAACTAACCTTTTCCGAAAAGAAGATAGTTTACCTAGCCATTAAAAATATTAAAACCAAACGACCCAACTAGAAATTAAACTTTAAATATATCGGCCCATACAAAATCGCTAAGAAAATTTCGGAAAATAACTATAAATTAAAATTATTACCAAAAGTCAAACTTTATCTGGTTTTTTATGTTTCTTTACTTAAATTAACAGCAAATATTATCAAAATTAATATAAAATAAAATAACGAAACGGAAGAAAATGTACCAATATACGAAGTAAAGAAAATCCTAGATATACGTAAAAAGAAAGGATTTACTTAATACCTAATCAAATAAAAGAAATACCCAAATTCCGAAAACACTTGGAAGCCCGCTAAAAACCTTATAAACGCTTAACGCCTTTTAAGGAACTTTTACCAGTAGCAACGGAATTAAAAATAACATCCCAGTTAAAATCGTCCGGAACAACGTTAACTACGGACCAGTTAACCAGGCCAAAGAATTACGTCGGTATTACAGTTAAGATTTCCGCAAAGTTTTAACATTTTTGTTTTTACTTCTTACGTTCAAGTCGTTTTAATTTCTTAAAATTATTAATACCCCGTATTACAGCTTTTATTATTTTATTATGCCACATTTTCTTTTGTTTCCAGATTCGACGTATTCGAGCTTTAGCTAACTTTTCGGCTTCCATAGCAACTTTAAGTTCTTCCTCCAGTTTTTTATATTAAGAAATAATTTTTTAAAGTTACGCAGGGCTAAAACCCCGCACGTCATAATTACCTTAGTCGTAACGGATATACGAAAAATAACGGAAAAAATCCGTTTCAAAAACTTTGCAAACCAAATTTCGGCATTTACAATAAAAATAAAGAGTTATTTAAACAGGATTTAAAAGTATAACGGAAAGCAAACTATTACGTTATTTGGTTTTTACCTTAAAAAAAGGTTTGGCAAGCTTTTGAATTTTGTTAACCATTTTCGCATTAAATAACAAAAAAGAAAAACCTTACAATTTTCGGGACGAAAATTTGGAAGGGGAGGAATCGTGTTATAACCCAACACATCTTGGCCTTTACGGACGGTCAAGACAAGGATTCTCTAACACGGGTTACGTACGCGGTTACGTAAAAAAACATTAAGATCGCTGGCGAACCTAGCGATTTAAGAAACATTAGGATCGCTAGCGAGCCTAGCGATCCAGGGAGTATTGGGATCGCTGGCGAGCCTAGCGATCCAGGGAGCATTGGGATCGCTAGCAAGCCTAACGATCCAGAAATACTCCTTCGGAACCACATTAATATATATAAATACGTTTATTACCTTTTATAATTCTAGATAATACCAGCTTATAATACAACTTGGTTACCCAGATTACCTTTAATTATTTGTTATTACCAGACGTAACTAGTACACCCGTTATTACTCAATTTCCCATAGTATTACTGCCAATATAAACCCGTACGACTAGGTTTAATAGTTGGTTAACTAGCCCAGCCGTTACATTATATTGGTAAATAAATCGTAAATATTAAGCAATAAGGTTTGTATTGTTACGTTTAATAATAGTAAAGTGCGTTTTGCGTAATTAAGTGTTATTATAAGTTGTTGCTTTTAAGTTTAGGAAATAAGAAGTAATTGTAATTATATATTTAAATCGTGTTTTAGATGGTTTCATATAGTTATTTAAGGTTATATTGCATAATTAAACGGTTATGTTTTGGTATTTAAGGTTATATTGTTTTATTAAATCCTGTTTTGTTTTGGTATATAGAGTTATTTCGATTATAGCGTGGTTTTTTTAGTTATTTGTGGCGTGGTTGTGACCGTTTTTTTGAATTACTGAGACGTCCGAGACGTTAGGTTGTAATACGATCTTTTTTTTTTTAAGATTTTTGTTTTTGAAAATTATCCGTGGTTTTGTAGTGAGTATATTTTTTTCCTTTTTTAATTGTGTTATTATAGAGGAACGTCCGGTTAAGTTTCGTAAGCGTGATTGTAGAAAAGAGCGTATTAAGCTTGTTTTTTATATTTAATAATTAAGTTTCGAAGTTATATTTTATTTTTTTTGTTTTCGTAATTATGGAATATGCGTTATATTTGAGGGTTTATCGCGTTGTAATAATTATGTTTTTTATTAACGTATTTGCGATAGGTCCGGTATATCCGTTTTTTTTACGTAACATTATTCGAAAATTCGAACGTTTAACATATGAGGAAGTTTTGGTAAAGTAATAATTTTTACGTTTTTAACAGGAAATAAATAAAGCGATTAATCATTTTTAACGTTTAAAACGTTAAAAAGAATAGTTTCGTATATAAGGTGTTGAAATAGTTCGTTGTAGTTTATAATTTTTTAACGAACTAAAGGAACAAAAAAGGTAAGAATAAAAACGTACGGGGTTAGGTACGTTTGCATTTATTTTAACGTTAATTCCGGTGTTGGATTGGTCGGTTATTAAAAATACCGACTAGCCGTTTATTAATTAATTTAACTGAGGGTTTTTAGTTAATGTTTTCAGTATTACTGGTAAAAATTCCGTAATAACCGTTAGGCGTTTATAAGGTGCTTAACGGGTTTTTATATGTTTTCCGAATTTGGGTAATTTTTTTATTTAATAAAATATTAGATAAGTTCGTTTTTTTTTTCGTATATCCAGTATTTTTTTTTCGTAAACTGGTATATGTTTTGGATTTTCTCGTTAAATTTTATGTTAATTTTAATGGTATTTGTTGTTAATTTAAGTAGAGAAACGTAAAAAATTGGATATATCTTAATTTTAAAAAGTAGTTCTAATTCGTAATTATTGTTTAAGATTTTTTGAGTATTTTGTATAAATTAACGTATTTTTAATCCAACTTTTAATTTAACCGTTTAGTTTGGATATTTTTCGTAACGAAGTAAAATCTTTTTTTTGAAAAGTTAATTTTTTTAACTTTTTTCGATTGTAATATTTTTGTATTTGTTATTATACGAATTTTAATTCTGGTTTTATTTCGTAATATAATTATTTAAGTATATCTGTTATAAAGATAATTCTTATATTAATTGATTCGTTATGTACGTTTTTATAAATATCCGATATAAATCCGAAATTAATGTTTATTAAAATAACTTTGATGTTTTCGTAATAATTTATATTATAATTAAATTCTGTAATAAGTAATTTGTTAACTTAATTGTTTTGTTCGTAATTAACATAATATCGTAAATAAGTTTCCAGTATTTAATTCGTTTTGTTGTTTAATTAATTATTTAAAGTTTAAATATATTATTAAGCCTTGTTAAAATTTTGATATAAACGCAACTTTTCTATTTGAGATATTTTTATAAGTAATTTATATATGTTAACGATATGTTTAAAAAATGAATATATTATTTATTCGGTATTTATATTTTCGTTATATAGTAGGAAATAAAAAAACTTTATAAATTGATTGATAATTACAAATATGTTATTATAACGTATATTTGTGATAAGGTTTTTTGAAAGTAGTAATTTCGTAATGAAATTAAATATAACTAAGTGTTATAGTTGCTTTATAACTAATAAGGATTATAATTTTCCATATAGTCGATATTGTCGTAATTTAATTTTATTGCATATGTCGTATTATCGTAATATTCTCTTTATTTATTCCTTTATATAAAAAATATATGTGTTTTTCTATAAACGTTTAAGTATTTTATTTACTTTTAGGTAACCGTAAAGTTAATATTCATATATGTGCCGTATTAATTTTTACTAGTATTCTTTTAATATTTGTTATTTTTTTGTTATTATTTTGCTTATAACTTTTTATTAAATTGTCGTGTTTTTATATAAAAGTTAATGGATTATTGTTATTTAATTATTACAATTTGTTATATTTTAAAGTATCTTTTTAATATAATATTAAAGATTATATATTGGATTTTGGTAAGCTTTTTTTTAAGTCGGGTCGTTGACTTAAGGTATCCGCTTTGTTATTTTCTAAATTTTTCTGGTAGATAATAACGAAATTATAACTAGCAAACTTTTATATATAACGTAATTATCGCTTTGTTAGTTTTTTAATTATCGTAAACCGTATTAAATTTTTATATTCCGTATAAACCTTAGTTTAGTACATATTACTTTGTAATATATATTTAAATTTTCGGAATACGTATATTATAGTTATAATTTCTTTATTAAATATAACATAATTTAATTCCGCTTTTTAAACTTATAAAAATAGAATGTTATAGGATATAACATTTTATTATTATTTCTATATCCGATAATTACTTTTAAGGTATAATTTAATACGTTGGTTTTAAGTTCGATAAATCGTTACGGGTTATATATAATTAATACGGGTTGCTTGGTAATAATTTTTTTAATTTCTTGGAAGGTTTGTTTTGTTGCTTTTATTTATTTAAACTTTTTTTAATAAGATTCGTTAATAATACAGCAATTCCGCTAAAGTTTCTAAGGAATTTCCGGTAATAATTAGCAAATCCAACAAAAACTTATATTTCCTTAATAGTATTAGGCTTTTTTTAATTTGTAATTGCCGTAATTTTCTTAAGATTTATTATAATATAATCTAAGGTGATAATATATTTAAGGTATTTAATTTTTTATGTATGGAATTGACTTTTTTTTGTATTTATTAATAGGTTAATATATTGTAAGGCTTGTAGGATTATATAAACGTATTTTTATGTTATTTTTTTTGTTTTTAAGAAAATCAAGATGTCGTCGAGGTAACAAATGATAAAAATATCCAGGTACTTTCGTAGTATATAGTTAACTATTCGTTAAAATGTTATTAGGGTATTCGTTAATTTTATAGGCGTAATTAAGTATTTGTATAATTCGTATTTTATTTTAAATGCTATTTTTTATTTATGTTCTTTTTTAATACGAATAAGGTTATTCCGTTTTGTAAATCCAATACGGTAAACCATTTAATTTCTTGTAAGTAATTTTTTATTTTTGTAAATAAAAATAATAATATCCGGTTTTTTAAGATAATGCTGTTTAAATATGGGTAATCTACAATTAATCGTAACTTCCTGTTTTTTTTTGAGTACGAAAAATATGGGGTATCCGGCGGAAAATATCGATTAACGTATCCATTTTGTTTTAAAATTTATCGTTTAAATATTTTCGTAACGTATGTAGTTTTTTTTCGTTTAAGTTATAAATAACTTAAAAATTTAATAATGTACCTTTTTTAAGAATTATTTCGTAATCTTATTTATTATATTTAGATAATTTCGTATTTAGTTCCTTTTTCAATAATCGTCTGTATTTGTAATATTATAATAGTATATTAACTATTTTTTCTTATTTTAACTTTTTAGGTTAATTTTTTAAGATTTCGTTTATGTTACATAACTATGCCCAGATAATGGCGATGATACGTCGAATGCATTTATTATGCCTTTTTTTATGTCTTATTCCTCTAAGTAATAAAGTTTCTGTCGTATCTTTATGCCTTTATTCGTTTTTTTTCTAATTTAATTGAATATAGAAATTTATTTTATTTTATTTTATTTTGTTAATGGAATATAAAAAAAACTTTACCTGGCTAATATTTCAGTTAATTAAAGGGTTATATTGGTACAACTATGGTTTTCCAAAAATCATATCGTAATTCCTTAATTAAACTATATCGAAATTAATAATTTGGATCTTTCCTTTAACGAAAATTTGGAAGTAATTAATTTTTCGTGCAATTTTCCTATTAATGTAAGTAAATGCCTATTTTTCGGCGTTTTTAACGATATAAGGGTTTTTTTTGGTTTTTTATAACAATTTAAAGGAGTTTATTAACTTCGGTATAATATAATTGGCGCTTAATATTTTGCAATTTACTATTACGGTATACCAATACGTCCCAATTCGTATTCGTAATATAATAAAGTTATTCGTCGTTTTTATCGCTATACTTAAAGTTATTTTAGGGAGTTTTTGCTGTTATTCCTAGTTTTTGCTATTCTAAGGCTTTTTTATAAGTAACGTCTTTTTTTGGGAATTCGGTTTATATCGCAGTTTCGTTATAGCCGATTAATATGTTATCGATATATTTATTAGTTCTTATAAACTTTTCAATTTGATTTATTAATTACTTATTAACTTTTCGTAAATAAGCGATTTGCTTATTTTATATTTTAATTTATACTTTCATTTTTATAATACGTATTTCGTAATTATAACTAGTTACTTTATATCCGGGTATTGCCTGTTTAGCTTAATGCTATATATCGTACTGGATTAACTTTTCTGCTAATTTCTAAACTTCCTTTTTACGTTCTTGTCGTTTTTAAGGATTCGTAATAAATGTTAAGTCGAACTGTAGATTGCCGATTATTCGCTGTATTGTTTTTATTACCGTATAATGCATTAATTCTTCTGGTATTTAGTAATTATATTATTAGTAATAATATAAAAAATCGTTATATAAATAATGCTTTCCTTTTGGTTAACTTCGTTTAGCTGCAAATGCATTAATTTCGTTTTATAATGCGAAAATGCGGAAATATAAATATTATCGTTAATCGTGTTTATTTTTTTTATCTTAAAAAAGTTAAAACTTTCTTTTTACATTTTATTAATAGGTTATACAATATATCGTTATTATTCCCTATAATTACGTAATTACGTCGTACGTAATTTATTAGGTAAACCAGTTTATAATATCGGGGCTTTCCTGATAACAGATATTCTACCTATTTTTAATGGTTTTAAATCTATTATCTAAGGGCCTATCGCTTTTTTAGGTTTTAAAGGGCTGCTAAGCTTATATTAATTAAGCTCCTTTATCCCGCTTGTTCCGTAACTTGCTATTAGATCGTTAATTATGTTAACGCTTTAGTTGCTCTTATTCGTTATTAGATTTTTTTGTTTGAATTTAGATCTTTTCGGAGGCGTATTATAGCGATTGCTTTCCTTAATCCGTTGGTTTAAAAGGTTCCTTTAGGTATTAGTTATTAATGCATATGTTTTTAGGGCTTTTTCGGTATTTTATATTTACGTACCAAATATCCTTTTTTGTTATAATTATAATATTAAATTTAATTTAGATTTCGTAATTAAGTTGTTTTTAATTCCATAAGTCCTAGCTGCTTATCATAAAACGTAGAAGGTATATTGCGTTTCTTTTTTAGTTAGACTTATGTTATTCCGTTCGTAAGGTAAATTATTCTTTTTTTTGCGACGTGGTTTATATTATCGGTTGTTAATTTTAACGGCTTTTGTAATATATTTATCAAAAGTATTAAATCGCTTGAATGTGATGATTTTATCCTTAGTATTTTCCTTTAAACCGTTATAAAATATGTTAATTAAACTGTCGTCGTTATCATTTATTTAACCGGCTTTAACTATAAAGCTTTGAAATGTTATTAAATATTTAAATGTTAATCCGGTTTGTTGTAAATATAAAATTTATTATATTGCTATACGTTTTTTATCGGTGTTATCGAAATTTATTTTAAGTTTTTCTTTAAAATTAAAATAATTAATAAAAAGTTATTTAATAAATAAAACTTTATTGGTTTTCGTATTTTCCAGATAATCTTTTATTGCAGATTCAAACCAGTTAAAGGCATTTTTTATTAGGAAAACTGCAACGGCAAGGATTTCTTTTATTAGGTTATCGATTTTTAAAAAATATAAGTAGATTCGGGCTTAGATTAAAATGCTTTAAACGTTTCCTTTCCCGTCGTACGGTTAAGGTTTACTTATCTTAATTCGTAAAGTCTAAACGCGTGCCGTGGTTTCCGTAATTATAATAAATTGCTAAATAATAAATTCCAGCTGGTTAATCCGGTTTTAAAATTATTGAGTAATATCATTCTGGTTATTAATTAACATGGTATTCAAAATATTACTTAGAGCTTAACGGTGCCTTTAAATAAAAACCTGTAATATATAACAATTAAAAAAGGGATTTTTAAATAATAAACTTTAAGCGCGCGGTTTATATTAATAAATAAATCGTAAATACTAAGTAATAAAATTTATATTATTACGTTTAATAATAACAAAATGCGTTTTACGTAATTAAGTATTATTATAAATTGCTACTTTTAAATTTAAAAAATAGGAAGTAATCGTAATTATATATTTAAATCGTACTTTAAATAGCTTTGTATAGTTATCCAGGGCTATACTGCATAACTAAATGGCTATACCTTAACATCCAAGGCCATATTGTTCTATTAAATCTCGTTTTGTTTTGGCATATAAAGCCATTCCGATTATGGCGTAGTTTCTTTTAGCTATTTATGGCATGGTTGCGACCATTTCTTTGAATTACCGAGATGTCCGAGACGTTAGGTCGTAACAATTTTTCCGAATTCTTTATTTAATTTGGGCTGTATTTTTTGCGTTTTTTAGGTTTTGCTTTTTTAAGGGCTGTAGTTAATTGGTTATTATAAACCTTAACGGCGGAAATTTATTAGTTTTTTCGTCTGTAAGGAAACAGGGAAGCGCGGCAGAACGTCGGTGACTAGTCGCCGACCCACATGCATTAAAAACCATTACAAAACACCGTGGTACTGCATTTTATATATAACTTAAATGGAAACCTGTTAATATATTTATTTTTTGAAATGGTTGATTATTATTCAGCTATTTTCTCTTTTTTTAATTATTTTTTTATATTTTTTATCTTTTTAAAAATAACGCAATAATTAATAAAAACAAATTAACGCGTTATGAGGCTTAATCCGTAACAACCGATTATATGCAAAATAACGAAAATAGTTATATTACCGGACGATCGGAAAACGATCGGAACTTAATTTATAATAACGACGAAAAAACGTTATTTAATAAAGTAAATACAGACGATATTACGGAACATAATCGTAATCCGTTTTCCGAATAATATACATTAAAGTTATAAATAAATATTTAATTTACTTTTAATAATGAACTTTTACGTATTTATAATAAAATCCGGCAAAAACGTACGAAATTCGAAAAAAAAGCTATTTGCTAAATAAGCGGAACGCGATCAGCAGGAACGCGATTACCTGGTCGAAATTATTATAAGTTAATATTACCTATAATATATACGGAATTATTCGAAATTATTTAAATATTTAAAGCGAATATTTAATAAACGATTTTTGATATACAAACGAAAAAATTGGTTTATTTCGATTATAAAGATTAATATTATCGAAAAACCGTGTTTACCCGATATTATATACGTTTATTAAGTTATGGGTAAGATGAAAAACTTTTTATAATTAGAATAATAAGCGTATCGCGATAATATGTAAAATCCGGCCGTAAAGGTTATTTTGATTTTAAATACGTAAACCGGACGTTTTGAAACGTTTTTAAAAGTTTAAGTAAGGCGACAAGTCGCCGATAGACTTTTTATAATTTGGAAGATTTACTTACTTAAAGATAAAAACTTGAATATTGATTTAAAATATTATTTTAAGTTAATATATTGTTTTTATTACCGATTATAAAAAAGTTTAAAAACTGAGATATTAAAACAAAAGGTGTTTCTAAAGCGGCCATTTAATATCGTAATAAAAGCCGATCGTATATAAGCTGTTTAATGTTAAGGTTAAGTATTAAAGGCCAAATAAAAAAGAGATAAACGTACGTCTTCGAATATATTTTAAAGTAATAACTTAACAAAAGAAATTACCTAAAAGTACCCGGTTCGGGTAACGAAAAAGGCAGAGCCTTTTAAAAAGGTTCCTTATACTGCCGAATAAATTCCGACCGTAATAAATCCGTTCGGTTTGGAAAATCGTCGGCTTTTTAAAATAATAACTTTACCTTAACTTGTTGGAATTATAAGGGAAAAGGGCATATTATTTATTATTGCAAAACGAAACGTAAAGGGAATTTTTTTTCGACTTAAAGATAACGATATAACAACTAAAGGATCACCGCCTGCCGCCATATAAAACGTTATTATTTTTAATAACTTAAATAAATCGGAAAAGAAATTACAGGAATAAAGACGTACATTTAACTTATTTTGGTTAAATAATATCGGACGATCGACGTAAGGCCATTATTAAAAAATACGGTTATTTTTTTAAGAAAAAGAAATAAATTTATAATTATTATGAAAATTGATTTAAATATGAAAGCGGAAGTAAATATATATAATAAACATTTTATTAGAAAATATAAATTTCGCTTTGTTACTGTTAATATTTTTACATTATCAAAAGCTAATAAAGCTTTAATTAAATACTACGGAATTCTCGAAATTAAAATAAAAATGATAAATAAACGCCAAAATACTTAGCGTTTCCGATAGATTTATTTTGTAATTAAGCGCAACCGGTCGGCGTCCGAATTTTTTTTATTCCGATCTGGGATAGAGAAATTAGATATATTGTTAAATATAACGAAATATAAATAGACTTATAGCGGTTTAAAAGACATCGACGGTAAGGATATTATAAACTTAGCGCTTGTTGGCAAGCCGGTTTATATCGTTAATTTTGTCAGATTTAAAAATAATCGTAATATTTTTAAGTTTGACGAAAAGGATGCTTTTAAGATAATACGGTTATTTAAATACTTGGAAAAGTTTCGGAATATATATTTCGAAAAAAAAGCAAAAAACGTTCTTTATATTCCCAAAAACTAAATATCAGATTAACTTAATATTAGGTAGGTTACTTTTTATAAGCCCGATTTATTGAATTTCGAAACTTTAACGATAAAAGCTTAAAAAATATATCCGCGAAAGTTTAGGTATGGAATGAATTCGAAAATCGAAATCGGAAATTGTTACATTCGTTTTATTCGTATTTAAAAAAAACGATACGTTAAAATTATATATTAACTATCGGTCGTTAAACCGAATTATTATAAAAAACTGGTATTTTTTATTATTAATTTTTTAAGTTCCTGAACCGATTAAGGTTCGTTAAACCTTTTTTTAAATTGGACTTACGGGATATATATTACCGTATTTGGATTTGGAAAGATAACAAGTGGAAAACTGCTATCCGAACGAAATACGGGTAATTTAAATATATAATAATACCGTTTGGGCTTATTAACGCTTTAATTATTTTTTAAATATATATCCATAAAGTCTTAGCTGGTTTAGTTAATTAAATTTGTATCGTTTATTTAAACAATATTGTAATTTCTTTAAATAACGAAAAGAAATACGCGATATATTTTCGATTGATTTACGAACGGTTAAAGAAATATTAATTATTCGCTAAATTATCGAAATATGAATTTCTTTAAATAAAAGTCTTATTTTTAGAATTTATTATTAATACCGAAAAAGTATAAATAGATTGCCGTCGAATCGTTACAGTCTAAAAATAAAGCTTTTTAAATTAATATATAGTATTTAAATATTCCTAAAGTTTATTAACTTTTATAAGAAATCTATTACTTATTAGTCGAAAATAACTGTTTTTATTATTAATTTATTAGAAAGGAAGTTTTAAAAAACGGATTTTAAATAATTAATTAAAACGGTTAAAACGGTTAAAAACCTGAAGGTTATTTTTAATAATACGATTATATTTCGATATTGGAACCTTATTTGATATATTTATATAAAAACCGACGCGTTTATTAAAGCTATATCCGGTATTGTATTATAACTTTACGAAAATAAATTAATATCCGGCTTTTTTTAATTGCAGAAACTTTTAAATACCGAAACGAAATAGGGAAGCAATTAATAAAAGCTGTTAGTTATTATGAAAAATTTAAAATATGAACGTTAATATTCAAAAAATGCTAAATGAAAATTCTTAATTTAACGAATTATTAAACGTTAAAAAGGTGATCGCCATATCCGCGCAAAAGTTTTAAAAGAAACTTGTTAAATAGGTATATAAATTATTGTATTTCGATTTTAAAATATAATATTAACCGGGGAAGATGAACCCGGCGGATGGGTTAAATACATAGTTAAATTATATATCTACGCCGATTAATTATAATAACGTAATTTTTATATTTTTTACAAAGCTTTCGATTAATTAATAAGTTACTTAAAAAGGTTAAATACTTAACAGTAATTTTTTTCCGTACCGTTAAAGGATATAAATAAATAGGATAGTTTATTAAAGTTATGTAAAATTCCTTAACAACCGAATTTTTTAATAAATATAAAATTAAAGAAACTTAAATAACCGAAATTTGCGTTAAAATAACGCGGAACCTTTATTATACGATTACAAATTGCTTTTTAAAAAAACGGAAAAAAAGAACCGTATACCGGTATTTTTTATATAAAATACGCACGGTAAAGAAAGTCCAGATAAGGGCCGTTATTCAGGTTATATTTAAAAGAATTAAACTCTAACGTAAAAGAAATGTATCGTTTAAGTATTAAAAAGTTAGCGGAATTAAGAAAGGAAAACATTAAAGTTACTATACCAAAACAATACGTTTTACATCCGGTAATAAAGCAGTTAATCTAAAACGAAACGGCATTTATTTCGAAAGTTTCGCGATAATTTTACGATAAAATCTAGAGATTACAAATTAAAGATTTAAATATTGAAAGATTTATAATGTTAACATTAAAAAATACCGGAATAAAAAAGAGATATTATGTAAATTTAAATAATATATTATTTCATTAAGATAAGTTTATTATTTTTTATAGTATATATTACGTTAATAATTAATTAATTAACTTTATAACAATTTATAAATAAAGTATATAAAAAATCGAAGAATTATTAAGTTAATTAACCGTAAATTTTATTAAAAAAATACGGCGAACAATATCCGAAAATATATCGAACGTTACCTTATTTACTAAGGTACGTGGAAACTTAAATATAAGCTTTACGAGGTATTATAATTTTTTTAATTAAAATAATCTTTTTCAAAATTAAATATAGATATGATTATAAAGTTATTTCTTATTTAAAAAACAATAGGCGTACTTATAACGTTATTTTAATAATCGTCGACCGGTTTACAAAATTATTTTTATTTTTATTTACGGTTAAAACTTTAATAATAATAAAATTAGTTGGGATTTTATGTAAGAAAATAAAATATCGTTTCGGTATTTTATTAGAAATTGTTAATAATCGTAACAAGTTATTTATTGGTTAATTTTATGCCGATTTTTATAAGATAAAAGAAATCGAACGCTGATTATCCATTATTTATTATCTTTAAATTAATAAACAAATTAAACATATAAATTAAATAGTAAAAAGTCTTTCCGAAATTATTATAACGAAAATTAAGCTAATTAAGTGCGGTTATTATATAAAGCCGAATTTGTTTATAATAATTCCCGGAATAGATTTACCGGTTATTTGCCGTTTAAAGATTTATACGGTTATTATCCTCGTATAATAAAATAAATACTTAATAAGTTTTAAATTAAAGTTTAAAAAATATAAAAACGGTTTGAACGTACGGTGTAAGTTCGCCGACGGATATACGAATATTAAAAAAAGGCCGTAATTAATTAAAAAACATATTACGATCGGAAATATTAATAAATAACTTTTGAAAAGAATTTAAATTATAAATTTATTTACAAAAAGATTAAATTTAAAAAAAAACTGAAGTTAATATAAATTTATATTCGGATAAAAATTGCTAAACAGGTGGAATTATAAACTTATAAAGTTTATTTATTTATACAATATTAATAATTTTATAATAACGTATTATACAAGCTTACTGGATATATAAATTTACTGCATAAATTTTAGCATATTTTAATTACTTAACTTTAATGATCTATTTTTAACGTTAACAATATAAAACGACTTATAAAAAATTTAAAATAAACCTAATTATTTAAATTAAAAAACGGAAGCCGAAACTTAATTATACGATATTTAATTTTATATACGAAGTTTTTTATTTTACAATATACGAAAGATATACCGGTAAAGCTTTTAAAGCCGATATTATTTTTAATTTACGAAAATTAAAGCCAACCAAAAAAAAATTATTATCGACCGAATCCTTAACTTAAATATGTAAGCGTTTTTTATCCGGTTTTAACATATTAAAAATATAGCTAATTTATTACTTATTTAACGTATCGCCGATTACGTCGGAATTAATTAAACGTCGAATTTTATTCGATAATAAAAAAAGGTTAAAACGCGTTTAAATCGAAAAATCGATTATTAAAGAATATTATGCAAAATCCGGAAATATTTCGTAAATAATTCGAATTAATTCGAGTTATAATTACAAAATATGATATCGTAAAAGAAAATACTTATAATTTCGATAAAACGGATCTTTTAATAAAGCTTTTAATAATATATGGTATAATACTTATAAACACCGAAAAACATAAAAAACGTAAATAAACTTAATAAAATAATCGGAAATAAATTATAATTATATAAATTATTAATTTGTAAAGTTAAGTTATACTGTTATTTATTATTTTAATAAAAAAGATTTTACTTTAAATTTAATATTATAATAATTTATTACTTATTAATTAAAAAGTTAAAATTAATTATAATAATTAAACGATAAACGAATTAAGTTTAAAATAAATTTAATATTTCGATAAATATATTTAAATATATACGAAAAAAACGAAACGTTTTTTTATTTTCGACGGTTACGAAAATTATTACGTAAATAACAATATTATTATATTTTTTATATTCCTTTATTTCTTTTATCGGTTTTAATTTTTCGATATATTTTATTTTTCCGTTTTAAAACGCGTTTATACGTTTTATATCGAAAATTTAATATAACGTTATTATATTTATATTGTTAAGGAAAAGTTTCTTGCTGGTTTTTTCGCCGCGTTTAAAGCCGCCATAACGTCCGATAATATTAAGTTTAGTTTCGCAGAAACTGGATTTGTTTTATTCGATTTTAATAACGTTTTTTCCAATTTGGAAAACTTTTTAGTTATACTTATGCCGATTATCTTACCGTTTACCTCCGCCGGTTTTATTTTTTTCCCACCGTCGAAAACCTTTCGAAATATAAAAAAACAAAAAAAAAACGGAAATAATATTCATAAAGAAAAATTAAAAATTACTAGAGAATCTCGCCGATAAAAATAATTAAATCGGTTAATTTTTTAACAAAAAGTAACTTAATATTTTTATATAAAAACGGTTTTTTTAAAAAGAAATTACCAAATTACGCGAAACTAACTATTTTTTTAATAAACGCCGAAAAACCATAAATAAACGTTTTTAAAAAATGTAATGTTTACTATATAAAAGAAATAAGTTCTTTTAACCGAAAAAAACGGAAAAAAATGCAATTAATAATAACTAAAAGTACTTATTATAAAAGAATTAAAACGAAAAAAACGGAAGGATAACGTTTACGGTAAGCCCGGATATAATATACGTATTTGTAAAAACATTATAAATACGTTTAACGAAAACGAACCCGATTAATTTAAATTGATTTTTTATATTATGGTTATGTTATTTAGATTTGTTATTAAGAAATGCTAAAAACTATCAGGTAAGCTTATGTATCCGGTAAGCTTATGTAGTACGTTATGTTTTCACTATTTTCGTTAAAATTTTCACATAATTGAAAAAAGATTGTTAATTATATGCCGTTTTCCGGTTTAAAAAACGAATAATAAGAATAGATCGTTAAGAATATTGTTAAATATAAAACAACTGCAGGAAAAAGAAGTTTTTTATTAAATAAAAAAGGTAATTTATTAAATATAATATTTAAAAACCGTAAAAGTATTTAGTAAACATATAACGAATATTTATTAAATATAAAAAAATATTAAGGTATACATATAAAAAATAAAACGAATATAAAAAAATCATTAAGTATTTTAAAAATTATAATTTGTCGTAAATTAATTAAATTATATTTAAAACAAAACCGAACAGTATTAGCATATTAACGAAACGTTAAAATATAAACGTAAAAGTACTAAATATAAAAACTATTAATAAGAACGAGTTATAATTAATAAAAGATTTGTTGATTAAATAATAATAATATTAAGCGTTTTTGATAAAAATCGAATTTATTATTTTAAAGTTAAAGATTTTACGTTTTATTAATTAATTATAAAAAAATATTTGGTAATTAATTGGTAAAGGGATTCGTAAAAGTAATTTAAAACGGCGAAATATAAAAACCGGAACCGGAAGGTAAGTTTTATAGCGTAATGTTCGGAAAATAAACGCCGGAATCCGTAGGAAACGATATAATAAAAAACGACGTAATAAAAAGCGACGAAACTAGAATACCAGAAAATTACTTCGTATTAACGTATTTATAAGGTAACGGAATGGCGCGCTATCGGCGAGCTTTTAGTATGTTTTATACATTACGGTTAATTAAATCGATTAAAGTTTTAGTTTTATAGTAAAAAGTTTTTTCGATAGTTTTTATATAATTAAAAGTTTTGTCAATAAGTTAATTATATTTAAATAATTTAGCCTAATTTTTTAAGTTGTTATTAAACCGTTAAAAAGAACTATTTTTAAATAAAGATTATAACGTAACATTAAAGGTAATATAAACGGAACCGTTCTGTTCGTATAACGGAAATGCGGTATTTATTTGGTAACGGGTATCGTTAACGTTTATACAAGGTAAAATAAAGGTTCAAGCCTGGAAAATAAGGCTGAACCAATATACAGAAATCATTTTACAATAATTTTCCACGATAAATATTATACCTAATATCTTCGAATACGATAACTTTTTAAATAGTTTTTTACGGTTTGGATAGATTTCAAATTTTAGTTCCATGCTTTATTCCGATTCCAACTGGTAGTTGCCGATAAGCTTCGGCCTTAGTAAACCTTATACCCGTTAGCTACGGTTTAGCAGGGTTCTTAACGGCAGAAAATAGCTTTGTACGATAAACCTTGCAAGGTAACTATATAGGTCCAAGCCTGGAAAACAAGGCTAAGCCAATATACAGAAATCATGCCACGATTAATTTTCACGATAGATATTATATCCAGTATCTTGGAACACGATAACTCTTTAAATGGTTTTTTACGGTTTGGATAAATTGCACACCTCAGTTCCATGCCTTACTTCGATTCCGACTGATACGTGGTTGCCGACAAGCTTCGGCCCTGGTGAACCTTATACCCGCTGGCTACGGTTCAGCAGGGTCCTTGAAGGCTTTACAGAGAATAGCTTTGCACGGTAAACCTTAAAGATAAACCTTAAAGATAAACCTTAAAAATAAACCTTAAAAATAAACCTTAAAAATAAACCTTAAAAGCTTACAAAACGCTTTGTAAGCTTTCGTTAATTTCACGATTATAAAATCCAACCTGGATAGTTTTTACGGTTTTTTAAATTATTATTAATTAAGATACGAATCGAAACAATATAATATGCCAAGAAACCTTAAATACCAGATACTTATTACCCGTTACGGGAAAGTTTTGATAAAACCGGGTTTTTTTAGTTATTTATTTTTAAAAAAATGGCTTTATAATCCAAGGCGGTCGACGTTACTGTCGATCTGGAAAACTTTTTCTAAGTAAATCGATTGCAGCTTTTAATTTTCGGTTATCGTTTAATTACCGAATATAATAATAACCGATTTTTTAAGTAGTAGCAGTTTATACGAAATAATCTTATTTCGGCGGAGGCATTGCTAACGAAATTAAAAATAAACAATAATAACAAATTAAATAATTCCGAAATCCAATTATGAAAACATTATACGTCGGAAAGTTACAAGCGATGGTTTATTCGGCTGCTTAAAATGGCGAAGAACTTCTAGAATTGCAAAAGGAATCGTGGATAAAAACACGATTAGGTAATCTAGAGCCACGTTAAAGTAAGATACCTGCGAAACGGAAAGGGGTAATAAAATTAGAAATTAAGGTAATAATCTATCATTTTATCCAAGTGTATATACGGTCACGTCTCCTCGAGGGAGAATCGTTAACGTTTATAAATATATCTTTATTTTTTGGAAATTAATATATTAATAATAATAAACGGTTAAAAATAAATTAACAAAGGATAATAACTTATTAATTTATATTCGAAACGAAAAAACTAAAAACGACATAAAAATTGCATTTTTACAGGGGTAAAAACCGTACATTCGGCGTTTTTAATATCAAAAATTACGTAATTTTCTTTGGCGTAAATTTTACGAAAAGTAAAATAAGTATTTTCGAAAAATACGATATGCTGACCGAACTGCGCTAATTTGTCGGTAAGCGGCTTATTTGTATTTATAAGTTCGACTTTTTATTAAATAATCTTAAAACGATAAGAAAGAATTTTTAAGCGGTATTACGGAAACCGGTTAAGATTTGTTCGGCGGTTAAGCGCCGTTTAAGTAAAGAAAAATTAAAGATTTATACGAAAATATTTTATTTTATTTTAAATTATAATACGTACAGGTTTTGGCCTTTTTTTAAGGAGGATTAGTAACGTAAATAATATTTAAGTTAAAATAAAAAAGCTGATATAATGTTATTATAACTTTCCGAGCTTCGCCGATTCGTTTTTAATATTATCAAAATAATCATTTTATTTCAGGTTCGGAAAGTATTTGTATTTGTTGAAAAAGTTTTTGTAAAAAAATATAATTAGGCGGATAATTAAAAATTAAAAAGAAAAATCGAAAATTAAAGGAATAATTAGAAAAGAAAGCTAACGGTTTGGAAAAAGAACGGCGATCTCAAATAAAAATTAAAGTTCGGAATATGGGAAAAAAGGGAAATTAATAATACGGAAACGAACAGTAATACAGTATAATCGAAAAATGTTCGGAAACGGTTTTATAAATACGGCGTTCGGAATAACGAGACGTATAAAGTAATTAGGCCGTATCGGAACGTATACGCTTTATATACAGAATTAAATTAACTGATATATCAGATATATAATTAGTATTAATTGTTAAAAACTAGTAATTAAAAAAGAGAGAATAATATAAGAAAATAAGTAAACGCGGCAGAACGTCGGCGATTAGTCGCCGACTTACATATATTAAAGATTATTATAAAACCTTATAATAATGTATTTTATATATAACCTAGATAGAAATTTGCTAATATACCTACTTTTTGGAATAATTTATTACTGTTCGGTTATCGTTTTACATTTTTACTTATTATCTTATATCGTTAAAGGTTTTGTTAAGTTTACGAAATAAAAAGCTTATAATAAGATTCCCGAACGTTAAATTAATATTTATTAGGGATTTTTCGATTTGGTTTAAATTCTGAAAGATTTTAAGCGTTTTGATATTTAAAGCATTTATTTTAAAAAAATTAAGACGTTTTAAGATAAAAGTAGATTTTATGATAAATATATCCGCTTTTCTTATTTTTAACGTATTTGTTATTTAATATTTTTGTTTTATCGATAAAACGTAAACTTGTTATTTTTTAACTTTTTATAATATATTTCGAAATTATTATAACTTTATTTTACGTTTTCAAAAATGCTCAAAGAAAATTAGTTTTGTTTGTATTTTCGAAAGCCCGTCCGTCATAGTACTTGCGGAATTAATAATGAAATTTCAGTTTTAAAGTAGCAAATATATCTATATTGAAAGGTTAAAAGATAGAGAAAACGTACGTAAGTACAGTGGGGGAGCAAAAGTCACGGCGTTTGGCGATTTTGCACCAAAACTCACCGTTTTCAACAAAGAATATCTTAAGAACTTTATATATAAATAAAAATGAAAAAATAGGTTTTATAGGAATATTTACACGCCATATAACATATATAAAGTGGAGACTATTTTAAGTGGAGATGCTTACGTAATGTATATTTTAGATAAAACTTGATTTTTGCAAAAAAAGGTTTTCTTATATATCTTTCCACTTATGTAATAAATCGGTTATCTAAACTTAAATATTTTCCTTATCCGATATAGTAAACCTAAATCAAACGAGTTAAACTTAATTTATTACGTAAGAGGAAAGATATTGAAGAAAATCACTTTTTGCAAAAATTGACCTTTTTCTAAAATAGACATTACGTAAGCATCTCCACTTAAAATAGTCTCCACTTTATATATGTTATATGGCGTGTAAATATGCCTACAAAACCTATTTTTCCATTTTTATTTATATATAAAGTTCTTAAGATATTCTTTGTTGAAAACGGTGAGTTTTGGTGCAAAATCGCCAAACGCCGTGACTTTTGCTCCCCAACTGTAAGAAAATAATGTAGATTTTATATTAAAGGCATATTTATATGAAATTTTCAGTAATATAACTATTATGGCCGTCGATAATTAGGAATTTTTATTCGTTAAGGTTTTCGGATTTAATATTAGGAATAAAAATTTCGCATAATTATTTTTAGTCGATTTCGATATTCGTTTAGCCGTTTTTAAAATAATGAAATATTAGCTTTCGTATATTTTATTATTCGAATTGGAAAATAATTATTGTTATACGTTAACGCCGTTAAAGATTAAGACAAATGGTAACGAATACCCGTTAATATTAATATATACGATTATAATAACTTTTTTTGAAAGCGTTTTTTAAATAAATATATTTCTTAAAGGTTTTGCCGAAAACGAAAAAGTTCTTTTTTATACTTTTTATTATTTCGATTTCGTTTGTATTAAATTGGTTTTTTTTATTTGAAAATTTTACTTTTCGATAAGGGAAAACGATCGAATAAGATGTTAATAAAAACTGGAAAAGCGTTATTTAAATGTTATAATTAACTGTTCTGTTTTTAAAAGTTTTAATTTTAAAATAATGGCGTAAAAATAGGATTACTTAATTTTTTTTAGTTATTAAAGATTGCCGTTATTAATTAAGGTATGTTATCCGTATAAGCGGAATTAAAAATAAGGTAGTATATAACTTAATTAACTTCGTCCGATAATTTAATTAGTTAAAGTTTTTTTTAAAATTTCATAATATTTTCTAGTAATCTCTATCGATTTTTCTATTGGAATACCTTAAATACGGCGTAATATATATCGTTTACCGACTTGTTTGCTTTTAAAGGCTAAATATAACGGCTAGGCTAGTTAATCAACTATTAAACCTAATTGTGCGGGTTTATGTTATCAGTGGTACTGTGAAAAATTAAGTAATAACGATAATATTAATTACATTTGGTAATAGCAAATAATTAAAAGTAATTCAAGTAACTAAGTTATATTATAAGCTGGTATTATCTAAAATTATAGAAAATAATAAACGTATATATCTTATTTTTAACTTAAGGCACTTAAGGCACTTAAACCTTTAAGTCCGTTAAGCTTTTTAAGCGCTGTTATATAGTTTAAGCCGCTTAAGGTGTTAAGACCGTTAAGCCTTTTAAGCCGGTTATGTAATCCTGGATTACTGTTGGATCTTTTTAAATTTCGACCGTTCTTAGAAAAACTAAGGCTTATTAGGTTATAATACGATTTCTTTCATTTTCAGATCTTTGTTTTTAAAAATTAATTTGTTTGTTTATCGTTTTTAAGTAAGTAATTTCCCTTTTTTATTTTTATTTTCGAATATTTCTCTAGGATTAATTATTATATCCGGTCAAATTAAAAAGTTCCGTTTTCGTTAACGTATTAACGTTTTGGTTTTATTTAAGCAGATTGCCCGTATTGGTTTTATTATGCCTTTTTGTTCCCGTTATGAAAAAAAAAAGTTATAGATTATAAGGTTTTTCGTAATTCTGTAAAATACACGCGTTATATGCGTTATAATAACTTTTGCGACATTTTTGGGCCTTTAAAAACGGAACATAAAAAATTACTAGACGAAAAAATCGTTTAAAGCGCAAGAAAAAGCAGGCTAGAAAAATTCTACGTATTGCCGTTAATAAATTAAACCGCCTGCAGAAACAACAGTAACTGTTTCGCAGTTATAGTTTAAAAATGCTTCGTTATAGTATTAAAGGTATTAAGGTAATAAAGGAGTTTGCTCGTTTCGAAAAAAAGTAAAAAAACTGTTAATTAAGATTATTGCATTAATATAAGCCGTAATCCTATCCGACTGGTCCGGTATTGGTATTACCGATAGATCTAATCTTAATAATGTAAACTAAGATGTATTTATAGCTGGTTCCGGCGTTATTAATAAAAATTCTTCAGAAAGCGTTAGGTATTTATAAGATTCTTGGCGGGTTCCCAGGTGTTTTCGGAATCTGGCTAGTTTTTCCATTTAACCAAGTACTTAATAAATCCGTCCCTTTTACGTACGTCTAGGATTTTCTCTGCTTTATATACTAATACATCTTCTTCTACCTTATCTTCTTATCCTATACAAATTTTGATAGTATCTGCTGTTAATTTAAATAAAGAAATATACAAAACTGGATAAAACTTAACTTTCGGGAGTAATTCCAATTCGTAATTATTTTCCGAAATTTTCTTAATAAATTTATATAGGCCGATATACTTAAACGTAAGCTTTTAATTAGGGCGTTTAATTTTGATATTTTAAGTAACTAGGTAAATCATGTCCACCTTTAAAAAGATTAATCCTTTTAATGTTTTTTGGTTGGAATATTTCTTTATTTAATTACGTATAAATTCAAGTTCTATTTTTATTTTTGCGTATAATTGCCTAAGTTATTCTAACGTTAAAATAACTTTAACGCTAACTAAATTATTCTCGCGTATCTTTTTATAAACTTTTAATATAAAACCGAAATTAACGTTTACTAGGATTATCTTAATACTTTTATAATAACTAGTATCATAAGCCAACTAGGTTATTAATAGTTTTTCAATCTAATTATTCTGTTCGTAGTTAATATAATATTGTAAATAGATTTTAAAGGTTTAATTTAACTATTTTATTTATTTATTTATTTAATGTTTAAATGCGCTAGATAATTTGTAATTTAAGCCGATTTATACCAGAAGGCCTTACCAGATCTTAAAGGTAAATATAATACCTTTATTAAAAATAATTTTTGTTAATAACTTATATAGATTAAAGATATATCGGAAAAAGAGGTATGTTATTTATTTCACGTCGGTGTTTTTATTATAAAATAAAAATTAAAAAAATTTCGTAAATCGATCGACGATAACGAAAATATTATCTTAATATACTCTTTATCGCTAGGTTTTCGGTTAAGGAAAGTTTAATAATAAAATCTATAATAATCGAATCCTATAATCGCTATAAAACTGGAAATAGTTGCAATTTTCCGTATAGTTTATACTGTAAAGCCTTCATTTTAACGCAAATATTACATTTTCGTCTAACTTTTTATACTGCTGTTTTTATCTTCAGAAAATAATAAGTACATTATAATCGTTTTAAAGTTTTGTAAATCTCTGGGTATTTATAAAGTAGGTATTAATATACACCTCATATCAAGTTTGTTAACATTTTTCTAAAACCTGGATTTTGTCTGTTTTTTAATTATCGGGTAAGCTATCGTTATACTGAGATTTTCTAATATAGGTCAGGGGGTACTGCTTTAATCGTTATAATTTGTCGTACTTTCAAGTATCTTTTAAAGTAATATCGAAAATTCTGTAATTAACCTTAACCAACCTTTTTTTTGGTCAGGTTACCTGCTAAAGGCATTTATTTTGCCATTTTTAGAACATTTTTGATAGATAATAACGAAGTTATACTCCGTTAGTTCTTCCGTATAATGTAACTATCGTCCTATAAGTTCTTATGTAATAATAAAACGGGTAAAGTTTTTGTAATCGGTATAAACCTTAATCTGGTAAAGGTTTCCTTTAAGCATATACCTAAATTCTCGAAAACCCTTAACGAGAATCATAATTTTTTATCGGAAATAATATAATTTAATTCTGTTTTTTTCAACTTATAAAAATAAAAAATAATTAGGTAAAGTATTCCTTAATTATTTCGATATCCGATTACTACGTCTAACGTATAATCCGAAAAGTCGGTTTTTAATTTAACTAACCGTTTTAGATTATATATAATCAGTATTGGTTCACTAGTAATTACGTCCTTAATTTATTAAAAAACGTTTTTTATTTCTATCGTTTATTAAAACTCGTTTCCTTTTTTGGTAAAGTTAAATAGAGGTATTGCAATTTTACTAAAATATTTAATAAATTTTCGGTAATAATTAACGAATTTAATAAATGCCTATATATTTATAACAGTAAAAGGTATTAGCTATTCTGTTATTACTGCTATCTTTTTTAGGTTCATTTTAACGTATTTTAAAGTGATAATATATCTCAGATATTCCACTTTTTATCTATAAAATTAACTTTTCTCGGCGTTAATTAATAAATGAGCATCTTCTAAAACTTAAAGAACTTGATAAACATATCCTGTATGTACTTCTTCTAATTCTAAAAAGATTAAAATATCGTCCAGATAGTATATAACGAAAATATCTAAATATTTTCGAAATACGTAATTAACTATTTGTTAAAAGGTTATTAATACGTTCGTAAATCCCATTAATATAACCAAATATTTATACTGTCCGTATTTTATTTAAAAACCGTTTTTCATTTATATTTTAACTTAATTCGAATTAGATTATACCCGTTTTTAAAATCCAAAATAGTAAACTATTTAATTTTTTTATAAACGATTTTTTATAATAACGTTATTAAAATCTCGATAGTCCATTATTAATTATAACTTACCATTTTTTGGGTACGAAAAATATAGAATATCCGGCTAAAAATATAGATCGTCGAATTTATCCTTTTAAAAATCTGTTTTCCAAGTATTTACGTAAAATATAAAGTTTTACTTTATTTAAATTATAAATAAGATAATATTTGGGTAAGGTATTTTCCTTAAAAACTATTTCATAGTTTTATTTGCTATATTTTAGTAACTTCGTTTCGAGCTTGTTCTAAAACAATTATTTATATTTGCGATACTATAGTGATATATTAATTATATCCTTTTCTGGCTTTTCGGGCTGGTTCCTTAGAATTTCGTTAATATCGTAAAATTATATCCGGATGGTAATTACAATACGTTAAATACGTTTGTTATGCTTTTTTTTATATTTTGTTCTTTTAGGTAGTAAAGTTTCTATCGTATCCTTATGTTTGCCTTTATTGTTTTCCTTTTGGCTAATCGAATATAAAAATCTCGTTCGTTCTTTTTATTTATTAATAGGATATAAAGTAAACTTTACCTGGCTAGTGTTTTAATCGATTAAGAGATTGTATTGATATAACTTTAATTTTCCTACAATTATATCGTAATTTCCTAACGGAACGATATCGAAATTAACTGTTTAAATTTGTTTTTAGATAAAAATCTCAAAATAATTAATTTGGCGTATGATTTTTCCGTTATCGTAAGCAAATACTTAACTTTCAACGTGTTTAGCAATATAAAAATCCTTTTTATTTTTCCATAATAATTTAAGCTGATTTACTAATTTCGAGGTAATATAATTGGCGCTTAAAGTTCCGAAATTCACCATTACAATATATCAATATGTGTCGGCAGTTGAGGTGATTTCTTGGAAGGAGCGGTAAAAGGAACAAACGGGCTTTGATGTGGCCCTAGGATTGCAAATACAAAGGAGCTGAAGCCTATATGTGGCTGCTCCCCCCTACCCCCAGTTTTAGAACAGCAAGAGCAAGCAACCTACCTCCCCCAGTTTCCAGAATTGCAGCACATTTGCCGACAATATGTCCTAATTCGTATTTTCAGAATAATAAAGTTATTATTAACTTCTATTGTCGTACTCAAAGTTATTTTAAGGAATTTTTGTTATTACTCCCGGCTTTCGCTATCTTAAAATTTTTTTATAAATAACGTCCTTTTTTAAAAAACTTTGTAAGCTATTAGATTTATTCCGTAAATCGTTCGCATATTTTCTGTATTTGTTTTATCTGGCCTTTTTAACGGCGCAGCTAAGTTTCAAGTTGGAAATTCTTTTTTTTATTAATATAACCGATCTGCTAAATCGCAAATATCGTTTTTTGATTCTTTAATAACTTCCCATCCCGCCTAAAAAGCTGGTTAACTTTAATTTAAAAACTCCGTTAATTTTTCTCGCAATACTCTTCGTTTTTAAAAGTCGGTTTCGAATATTAACTAAAACTAAATTTCGGTAATAACCCTTTAACAGTATTTGTTGACAAAATTTTAAATTAGCTTTTCTTGAATTTGGTAATCGCATTATCTGAAATAATACGTAAAATTACCTTAAGGGCATTTTCCGCCTTCCGGCCATGTTAATCTTAATATTATATTTTCGACTTTTTCCTATATGGTAGAGGTTCGCAATTTTCGGTATTACTGTTAATCTTTTTAGTTATACCCCGTTCGGATATTAAAGTTAAAGCCTTTTTCTTATATACGAATAATACGTTTATAGATTCGTTATTTTTTTATACGTAAATAAAGCATTAAAACCGGTTGTAATTAATAAGATAGAAATCCGCATATCGGGCCCCTTAAATCTACCTATTTATTATTACTTGAAAAAGGCTTTAGCCGTTCTTAATTTCTGTCGCGGTTTTTTTTGGTTCGTTATCGTAACAAATATAAATTATATTAATTTATTTACTGCCGTTTTAACCTTTTGGTAGTTTTTCAGGTACTGAAGTTTAATATACTTTTTATCGGTTTTCTACGGCATTTTATATCGTTAAACCACATATCCCATTTTGCCGCAATTATAACATTATACCTAACTTATATTTCTTTGTTAAGCAATACCAAATTTCATAAATTCTGGAATTACTTTATAAAAAATAAAAAGTATTTCGCGCTTTTTTCCCTAGTTAGCCTTAAAATATCCTGCCCGTAAAATAAAATATCCTCGGTTTTTTTGTCGTTTCTTAAATTATCGGTTATCAATCCTGATTATTTTTATAATATATTTATCGAACGTTATAAATTATAAAATATTAATAATTTCGTTTTTAACGTCCTTTTTCCAATTTTTATAAAACATATCGATTAAGATATCGATCGTCTTTATTATTTATTTATCCTACTTTTGTTATAAGGTTCCTAAACTTTACAGCATATTTGAAAACTAGTTTCTTTTAACGCAGTTAAAGGATTTATTAAGCTGTAGCTTGTTTTCTATCCGGGTTTTCGAAATTACTTTTAAGTTTGTTTTTAAAGTTGACGTAGTTAAAAAAAACTTTCCGGGTAATCTTTTTTAATCGAATTTTTCTTTTTCCAGTAAGTTTTTTATAGTAAGTTCAAATTAATCAAAAGCGTCTTTTTTTTTAAATAGGTTACAACGACAAAAATTTGGTCCGTTAAATTAGTAAATTCTTTAAAACGAAAGTAAACCCAAGCCTGGGTTAAAAAACTTTATACGGTCCTTTTCCTATTATAAGGCTAAAGCTTTTTAAGCTTTATTTTTCGAGGTCCTGCTTATTAGGCTGCTGCTATCTTATTGCTAAGTTACTAAATAATAACTTTAAGTTCTTGCACTTTGTTTTAAAGCTGTTAAATTATGGGCTCCGGGGTAGCTGCTATTCGTACGTTAATTAATATAGTAACGATTCAAATATTGCTTAAAGTCTAACTATATTATTAAATAAATGCTTATAACGTATAACGGCTGAGTTAGTTAATAAATTATTAAACTTAATCGTATGAGTTTATATTAATAATAATATTAAAGAAAATTAAGTAATAATGATAATATTAATTACATTTAATAATAGCAGATAATTAAAGTAATATAGATAACTAAGTTGTATTACAAGCTGGTATTATTTAAAATTATAGAAAATAATAAACGTATATATTTTACTTTTAGCTTAAGGCGTTTAAGGCGTTTAAACCCTTAAGCCTGTTAAGCTTTTTAAGCGTTGTTATATAGCTTAAGCCGTTTAAGGTGCCAAGATCGTTAAGTTTTTTAAACCGGTTACGTAACTCTGGATTACTGTCAGATCTTCTTTTCCTACGACTTCGACCGTTTTTGGAGAAGCTAAGCCTTATTAGGTTATAATATTAAACGTAGGGATTTTCTATGTGTTATTTTTTAATCGTTTGTGCCGTATAGAATTAAGCTGAAAGTTGCATATCGTTCGAAAGCGTAGATTTTGATAAATAAGAAGATAATTTTTTCCATTTTTTAAAACGTTGTTGAGATGCTTTTTATAAGGAAAGAAATTAGTAAGTGGATCGTTGCGCAACGCGGTTGTGGGGTGGCGCGTTGATAGGGTGGAGCGTTGATGGGGGTGCCATCTTATTTACAAAGAACAATGGGCAGGGTTAAGCATGTGGCTATAGGGATACGTAGCCTAGTTATTTCCCTAACTAGTATTGTTATTTTAATAGATTATGTGCCCTTTTATCATGGCAGATTTTGAGTAATGTAGGTTTAGGAGGTTGTTTTACATTACAGATGCTGTTGAATTACTATGGGGGCATTTCAGGGGTGTTTTCACTGGATTATATGACCGTTCCGTTGCCAAGGGAACTTGCCCACACGTTAGATGATTCTGCACACCAGAATGAATTCCGTACGTATTCTGTCACAGATGCGGCAAACTATCATACGTTACGGTTAATCATTGCATGGCCATATCTAATGCTGCAATGGCCTACCCTATTCAAGTGGTGGTCAAGGCTGTCCCCCTCAACTATGAGTTCTCTGGATAGCTCAATTTCTGCAGATACAAGTGAAGCTTACCACACTCTCTTAAATATGACTAAATGGGTAGAGGCATAGACGAAGCCATATTTAGGCTAAGGAGAACCTATTTATGAATGATTAAACCTAACAAGTTTCAAAGGGAAAACGCGGTGCGGCAATTTCCGCACTGAGAACGTCTAGCGAGCCACGTTTTTAACTTGTGGGTTATACTTGAAAGACAGCGATAAGGGACTGAAAACGCGTTTTCAATCCTTTTGGTTGCCGGCGCAGTAATCTTTCATTATCCGGTCTAGTAAAGAAATAGCTGGTAAGAAAACTTAATAGTCTCTTTTATTTTGCCGAGGGTATATTAACCACAGCTAGGGGAACTCATGATGCTATGTAATATAGAAATCAAATTGCTTGGGTACTATTTAGGTAGCCTCAGGGAGATTCCGTCATCCCTTGATTTGCTTGAATTCGCTGACAAGTTCTTCGGTCGACGACCATAGTTCCTTTGCTAGCACAGCACTGTGAGTGGCCGGGTGACCCTTGATTACAATATGGCTCCTATTGATGAACTGCCCCTTGAAGTACCTTTCTTGTTCCCGAACCTCACGAGACACTGCAGCGAACAGTACCGGCTTAGGGCCCATAATCTCACTGAAACTCTTGAGCCAAAAGATCGGGTAGAGATACCATGGCACAGCGCGCCTGGTGCTGGGTGTCCATACCGTCCCAGGACAAACGGATATAACAAGTATAGGCACATCCTCCTTGTCATAATGAGCTTGCAGCTCTGAAGTCTGCAAATTCAAGGCCATTTTGGACACGCTATATCTCTTCATACAAGCCATGAAGCCATTATCCTGAGCCAGCGACTGGCCGCTTGGATACACAAAGTCTCCACCATGAGGGTTGGAGAAGTCCGGACGGTACTCTTCAGAGTGAGAAAAAGAAGGAGCATCTGAGCTCACCTGTTTTGAGCATGTTGCGCGCATCAGCTTTCAGTCTTGCATATCAATCGGCCCGATACCGGTGATTCCCGGTAGAGGACGGAGAACGGCAACGCAATACACACCATAACAATACGAACGTCGGAGTCTTTCTCCAGAGTAGCAGCTCTAAGTAATGGCTGAAGTTGTTGTGTCAGAGCAAAAACGCCCCCGTGGCTCATCACGGTTAGCGAGAATCGGGACCAGAATAAGTCAATGGTGCCTTACTTTGTCTGCATAGTGACCTGAGCTCCGGAATCAGCCAGTTTGGACGGCTCTGTTCCTTCGTGAGCGGCATTGTTGATAAGGAGATGTAGCCTCGACTCGGTGTTGCGGAGCTTTTCACAAGTAACCAGGATGCTCTTTAAGCAGGTCATATCCATATGCAGCCAGGTGATCTGCCCTTGCCGCACACTGGGGTTCTCTTGGTAAATTTTCTTGCATGCGGCTTCAGCTTTTTCGGCGGAGCGAGCCCCAAAATACACCTTTGCACCAGCCTTGCAAGGAAGACTACGGTCTGGTAGCCAATACCTCCGCTACATGTCGAGGTCAGCGGAATTGGTCCATCGATGATGTTGCAGCTTCCTCTCCCATGCAAAGTACTCACTTGCCGCCTGTTACGAAGGCGATTCTCCCTTGCAGGTTTGGTATGCTTTCTATGATCCCATGACGACATTTTCCCTTGCAAAGTCAGTTTCACCGTTCGTTCGAGCGCAAAATGAAGTAAAGCAAAAGTGTAGCCAGTGGCTGTACGAATATGGATAGGGGACTTTGTACCTTATAAGTGTGGGGCAGATCAGTCTATATTTGTCACGACACTGTCTTTAGCTTGGTGATGCACACGATGATGCAGTAGCTCATAATGCCGCGGAGGAAACTAGCCTCGTAAAAACTGATATATCAGAGACTTCCAAGTCATTCGATAGGTTCTGAGATACTAAGCCTTTCTCGTCAATGTCTCGGGTATGATTGCTCTAATCGGCAGCGAGGCCCATCAGCAAAATTGAAGGGATTCAAACTTATCGGCTTGGGTATTATCTAGTTGCTAATTCTTCGGACTCGATGTGGACTGTCGGACTCGGCTTGGCTTCTTGGAGCACCGAGACGTTGATATCGAATCGGGCGGTAAAGGCTTCGGGGTCAAAATCGATAAATAAAAATGGGCAGCAGGGGGTCAGAGCAGGCCTTTAAGCCTAATTTGGCAGTCCACCTGCCCCAGACTAGTTGAATGGATTGCGTGGAGCTGCCCCAGTTGACACCCTGCATACTACAGTACCTGCATGCCAAGATCACTAGTCTCGGTAGCTCCAAGTTCAGGACGTCTGTACGCGCGGAGAGACCTGACTAAGACAAGAGCGCTAGTGTGTCGATCCTCTTGTCAGATTTGAATGTTACCGCGCCATTGCCACATTAGGAAGATACAGAGTTCTGTGTCGCCGAACCCCGTCCCTTCGACTCCGACTCCGACTCCGACGACTCCTCTTTGCCTCAGATGCGGGAACTTCTGATCGACGTGCCGACTCTACCGATAATTGAGTTCGCTACATACCTTGAGGGAGCACCGGATGCGATGAATCGAGCAGTCTCTCCGTGTTTCGAATCCTAGCTAGGTCCATTGAAATCCGCAAACTTGGTCCCTGATCAGAATGGCGGCGATTTCGGGGGTGACTTTATTCCTCCCCAACTAACTGTATCAGGGACATCCCAGTATTACCCACACCCTGACTAAAATCACACCCAAACCATACCTAAATCGGTTAGTTGCTGTTTACGCCGGAATAGGCCGAAAATGTTTACTTTATTACCCGATTAGGAAGATTATTTATTGTAATATGAAACTAACCGTAGCGCGTTAAGTCCATATCGCGAAAAATATTATAGAGTTAAGTGATTTTTAAGCTTTTTTTGTTTTTATTTTGATTTTAATTTTTAGTTATTACGCTATTAGCTGTTACTATGGATTCGTTTTATCCCTTTTAAGTAACTTATTACTTTCGAGTTTTTAATAATATTAAAATTTAGCGGTTGCGTTTAGGTAGTTTTGCTTTTAATTAGAAAATTTCGTTATCGTTAAATCGGTATTATAAGTTTTTTTTTTTCGTTAGTAACGTCTAGTTTCATTACGATAGAAACATTAAGGATAAATCTACTGTACGGTAGCTCTTTATATAGCAGAAATATCGTTATAAGTTCTTTAAAAATTAGGAAACTAAAGATAATAGGAAACGGCAAAAGACGGTTACGAATATCCCTATATGCAAAACTTCGTTAATTGTTAAGTTCCGTTTTAAGGTGGTAAAAAACGTTGTTTCTTTAAACGTTACGATAATAAGCAGCTAGCTTTCGACCTATTCTTGATAATTTTTACTAACTTTTCTTACTTAAATTTAGGTAAATCTATATTTTAAAAAGGGCTATACCTATAATTTAACCTAATACGACGTCGAAAAAATTAACAACCCGATTATTAACGTTTTTAAGTAATATATTTAATACGGTTGTAACCATAATTTAGAATTCGTTATACGTTAGTAGAAAAATAACCGTATTTCTTACGATATAGCAAGGAAAGCTGGGTTGTTAAAGAAAATTATATATCCGTTATTTAATAACTGGAATAACGTTATTACGGCTGCTAAAGTTAATTATCTTATATAATTAGGTAATTAAAAAAAGTAGCTTAATAACGCTTTTTAATATTATTTCGATTACGATTTTCTTACTTAAAAAGTATTAGCCGTTTACGATAAACCCTTTTATAAAAAAATACGTACGTATACTGTTTACGGGTTAATATTTCTTTATAAAAAGATAACGCTTTTGCTTGTTAATAATAGATTTATCGTATTAATAAATTTAATATACGGAACGAATAGGTTAAACTGGTATTTATTTACCTTTTTAATACGTAATAATTATGAAAGCTGGTACTTTAAAGGTTATATTTTTTCGTAGATTTTTTACATACCTATTATAAAGGCGTATTTAATTGTTTTAAAAAAGCTCGTGCTTTCTTTTAGCCTAACGTATGTAATTAACGATGATTTAATAATTAAATAGAAAGGATTTCGTAATTTTTCGGGGCTGGAAACAGGAACTCAAAGCTTATTATATCAAAAATATTAAAAAGATACGATTTGGAAATATCTTTTAAGGAAACCTTTACGCGTTATTTGCGAATACGTAAAAAAAAGCTATATATTTTGCAATAAATTAAGGTAATTGCAGAATATTTTACAATAAAGTAAATAGATTGTTTTTTTATATATAATTACCTGGTTATATATAATTACTTAATTATATATAACCACCTTAACGTTTTAGAGGCATATATTTTCCGTTTTAATTGTTTTTATAAGTTATTAACCTTATTTTATAAAAGTTACGGTACGAAAAAACCCGTATTTATTTCGTTAATAAGTTAAATAAAGAATATAAACATTAGATAACGTACGTACGTTTTTATATACTACTTTTTTTCAGGTTTTTATAACTTCGCCGCTTAAATTTTTTTACGTATAGTTAAAAAAATAAAGGTTTTAAAAAGAAAATAAGGTATTTTTCGTTCGCAAAAGTTATCAAACGTACCTGTTACGGTACTAACGTTACGGCTTAGTTAAGCTACCGCAATGCTATATTTACGCCGGTGCTCCGCGTTTATTAGGTAATTTTACCCTTTCTTTTTTATGTAACAATAGAATATTTTATTTAAACCAAAAAGACGATTAACGCCGTAATAGTTTATTGCATTTTCAAAAACAGACTTTTACGGTATTCTACATTTTTTCGCTTTAACTACAATTTTGTACAACCCTAAGTTTGTTACTGATCCGTCGTTTTTTCGTTATAACCTTATTTAATAATCGAACTTTAAAAGTTGATATAACTTTATTAAATATCCTAACTTTAAAAAAAGGTATTATAAATATTAATATTCCTGTTCCCGATTAAGTATAAAACGGTAATATAACGTTATTATCTTAATTTACGAATTCTTAAAAAGTTTTTTATAGATTTCTTTACTTAATTTCTATTATAGTATAAATTATATACGATTTTACGTTATTAGGCCGGCTTTTCGAAATTTATAAGTAACTTTAAAAAGCTTTTAAGGATATTTTTATAAATTTCAAAAATAACTATAAACGCTTATAGTACGAAAAAAACGAATTATAGAAACGTTTCGTAGCCGCGGAATAGTTATTGCAAAAAATAAAACAATTATTATATAAAAATTACTAGTTTCGTAAATAACTAACTGCTACCGAAAAATCGTTATAGCAGGCCCGGAACGAAATTACCGAAAATGCGTTATTACGGAAACGTTTGGTAACCGTAAAACGGTTAATGCGTTAAGCCGCAGCTTTTTATAACGTACTAATAAGGCCTTTTTTAACAGCTTTATAGCTTATTTTTTAAAATTACTTTTTATAAATACCGTAACCTGTTATTAGTATATTAAAAAATTAACGCCTTCGTAATTCCGAATTTCCGGTATATAAAAAAAACGTTAAAAACCCGATAATCCGCTAAAAAGAATATACCAACTAACGGTTTTTCGTACGTTTAAAATTTGCGATAAATCGAAACGCCTATCTTTCGCTAATTAACCGTATCATATACGCCGTACAGAAATTCTAAAAAAACGCTTAATTGCGTATACGCGAAAAAGTTAATAAAGTAATAATATTATTATTAAATCCCGAAATATAATCGTACAATTAACGTAACGTAAGCGATATGTTATTATTCCTAAACTAAGTTTATATTACGGTAAATATATTAGTACAGGCTTATAGGGATTTTTAAATCCTGGAATAAAAATTAACTGCTTTTACCAACTTTATCAACAATTTTATTTAATTAACCGATTAAAATTAACAACCGTCGATTTTACACGTTATTGCATTATAACAAAAAATTAACAGGACGTTACAAGAAACTTTTATACTGTAAATATAACGTTTTAATTCCGAAAACAATACAGTATAAATACGCCTATTTAAAAACCTTTTTAATAATATAACGAACCGGTTTTTCTGTAAACGTATAATAAAATACGAAAATAATTATACCTTAATATTACAGCAATAAGGTAACGTTTACGTAACGCTAAAATTAAACCTTATACAGCTAAACGCTATAACGGCAAAAAAAACGGCTTATGCGCCTTTTTAAGCGAAAAAAAAGTAACGTTAATACAAAATAGATTTTTGCATATATTATGGAAAAAAGGGATATTACTTTTTTATCTGCCCTAATCGGCAGTTACAACCAGCTATTAAAAATATGCCGTCTGTACTTTATAACAATAACGATATACCGCAAAAAAAAAATTAACTTCCAAAACAAGTTATAATTAAACATTTCCGTTAAGTTATTAAAATAATAATAAATCCAACTTATATATACATTTTATAAATTCCAATATATTTTTTCGTTTTCGTTTTAATTATAATTTCCTGATAATGTATTATTACTAACGCGAATTATAATCGATTACGGTTATTTACTTATAAGATTTATTAATAATAACTTTATATACCAAAATAATTTTCTTTTTTACCTTATCCTCTAACTCCGTTAATTCCGATTAATAGATAATACCGTAACTGATTTTGTTATTTTTGCGTATATATTACGGTTTCGTTTAAATTTTGTTACAGAAAAAACTACTTTATATCGGTAACCTTTAAACGGTTTTAATATTATTTTAAAATTACCCTAATTCCGAAAACATAACCCAAATATTAACTAAACAATAAGAACTATACGCATCGATTGCAAAATGATATCGAAACTCCCGTTAACGCTTACCCCAATAAACTTAAACCTTACCCTTACCACCTTACCTCTTTTTTTCCGAAATTATAACAAACCGGTCCAGGTACGGTCCTTTCGCGTTACCAACTTTTTAACGTTCTGCCGTTTAAAAAATATCGTAATTAATTTTATACCCTTAACGAAATTCCATGTTTTTACGGATACCTTACAAAAAATAACGGCTTCGCTTTTTCAATTACTTTTAATTAACGAAATAATATCGTTAATACCTAATATAATTTTCTGCAACATTTTTATTTAAAACAATAACGTTAATCCGGATATTATATCCCTTAAATTACGGACTTTCTATAATTAAATAACCGAAACGTTTTAATTACGCCGCGTTACCGAAAAAGATATACAGAAATACCTCGACGGCAAATTATTCGTAATAATAATCGAAATTTTAAAAAAACTATTATCGGAATATTACGATTTAATAAAAATATTTATTTTTAACAAAACCGACAAACTATTATTACATTAACCTTTTAATTACAAAATCGAGCTATTTCCAGGTTAAACGCCCTCGTATAACCGTATATAAACCATATTACCGTATAAGTTACTAGCGGTACGGAAATATATCGATAATTATATATAAAAAATTTTATCCGTTTTAATAGTTTTTTTACGGTAACCTTTATTTTGTTTATTAAAAAACCAAAAAGTAACGTACGTATTTATATCAATTACCAAAACTTTAATAACGTTACGGTAAAAAACCGTTACTTTATTCCGTTAATCCGCAAAACCTTAAATACTTTTTATTCGGTACGTATATATACCAAGTTCGATATCGTAACAGCTTTTAACCGCTTATATATTACTCCGGAAAATAAAGAAAAAACAATATTTATAACAAAATTCGGCTTATTTAAATACTTAATAGCAAATTTCGGCATAACCAGTACCCCGAACTCGTTTTAATATTACATTAACCATACTTTATTTAATTTTTTAAATGAATACGTTACAACTTACCTTAATAACGTTTTTATTTATAACAAAAACAAAAAAAGCATAAAAGCTATATACATAAAATATTCCGTTACTTTACAAACATAAAACTAACGGTAAATATCCGTAAATACGAATTTAATATTACGAAAATACGGTACTTAGGTTTAATAATTTTTACCGACAATATCGTTATAAACCTTAAAAAAAAATAAAAATTATTTAATAATAAAAACCTCTTAAAATATTACGTAAATTACAATATTTCGTTAATTTTGCAAATTTTTATTACCGATTTATTAAAAACTTTTTACAAATTATTAAACCCTTTATTAACTTAATAAATAAGGCTAAATAAACGGATTTATTAATAACTAATATTAAAAAAACGTTCCGGTAACTTAAAAATACCTTTTCGATAACCCCAGTATTATTTTATTACAATCTTTAACGTCGTACGGTTTTAAAAACTAACGTTTTTAATTAGGCGTTAAAAAAAGTTTTTTTAATATAACGTATAAAGTATTTTTCGACCCCACGCCTTTTTTTAATTAAACATAGCCTAACCGAATATAATTACGAAATTTACGATAAAGAATTATTAATTATTATTAAAATTTTTAAAAAATAACGCCCGGAATTATAAAAAATTAAAAACTTTATCGAAATTATTACCGATTATAAAAACCTCCAGCATTTCGTTATTACAAAGCTTTTAAATTAACGCCAAATCCGGTAATCTAAATTTTTTAATAACTTTTAGTTCCAAGTAATTTATAAACCCGGAAAAGAAATTACGGTTTTAAATGCCCTATTACGTTAACCCGGCATAAAATTAGCAAATCGTAATAATAAAGTTAATGAAAAGATTACGTAACGATATAAAATAATATTTTTACTAAACCGATAAAGCTCTTTTTAAAAAATATACGTTATAAACGTTAATAAATTAATAAACGCATTTATCGATAATTCTTACAAATTGTCTTAATTAATTAACGACATTTTAACCGTATTAATAAAGCCAACTTATAAACGTTTTAAATAAAATATTTATAAAAAATTTAAAACTGCAAAAACCAATTATAAAACGGTACAAAAGCATATTTATATTTAAAATAAATTATTTATCCCAAACGACGACGTACTTAAACTTTAAATCTTATACCGAAACCATAATATAACGCTAGTTAGTTATCCGGGCCGTTACAAAACGTATAATTTATTACGGCAAAATTATTATTAATCACGTTTATCCCGAAGTATAACTATATTTATATAAAATTACTACCTTTACCGCCATATTAAAACGTTTAAAATTTTACTTACTAAATTTTTTAACTTTTTACCGGTACCGTTTTACCTATAAAACGATATATTAATAGATTACGTCGGCCTATTATTATTTTACGAAAAAATCGGATATACCTATAAATATGTTATTTCGCCCCTATAACGGATATAACTGTAAAAACCCTCGTTAACGCTTTCCTTTCCGACATATACCGCTATATAATATACCGGCTACGATAATATCTAACCGAAATATACAATTTATTTTTATTTTTTTTAAAAAGCTTAATTAATATTTAAACGTTACGTTACGCGTTTTAATTACGTATTACCCACAAACCGACGGCCAAACGGAAATAATAAATATTATTATAAAACAATAACGTACCAGACAAGCGAGCTGTACAGATAAGCGAGCTGTATACTTTTTGGTATTCTACGATAACAAATTCAAATTAATTAACAACAACATATTAAATCAATTTAAATTAATCGGATTTTTTTTTACTAGACGTATCTATAACCTTTTTATAAGTACGCGCATTATATCCGGGCTTGCCGCAGACGCTACATTTCCGTTCTTTGGTTTTAGCCCTTTTGCGATGATCCTTTCTAGCTGCTGTTAGCTATATTTTTTTACCACCCCCTTTTTTTTGGGCCAAAAGAGCTTGTTTTTTTGTATAGTAAGTATTTTTCCTTTTTAAAAACGTTTGTTTTTGGTCCTTTGACGTTTGTTTAAGGTATAGTTCGTTTTACGCAATTGGGCGTTTTTTTCCCGAAAAAAAGTAATTTCGTGCAAAAGTAACAAGTTACTTTTTGTTAAAAAACCAGCCGATTTAACAACCCTTGACGAATTACCTTGATTTCCAATTTTTCTTTGCAAGTAACGTTTTTGTTTCGTTATTTTTTTTAATATTCCTAGGGGTTTTTGCAGGCGGGGAACGAATGGAACCGGCAGAGGTTAGCGGGGAGACGGTCGGCGTAGGTACAACTGGAGGAATTTCCAATTCGGAAAGAACATTATTGGGATCGAATGGAATAAGCTTAGCTTTTGCGAATCCAGATTTGATATTGTCGGACGTTATGGCAGCTTGGAACGTGTCGTAAAAACCGGCGAGGAAATCTTTTTTGGTAATATAGGTATAATGGCGTTGTATTAGGTTTTCGATATACCGCGAATAAGCGCGTTTTAAAATAGAAAAATAAGATACGTTAAGAGGTTGGAGCCGATGCGAAGAATGCGCGGGTATATAAAGCGTAATAATGTTATGGTTGGCGTAGTATTTTTCGAATTTTATTAAATAGTGGTTTTCGTGGCCGTCGAGGATAAGGAGACGTTTCGAACTTTTCGTATACGTCCGAGTATATTTATCAAAATGTTAGATCTATTTTAAATTTAATTTATTTATTATCCAGTTATTATTACTTAATATAATTCCTTAATCGGCTGTTAGCAATAGGTTATTGCGGTATTAGGTTTTAAGGTAATTTTTTCCTGTTATGATAAGAAATAGCGGTATAGCTTAATTTTGGGAATTAATAGCTTAAATAACTGTAATCTATTTTTTATTTCCTTGTTACGTTTATTTAGGTTTTTTACGTTTTTCGGTATTGGTAATTACTATACCCGTTATTATAAGAAGTCTTATTAAAAATCCAGTTTCGTCGAAATTGTAAATATTTTTTTTTGCGATGTTATATTTCGCGATTGTGGCCCGAATAAGTTCGAATTACTTACGAAACGTTTCTGGATTTTCGCATAAAACTCGTTAATAATCGATTTTTCGATTTAGACGCGTTTGGAGTTTTTTTTGCCGTTTAATAAAGTTCGACGCCTATTTAATTTTAACGCGTTCTGTAACGCGTTAAGCAAGCAATATATTGGCCATATCTTTAACGTGTTAAAGCCGGACAGGAAACGCTTGCGTATTTAGGTTAAGGATTCGGTCGATAATCGATTTTTTTTCGGTCGGCGTTAATTTTCGCAAATTAGGAACGGTATCGAATCGGGCGCATTTGCCGTTAATTCGCGTTCCTAAGGTAATAAATGGAACGTTATAGATAGAACTTAGCTTTTTATAACTAAGCGTTGGGTTTTTCTTTTTAGCCTGAACGGTTAGGTTTATTTTCGTTTTTTTTGTAAGCCGTTCCATATTGTGGTTGTTGAAAAATAAGTGATTAAAGTTGAACAGTAAGAATGGTAAAAAAAGTGTATAGCTTGCTTGTCTGTACAGCTCGCTTGTTTGAGGCGTTACCTTAAAAATTATTATTCCTTTTATTAAAACAATTAAGTAAATTAACTTCCTTTAATTTAATTCGGTAATAACAACTACGTATTAAAAATTATTAATATTTCGCCGTTTTTCGTTAATTACGGGTTTTACCTTAATATAAAAACGAAACCGTTTCGTAACCTAAACGTTCCCAAAATAATAACATAATAATAAAAATATAATAATACTTCGTATTATGCAAATAAATTAAAACAAATCCATAAACGCATTAAAACGTTAATAACAAAATTTTAAAACCGTTACATAAAACAAATAAACCGACATTATTCCGATACCGGTACGTTTAACGGAAAAAAACGTATATAAATTAATACGTAATATATAAAATCCAATAAACCTAATAATAAATTTAACGATAAATAAATAAGCCCTTTCGTTATTACGAAAATATACCTCTACGCCGTTACCGTATAATTACCTACTTATTATAAATTATTCCCGGTTTTCCATATTTCCTTAATTTAACGTCATAAACCAAACTTATTAAACTAGGAAAATATTAACGCAAAATAAAATACGCGCGCTAAAAACGTTATTATTACGAACGTTAATAACTAAAAAAAAATTAAATAACATTTTGAAAAAATCCTAAATTTTAAAAATATCAAACAAAATTTTCAGTACAAAATTAAGTAACCATATTTATACCGCCCTATCTAAAAACCGGTTAAAAACCTTTAAAGTTACGATTCCAATATAACCGAATTCCATAAAAACAATTCTAATAAACTTAAATTATTCGATTAATTTAAATCCCTATAAAATAAATACGGCCGTAACCGGAACTTAAAAGCTACTAAAAAACCCAAAATAACGAACGGGCATAATACAAAATATTACTAAAAAAGCAACATAAAAAAACCAAAAAAGGAAAATTTTCATTAAACCGGTACCGCGGTAATATTACGACAAACAATAATCATATTATGCTAACAAAAAAAAAGAAATCACAAGTACAAACTTCACCAACGCCCCAAATACCACAATCTCAAAAATAACAGCTAAATAATGGCACGCTAACATAACAACCATATAACAACAACGGAACGCAACGAAAAACAAAAACGTAACAATACGAAAATTTAACGATAACTAAAAATTATCGATACGTACGGAAAACGTCGCCATATCGGCAGCAAACTAAACGGAACCTAAAACAAAAATAACCGTAACGGCCATCTTATTCCGGAAAATACGCTTAATCAAAATTTATAGCTAATATCCCTCGTTACCGGCTACTAAATAATACTTAATTACTTTTTTTAAACGGTAATCTAAACGTCGGTTTATTAATATTTCGTTAACAGAACGACAATTATATGCATACGTAACGGTATACTTACAGCGTTACCGGTAAAACGAAAATATTATACCTATATTAAAATACGGTAAATAATTACCCAAACGGAATAAACAACCGGATTTTTTTGAAAATTATATCAGCGACATAACTATAATTACGAAAAAAAACTTACCTTTTTTTAACGCCCGTTACATTAAGGCCGGAACGGTAACTTTTTTCCGACGTTTCGAAAACGGTATAAAAACATAATACCGCCTTATAAATTTCCGTACGAAAGTCGTTATCGTATTCGTAAATCTTGTCGCCGTCGGCGTCGAAAACCGGGTTACCGTTAATATCGCAAATTACGTTAAAGTAAAAAATAACCTAATCGAAAAAAACCTCAAAATTTAAAATATCGCTTTATATTCCTTCCGCCGGTTAAATACCAAAAATTTAACGCGTTAATAATAACGCGTTTACGGAAAATTAACAAAATAATACGTTAAAATTTATAAACTTATAAGTTTTACGGCATTCGGAACAAAATATATATTTATTCGTAAAAACGGTAACGAAACAATAACGGAATACCGGTAATTTACCGGACGCAAAATCGTAATTTAAAATTATATAACGGAAACATATTATACAAAAACGTTTAGTTTTAATAAACGTAACGTAAGCGATATAATCACGAAATATAATAATCGCGTAAATATTAAAAAAACAAAAAAATAATTTCCAAAAAACGGCAATAAAACAACAAAAAAACGGGAAAAAAACGCAGCAATAACGTTATAATAATAATACGGTAATCCTGGAAAAAAAAAGAAAACAAAAAAAGGCAAAAGGAAATACGGATATTTATTTTACGAAAATAACAAAAAGGTTAACAAAACCCCGCGTAATTAATAAACAAAACCCGGCAGCATAACAATATTATCATCTTCGCCGCCGGCCTTAATGTTATGTTCCTTTATTCGGGATAACGCCTCTTATACGGCCTTATCCCGGTATTACGTTACCGTTTTTATATTACCTTTGTACCGTACCGCAATACCTAATATATTACATAAAATCCAGGGTTTAAACCTGAAATATACTATTTAGCTTAAATTTTTCTTTTAAACAGTTAAGGACAACTGCCTTAAAAAAGGAAAGTTACTGTTACGGTACTAACGTTACGGCTTAATTAAGCTACCGCAACGTTATATCTACGCCGGCGCTCCGCGCTTATTAAATAATTTTGCCCTTTCTTTTTTATACAATAACAAAATACTTTACCCAGATCAAAAAAAAGGATCAGCGCCGTAACAATACCGTTAAAGTAGGTTTCCGTTATTACGAAAACATTTATTTACATCGTATTTTAAATTATTCGAAAAAGCTGCCCGGGTTAAAAATATACAGCTTTAAATTCGTACGCCTACCTATTTCTTTTTAAAAGCTTACGATAACTAAATTCCTAAAAACGAAATAACTGTTAGATAATAACGTAAAACTATAATATCAAACTAATCGTAAACATTTTCGTTATCTTTGCAGATTTTAACGTAAATAACGTTTGCCTTATAAATACCTTTAAGTAAAATATCTTAAAAGCGATAAAATAACTAAAGCCCAATTTAAAAAAAATCGTTAATACTTTACAAAAAAATTATAAAAGTTATTAACGCAAATTTAATAATTTTTTTTTACTAAAGGCCTTACAACAAAGGAACTTACAAAACGTTTAAAATATATAACTTCGCGAAATAATTGTAATAACGCTTTTACGATACAAAAAAAGTTACGAATCGTTTATTTATTAAAATTACGAAAACTTTCATAAATACTTTCTTCCGAATTATATGCTTAGTTTTTATTACGGAAGCTGTTATATTAAACGTCGAATTACTGCTTTTTTTACCGTCCGAATCCCTGCTTTTTTTCAATTTTTTATTCGAAATATTTTTACTTTTTGCGATTTTTTTAATTTTACCCGTAGCAACTTTTATACCGTTACGGCCCGTAATCCCAGTAACGCCTTTAACGTTCGCGATATTTTTAGTTAGTAATATATCCTTCCTTTATAACGGTAACTTAACTATTCGTACTACGGAACGCATATATACGCCCCGGCAACCCGGGTTTGTCTATTTAATATTATTACAGTAATCGTTACTTATATATTTTTTACGGACGCTGCAGTTATATAATTATTACGGTATATTCTCAAAGTTTCAAAGCAAAAACGAAAATAATAAAAATATATACGGCGCAAATACCACGTTCCTTAAAACCTTTAACGCGCTTTTTACGTTTACGAAAAAACGCAGGATTAATAATTAAGTAAGTAAAACCCGTAATAGCTTTAAAGTTACTGCTAACGCAAAAAGAAAATTGCAAGGCTATAGAGTATGTCGGGTATATGTCGTGGTGGGTGGGACGGTTGCTATCGTAACCGGTGGATTTGGGTGGGTTTTAGGGGGGTGCTAATAGGTAAGTGGACCCCCAAGCCCCCCTGTGGAGACATCGGACTGACTGCCTGAATAGGGAAGGTCGGGGAGGAATAAAGCCACTCCGATTTCGGCTGCTTATGCACATGCCAGACTTCGCCATCTGAATGCATACGAGATGCACAGCTGGTACGTGAACGGCGTTAAGCAGGTTAACGTACGGCTACGCGTCAAGCAAATGCTTGGATCTCATACTCGTCAGGTCGTCTTTATGTCGACCCATTACCTATTTACATGTAATTAGCTAATGTCTACCTCCTCTCTATAGACTCTCAAACCACTGTTCAAACTCTACACTTCTACCTAATCTCCATTGTCTTGATTGACTAACCAGGACCTCGAAAATGGACCGTGTAAATGGCATAAACAGCATGGACGGTGTGAACGGTGTAAATGGTGTTAACCGGGTGAACGGCTCTTCTAGCGACGTCCTTTTGAAAGTCAAAGGATGGAACGGCAAACTCGTTGCGCTGGATGAGCGGTGTATCCATGAGGTCGTCGCTGAAAGAGCCGCCACCACACCACACGCACCAGCAACGGATTCTTGGGACGGGGCGCTAAGCTACAGAGAATTGGACGATTTGTCAACACGCCTGGCTTACCGACTGACCCAGGTGGGGGTCAGCATAGAGGACAAGGTCCCTCTTTGCTTTGAGAAATCACAATGGACCGTAGTGGCGATGCTGGCGGTCCTCAAGGCTGGGGGCGCGTTTGTCCCCCTAGATCCAGAACATCCGGTGGAAAGGCTACGAGAGATTGTAAGCAATGTGGAAGCGAGTGTCGTCTTAGCCTCGCCGCAGAATGTTGGACTGCTATCAGAAAGGGTTGACTGCGTCTTGGAGGTCAGTGAGAAGGTGTGCAAGGACTTGGCAAGAGTACCGCCCGGGACTCCGGCAGTTTTAACGAAGCCATCCAACGCCGCATATGTGCTGTATACAAGCGGAAGCACGGGGAAGCCCAAGGGATGTGTGATCGAGCACGCAGCATATTGCACAAGTGCGAAGGCGCATGGAGAGGCAGTAGGAATCACCCCCGACCGGAGAGTGTTCCAATTCGCCTCGTACGCTTTTGATGCCAGCTTGGCAGAGATCCTCACCACATTATTGAGGGGTGCCTGCATATGCATCCCCTCCGACTATGAGAGATTCAATAATCTGGCCGGGGCGATCTGCAAATACAAGGCAGACTGGACGACCCTGACAGCGACAACCGCAAAACTCTTGCACCCAGACATGGTTCCCACGCTGCGCACCCTGTGTCTCGGAGGTGAGCTATCGCCGGACGCCCTCATCCGACTGTGGGCTGACAGGCTGGCACTGTTCAACGGCTACGGCCCTACCGAGGCGTGTGTATTCGCGACTGCCTATCGATGGTCGGCAACGTCTAATCCCCGGACTCTCGGAAAAGGAACGGGAACCAGGCTTTGGGTGGTCAACCTGGAAGAGAACCGTCATTGCGAGTTTGACGAAGTCGGTGAGCTGTTGATCGAAACACCCGCGTTGGCGCGAGGCTATCTCAACGACCCTGAAAAGACAGAAGTAGCATTCATTGATGCCCCGGGATGGCTGGGGTTACACGATGGCGCCAGGCTGTACCGAGTAGGAGACTTGGCTCTCTACCGATCCGATGGAAATCTCGAGTATGTCGGACGCCGGGACCATCAGATCAAAATCAGGGGCCACAGGATGGAACTGGGCGAGATCGAGTATGCCATTTCGGAGGTAGAGGGTGTCAACTCGGTTATTGTCGTGCCGAACCAACAGAGATTGGTTGCCGTCATATCCTTTCAGAGCAATGAGGAGCAAGGGGAGGCCTTGAACCTTTGCATGGAACCCGATGGTGAGTGGGCCACGTCTCTCGCAGTCGTCATGGAGGCGGTAAAGGGCAAGCTTCCCAATTACATGATGCCGACGTCCTGGCTCGTGGTCAATCGCCTCCCTGTGACGGTGTCTGCGAAAAAGCTTGATCGCCTGGCCACGCAGACATGGGTGTCTTCGTTCAAGGAAGAGGACCTTCGGCTTTGGCAGGGAAGTACAAGCACGCTGGTCGATGGGCTAGATGCCGACAAGACAGAGACCGAGTCGCTTCTGCGTCGGCTATGCAGCGAGATCCTGAACATCACGCCGAGCAAAATCAACATGAAACAGTCATTCCTGGCGCAGGGAGGAGATTCCATCACCGCCATGCAGCTGGTCTCTCTGAGCAAAACCCATGGCTTGGCCATCACAGTGAAGAACACACTCCTATCGAAGAGTCTGAGCGATCTAGCTAGGCATGCAAAGCTAGATTCCAGCGGTACAACAAGCACGCCCGAGATGGTCGACGACGAGAGCGCATATTACCAGCCATTCTCATTGTCGCCAATCCAGCAATTCTTTTTCGACATCACTCCCCAGGGTGAGAACCATTTTAATCAGAGCTTTCTCGTGGAATTGACCAAGCCCATCACCGCTGAACAGTTGAAAGAGGCCGCCGACGCAGTAATAAAACGACATGCGATGCTCAGAGTGCGGTTCATCAAGAAGCCGGGGAGCGCGTGGACTCAAAGGGTGACACCCCCCCATGAAGCCCCTTCTTACCTCCTGGAAAGTGGAGACGCTCTACCCGAGAGCGATCTGTTACCGGCGGTGGCGAAGATGCAATCGCAACTGGACCTCCAACAAGGTCCCTTGGTCGCATTCGGTCTTTGGCATCTACGACAATCTGGTACCCAGGTGCTCTTTGCTACATGCCATCATGCCATTGTGGATTTGGTCTCGTGGCGTATCATTCTCCAAGAACTTGAGGAGCATATCCAGCACAAGCGCATCTCCCCGCCCCCCGGCCTTTCTTTTCCCCGCTGGCTGAGCATTCAGGAGGAGCACTGCCTGAACCACATCGAGCCCACCGCAGCGCTGCCCCATGAAGTAGGGCCTTATCAACCTGATTTCTGGGGTATCTCTCATGTGCCTAACAGGGTGGAAGACGTTGTTTCATCATCTTTTGTGCTAGACCCGGAGGCGACGGCCGCATTGTTCGGTCCGGAAGCTCGATCGAGATGGCAAGTCGAGCCCATCGACCTGCTTGTGGCATGCCTCGCATCCTCTTTCCACGATGTCTTCCCAGAGCGGCAGACGCCAGCGATACTCAACGAAGGCCACGGACGGGAGCCTTGGGACCTGCCCATTGACCTCTCGCGGACAGTCGGATGGTTCACCACCCTCATGCCTCTGTGGTCTCCTGTCGCGGGCCAGTGTCTGATCGAGACCATAGCCGACATCAAAGACCAGCGTCGCCTTGCGCCAGCGAAAGGGCTGTCGTATTTCAGCGCACGATATCTCCACCCAGAAGGCAGGGAGAAATACGGCTGGCACCGGAACAGCGAGATATTCTTCAATTACGAAGGAGCATACCAGCAGCTCGAGCGGAACAGTGGGCTCTTCCGGCATTCACCTCTATCGAATCCTCATCAATTATCCGACAACAGTCTCACAAGCAACCGAGTTACTCTTTTCGAGTGGACAGCTACCGTCAAGAACGGCCAGCTCCACATTAGCATGGACTATCACCGGCACATGAAACATGAGCAGCGTATTGTGGAATGGGTACAGGCATACCAGAAGTTGTTACAAGATCTGCCCGGCGTACTATCAGCTCACCAGCGGCCGCTAGTCACTCGGAGCGACTTCCCGATGGTCCAGCTAAGCAAGTATGACTGGGCTCAGCTACAAAGCCAACTTGGGCCGACAGCTGTCGACTGCTTGGAAGAAATATACGCTCCCATTTCAGCGCAGGAAGGCATGCTCATCGGGCAGAGTCTGAATTCGGAGCTGTACATGGCGGATGTGAGAGCTACCATCAAGCCGCTGTCCGGGGCCATTAATGTCGACCTTGAAAGGCTGGAGAGGGCTTGGGAAGCGGTTGAAAAGAGACACTCAGCCCTTCGAACGTCTTTCTCCGCGGCGATTGGATCCGATAGTGCCTTCACGCAGCTTGTGTTCAACCAGAGGCCCGACAAAGTGCTCGACGAGGCATCGGCCCCTGGCTGTCGCTTCCATGCCGAGCGTTCGGGGACTGGAGATGTGGAGATACATCTGCGCGTCAACCATGTTGCCGTTGATGCCGGATCGCTGGCGATTATACTGAGAGACCTGAGTCTCGCGTACGATGGCCGCCTGCCCGAAGAGGATGCTCCTCGCTTCAGCCATTACAGTGCCTGGAGGGCCCAGAGGCAGACCGAAGAGGCCCAACGCTACTGGCATCAATATACCCAGGGAATGATCCCCTGCGTCATGCCGCTCGCCGCCCCTGAACCGCCCAACAAGTCCATTGGCGCAAAATACGACCTCAAGGCGCCGGACCACGCCTCGCTGCAGAGCTTCTGCGCCAAGAACGAAGTAACCCTCTCTCACGTCCTGCACGCCGCATTGGCTTTGGTTCTCCAGGCATACCTGGGCCAAGACGACGTGTGCTTCTCCTATTTTGCCTCCGATCAAGACATCAGTGAGCACGGTGCCAAGGAGGCTGTTGGTGTATTCATCGACGCTCTTATTTGCCGGGTGCGTATGAAGAGTCTGACGACCGTGGGAGATCTCGTCAGGTACATGCGCGAAGACGCCATCAACGGCCTGGCCAACCAGTATGGCTGCTCAATCGCCAAGATCCAGCACTCCCTCAACCTGGGAGGCCATAAGCTCTTCAACGTAGGCATATCCGTGCAGAAGGACTGGCCAAGTTGCTGGGTCAGTAGTCAATGCTCAATGAACGACCTCAGATGGAGTGAGACGAACGATTTTGGCCTCGGCATCAACGCTATTGACGGACCTGATGGCGTCATTATCAGCATCTCGTATGCGGAGGGGACGATTGCGGAGCCCCAGATTCGAAGTTTCGCGTCGGCCTTCGAGCAGGCCATATCCAGCATTTACGACGGCAGTGCGAACCGAAAGCTGTCAGAGGTCCGACTGATTGGGGACGACGATATCAGAAGGATCAGCGAGTGGAACGGCCCTCGACTCCCGGAAATCAGCGAATGCATCCACCACGTGTTCCGGAACCAAGTGACCAAGACTCCAAATGCGACGGCGATTTCGTCATGGGATGGAGAGATGACCTACCGTGATCTCGACCATGCCTCCGATGCGATTGCTCGTCACCTGATCTCGCGCTTTGGACTGCGTGTTGGAGAGAAAGTGCCTTACTGCTTCGAGAAGTCCCGCTGGGTTCTCGTGGGCCTTCTCGGCATCCTTAAGGCCGGAGGTGTACTGGTGCCGATGGAACATTCGCACCCAGCAGATCGCCTTCAACATCTTGCCGGAGCTGTAAAGGCCCGAGTGGTTCTTGCGTCACCGCAGTTCGTCCCAAAGTTAGACAAGGCTGTGGAAAACGTCGTTCCCCTGAGCCAAACGCAGTTCGAGTCTCTCGCCCGCGACACTCCAGCGGTTGAGTTGCCTATCCTCAGCCCAGAGGATCCAGCCGCGGTCCTTTTTACGTCGGGCAGCTCCGGAAACCCAAAGGGATGCATGTGGAAGCACAAGACCTGGTGCTCAAGCGCTGCGCGGCAGCTGGATGGCCTTCACATGCGCACCCGTCGTCGGTTCTTGCAGTTCGCAAGCTATTCGTTCGGCGCTTCGCTTACAGAGATGCTTACCGCTCTCCAGATCGGCGGTACCATCTGCTTCATCTCAGACCACGACAAATTCAATGATGTCGAGAACGCGATAGCCGCGACCAAGGCAGACTGGGCCTTACTGCCTCCCTCTCTCGTCAAGTCCTTAGACTCTCTAGGTTCCATCGAGACGCTTGTCTGCGGTGGAGAATCGCTCGACAGACTGTCTGTTGCAAAATGGGCACCCAGAGTGGATCTGCTTCAGGCATACGGGGCGACAGAAACCGCCGTTATCTCTACGGCCAAGTCCATGTCGAAGACAACCAACCCGAGGACTCTCGGCCGGACCATTCACGGGGGGTGTCATATTGTAAACCCCTCTAACTACCACCAGCTTCTGCCACTTGGCGCCGCGGGAGAACTCGTGGTCGAAGGCCCGCATCTCGGAGCAGGCTATCTCAATATGCCAGAAAAGACTGCAGAGGTCTTCGTCAGCGACGCGCCTTGGATGTTATCAGTCCGCCACTACCGTACGGGTGATCTGGCACGCCTAGACCCTACCAACGGGGACATCATCTACATGGGCCGCGAAGACGCCCAAGTTAAGATCAACGGCATGAGAGTCGAGCTCGGTGAGGTAGAAGCACACCTCCGCAGGCATCTGACAGGGTGCGAGGGAGTAGCTGCCGAGCTTGTTACTGCCGAGCCCGCAGTACCCACGATGTTGTTTGCTTTCGTCGCCCTGGGCCAAGATTTCGATGGTGACGAGCCAGGGTCTGATGGAACCGGGGACATACAATACTCGTCGGAAACGTGGGACCGTCTTGCTGACAAGATCGAAGGCTTAGATGGAAAGCTCGCCGAGACACTACCCAGGCACATGATTCCGTCCTCCTTCATTCCTCTGAGGAAGTTGCCCCTGACGGCCTCGTTCAAGGTCGACCGGGTGAAACTTAAGTCACTAGGCCGTCGTCTCCGCGCTGCTAATACTCGCCTGCCTACTCCAACATCTGGCGGGAAGCGACGGGCCGGGAGCGACATGGACAACCAACTTCTCGGTCTCTGGAAGTCCCTCTTTCCAGGACACAAAATCGGAATGGAGGATAACTTCTTCCGCTTGGGAGGAGACTCGCTGATGGCCATGAAGCTTGTCACCAAGGCTCGAGCCAAGAAAATCAAGATCACCACGGCCGACGTGTTGAAAAACCCAGTCCTGTCCGACCTTGTGACTGCCCTCGGCGGTTCACCAAGCGGTGCAGAAGCGAAGTCCAAGGCTCAGGGGCGTACCATGGCGCCGTTCTCGCTTCTTGACGAGGAGGAAGAACTGAAAGATGTGATCAGTCATGCCGCAGCGCAGTGCAACGTAGACAGGGCATCCATTCAAAATATCTTTCCCTGTACGCCTCTGCAAGAAGGCATGTTCGCCTCGTCGGCCCAACATCTTGGTGTCAATATGGGTCATCTCGTCATGGAGCTGCCGCAGGATTTCGATGAGTGGCGCTTCAGACGTGCAGTAAAGGAGCTCGCCCGGAATCACCAGATCCTGCGCACGCGAATTGTCCATAGCCCTGGCCTGCGGATCCTTCAAGCAATCGTGGACCAAGATATGCCCCTGATCGAGCGTGTAGACAGTATGGCCGAGTACATACGGACGGCGAGAAACACACCGATCACGTTTGGCGACCCGCTGAACCGGTTCGTACTCGCGCGCGATGACCAGGCCCATGGGGCTGAGAGAGTGATCTGGTCGCTTCATCACGCCCTATATGATGGGTGGTCCTTCCACCTGATGAAGCGGGATCTGGCAACTCTGTACAATGGCCGTGAAAACGTCGTTCCGAGGACACCTTTCGTCAACTATATCGACTACCAGCGTGCCCGAAGTGCGGAAGAGACAAAGAAATTCTGGCAGGAGTACACCAAAGATACTGAGTTCCAGGCATTCCCGGCACTTCCTTATCGCGGGTACGCGCCACGACCAACGGCCTATTTCGAGGGCAAGATTGCCCTCAACGGGAAACGTGTGCCTGGAGCGACACTGCCAACGGCGATTCGAGCAGCTTTTGGCCTTAGCTGCTGTGCCTACACCGGCATGGGGGACGCTTTCTTCACCACCGTCGTCACTGGCCGCGACGCTGATCTCGCCTCGATAGAAGATGTCGTTGGGCCGACCCTATCCACGGTGCCGATCAAAGTTAGTCGACCCGGCGACGACACCTCCGTCATATCGTTCCTGCAGAATCTCCAGTCCCAGGGCGCGGCCATGATTCCGCATCAACACATCGGCATGCACAATATCAGCAAAATCAGCGACCACGCAAGACAAGCGTGTGAGGTGACAAACCTTCTCGTCGTCCATCCGGAATACGAAGCAGACCCAGACCATACTTTCAAATATCTGAAAGATCCAACCGAGGCGGCGTCCGTCTTCTCCACTTACACGGTCATTATGCAGTGCTACATCACGCCGGAGGGCTTTGCTTGGTCATGCTGGTACGACCCCGATGTGATTGCCGGAAAGAAAGCGAAGAGATTTGTTGGTCATTTCGACCATACCCTACAGGCACTGCTCTCTTGCTCTCTGGTCTCAGATCTTGCGGTCATAAGCCCCGAGGACGAGCGGCTTGTCCATGAATTGCAGCCAAAGTACAACGAGGAAGCGGCGAAATCACTTGTTCACAGCCTCATTGTCAAGCAAGCACAGCTGCATCCGGATTCCGAGGCGGTTTGCGCCTGGGACGGCACTTTGTCGTATGGTGAGCTAGACGAGCTGTCCTCTAAACTGTCGCGCCACCTTGTCGGTCTCGGGGTTGGTCCCGAGCGGAAAGTCATTGTGTGTGTCGACAAATCCAAGTGGCAAGCTGTAAGCCTACTGGCTGTCCTCAAAGCCGGCGGCGCCTTCGTGCCGATTGACCCATCGTATCCAAGGGCTAACCTGCGGCGTATCATTATGTCGGTTGATCCCGAAGCCGTTATCGCGTCGCCAAAACACAGCAAGCTGTTTCCTCGACTGTTGGAGTTCATCGACGCGACGGCCCCGGAGTCTTGGATAGATGACGACGGGGAGTTCGGAGAAGATGACATGGAGGAGGTCTCGCCAGACGACGCTGCATTTGTTCTGTACACCAGTGGTAGCACGGGACTTCCAAAGGGATGCATCATCGACCACGGGGCTTACTGCTTTTCTGCTCTGCATCAGGCCCACGGGGTCAACGTCGACCGCTCGAGCCGAATATTCAGTTTCGCGTCGCTGAGCTTCGACGCCGCCATGCTCGACATCTTGACTACCCTTATCCTCGGCAAGACCGTGTGCGTGCCATCCGAGAAGGAGCGCGTGGATGATTTGGCTGGTGCCATTACGCGGCTGCGTGCGGATTCGGTCATGTTCACGCCGTCGCTCCTGTCGACCATCAACCCCGACAGCGTACCAACGCTCAAGACCATCATCTCGGGAGGCGAGCCCCTCGACGTGAAGACCATAGACACCTGGAAAGATCGCGTCTTACTCATCAACGGGTACGGGCCGGCCGAGTGCAGCGTCGTGTGCTGCTCCAACATGAGCCCAAGTTCAGACTCCCCAAAGAACGTAGGCCGTCCCTTCAGTGCCCGGATGTGGGTTTCCAAGCCCGAGGACTATCACACGCTAATGCCCGTGGGTGCGGTGGGAGAGCTGCTGTTGGAAAGCCCCGCACTGTCTCGCGGGTATCTCAACGACGAGGCGCGCACCGCTGCCGCGTTCGTGGACTCGCCCCGGTGGTCGCCCAAGGACGAGTCTGGGAAGTCGAGGAGATTATACCGCACGGGAGATCTGGTCTATCAGGAGGCCGACGGGTCCATCGTCTACGTCGGACGAAAGGACTCACAGGTCAAGGTCCGCGGCCAGCGCTGCGAAACGGCCGACATCGAGCGGCAGATGCTGCAGACCCCCGGCATAGCACAAGCTGTCGTGGTGCTCGCGGGTGCGGGAGACAGCAGACGCCACCAACTGGTAGCCGTCATGGCCTTGAACGATGTTGCCGTGCTCGAAGAGGGCAAGAAGGCCGGGCTGGAAATCCTCGACGCGGAACACGCCTCCAAGGCCAAGAAATTGGCTGAAGAGGCGTGCAGGCATCTGACCCGGAACCTGCCGGGCTTCATGGTGCCGACTGCCGTGCTGGCTGTGCGTCGGATCCCGCTCAGCGTCAGCGGAAAGACAGACAAGAAGAAGGTCGGCGACTGGGTCACATCCCTGCCGGAAGGTCAGCTGATCGCGGCCAATTCACTCACCTCTCTTGAGGACGAGGTGGTGCGCGAACCGGCCAACCCGCTGGAAGCAAAGCTGCGAGACATCTGGGCGGCGGTTCTCAAGATGCCTGCGGGCAAGATGTCCACGGGCCGGTCTTTCGTACAGCTTGGAGGCGACTCCATCTCGGCCATGCGGGTTATGGCGAAGTGTCGCGACGAGGGAATCGCACATATCAGCGTGAAGGACATTCTACACACAACTGGCATTAGCGAGCTTGCAACGATTGATGCACGCCAAGATGCGAGCAACGGGGTAAACAATAACAGCTTTGACGCTTCGTCACCCGACAATGGTTCCGACGAAAGCCTCGTTTCCAGTGCAGCTTCTCATGCTGCCGTGGACGTGGCAGCAATCGAAGCTGTCGAGGAAGCCACAAACACGCAAGCCTCGATGGCGTTGGCCGCTATGGCGCAACCTCGCACACAAGTGGCCTTTTTCCACTTCGACTTTGTGAGCGGCATCGATAAGGACCGCCTCGTAGCTGCATGCGAGAACCTGGTCGCGGCCCACTCAGCTCTGAGAAGCTTTTTCTTTGAGCAGCACGGGCGAGTCTACCAAGCTGCTCTCAGGGATGCCAAGCCGACCTGGACCTTCTTCGGGGACAGCCAGGACATGGACAGCGACGCAGGAGCCTTTATCCAGTTAAGCCATGAGCGAGAGGTGCGGCCCGGCGGGCCACTCATTCGCTTCTGCTTCATCCAATCCCAAGAGAGGACACGGGCCCGCCTGCTAGTAGAGATATGCCATGCCTTGTACGACGGGATAAGCTACGCAAAGATGCTTCGAGGCTTGCAATGTGCTTATGAGGAAAACCAGCCGCTGCCCCGCGGTCCTCAGATGCACGAATACCTCCGCCGGCTCAACATCATTGCCGAAGAGGGAGAGTCGCGGAAGTATTGGCGCGACCTCCTTCAAGGCTCATCCGTTACCAGGGTCGCGCCTTGGGCAGCTGGCCGAAGACCCGGGCTCCTTGATAAGCTAATCACCAAGTCGATCAAACTGAAGACGACCAGCTCCCCATTAGCCACCATTATCAAGGCTGCCTGGGCCGGCGTGTTGGCTCGAGTCCAGGGTTCCTCCGACGTCGTTTTCGGCCAGATAGTCTCGGGCCGTAACATTGCTTTCCCCGGGATCGAGCAAGTCCTCGGGGCGTGTATCAACACCTCGCCCGTCCGAGCCAGGATGACGGAACTAACGACGTGGCACGAGCTCCTCACAAGCCTCCAACAGCAACACCTGGACAGCATCCCGCACGAGACGACGGGCATGAGGCAGATCGCGGCCGAGTGCACGGGCTGGGACGCCGCCGACGGGCGCATGAGCACCGTCGTCAACCATCTGGGCACGGGCAACGAGGGCCAGGGCGAGCGGGACTTCGCGGGGGCGCGATGCAAGACGGGCATCACGGCGGCGCGGAACCGCGCGGTCGACCTGGGCATCGAGTCCCACGTCAGGGGCGGCGACGGCCTCGACGTCGTCATGCTCTTCTGCTCGCGCACCGTGCCCACGGCCTGGGCCGAGGACCTCATGGACCTGCTTGTCCGCCACGTGGAGATGTGCTTCAGGCACCCCGACGCCCCCGTGCTCTCGTCCCACGACTATAGCCTGCGGCGCCTGTCGATGAGGGCCGTGCATCCGCTGGTGCGTGCGGCTTGGGCGTCTGCGCTGGGCGGGGCTGGCCTGCAGGACGGCAATCGCCCCTACTGGGAGCTGCTAGGCAAGGACGGGCTGGCGCGCATCGTCGACCATCTGGTCGCCTCCGACGTCAGTGTCAGCGCGGACGAGCTGGCGGAGCTGCCGACTATGGCGCTCCAGAGTGAGTTGGTGATGGGGAAGTTGGGGCTGAATTGATATTGAGTTATGGTTAGATGTCCTCATTTCGTGTACAATAGTAGAATAGCTTTCTTGTTTTTTATTGTCATCGGAATGTGCCTCCGTGCAAGAGAAAATCAGAGCCAGTAGCATTTAGAGCATGTGAGATTCAGAGTGAGTTGGCTCCAGACCTTGGGACCAAAGCCCAAAGCCGGTTAATGCAGATGCGCCGATACACCACCAATTGAGCTCAGTTTGGGCCTTCGGACTCCTGATATTTTTTGATCGAATCCTGCCGCCTCCGGCAATCTCTTGTTACTTTCCTGCCTATAGCTTATAGGTAAATATGCCGCGAAGAGACGGTCCAGTTCTCGGTCGGCATGCTCACGGAGCTCGTCAGGGGTTTGGGTCATGTATGCGTGCTTCCTGCCTGCACCGCTGTATTTGCCGGCATGCCTGCTGTACTCGCTTGCGACCCTCAAAATCTTGAAGCATAACACGCAAACATAAAGTCCTCTGTGGTGTGGCTGCCACGGCCGTCAAGTATCAACAGCCGCCATTGGGTTGGGTCCTCTGGTTGCGTATTGGGCATAAAGTATTCCCGGAGCCACCGCAAGGCAATATCATTGTTGATCCATTCATTCTCAAAGCCTGTAAACCGCCAACCTTTGAACCTTTAGTCTTCCTTATTAGGGAACCATTGTTCTTGAACGTTTTGTGCCGGCATAGATGACACGTGGTGGGATAACCTGGCCCACGGCGCCCATACACTCAAGAACAGTCGTCCACGTACTATTATGAGCGTCTTTGACCAATATTTCCTTGCGGTATTCCTCCCCAATCACGAATCCATTTTTCCCATTACCTTCCATCAGCCCAATCTTGTCAGCATTATATCGGTAGCGGGCGGGTATGTTCTTGATGTTCTCGAGGATAAGGCGGTGGAAAAGAAGGTTAATAGACCCGGGAGTGGCGCTGTTAACGTGTTGATTATCAATGATCTGACTCTTGATGGTTCTGGCGGTTGGATTTCGGCGGAAAAAGCCTTGGTGCCAGTTGTTTCCAAAGGGTATATCGGCCCCGTTTTGGTATGCTATGCGACGGGCGAGCGTAAAAGCGGAGCCGATGATGTGAAGGGGCGTAGCCTAAACGGCCTTGGGTAATAATCCAGTCAACTAAAGAAGCTTTCCGTAGCTTTGACAGCTTCTGACGGTTCCCGTTAACCTCTTCGCGAGTAGGAATACCCTCAATTTGACGTCATAAGTAGGTCCTATCGACTTCATAGTCATCAGCAGCCCCGCGGACCGTCCGGCCTTGGCTCACCGCGTTTATGGCAGAAAAGGTACGAAGCTGGGCTGAAAGAACCATATCGCCAGAATTGCAAGAGACTGGAGGATAAGAAGATAGTTTTTGTTCTGTTTTCAGAAGTCTACGGGAAGGTCTTCAGATGAAGAAAAGGATGGGGTGAGGGAAGACCCGAACGCGTCGCGTATATGCTGGGTCGTGGTAGGGGCAGGTCGTGAAGGGGTAGGCCCCCTTGACTTTAAAGTATTTAAATTTAATCTAGATATTTAACATATTGTCTAAGTTAAGAATGCCCCTGAACGCATTTAGGCTTATATGGCTCTTCCAAGTATGCCTCTTCATTCGCATTCAGTTCTATGCCCCGGGCCATCAGCGCCTCTTCTATCCTCTTCACGCTGTGTAATCCTACTATCGGGGCTGTGACTCGCTTGTTGAGCCACGCCAGGGCGACCTGACTCATTGTCCAACCACGCCGCTTGGCTACTGCGTGCACCCGTGAGATGATCACCCTGTCTGTCTCGCTGTGTTCGTTCCCGAAACGACTCGGTTCCAATGATCTCGCGCTGTATCCGTTACCGTCGAGGGGACGCGCCAGCGCACCTTCGGCTAATGGAGACCAAGGGAGCAGTCCGACGCCTGTTTCTCTGCAGTAGCGGTTCATCTCCCTTTCCTCTTCGCGGTAGAGCAAGTTGTAATGGTTCTGCATGGCCACGAACTTCGTCCAGCCATTCTTGTCGGCAGCAGCTTGAAGCATGGCGAACTGGTACGCCCACATTGAGCTAGCTGCGAGGTAGCGCACTTTGCCGTCCATAACCAACTGATGTAAAGTCTCTAGCGAACGAGTTTAGCCATATCGACTTTGATTGCAGATACAGGCAACTAACGCATTATCTCTTCGGGGGCCACAGACGAATCATAGCGATGGAGGTGAAGCACATCGACGTAGCTGGTCTGCAGGCGTTCGAGGGAACCCTTCACGGCGCTCAAAATACTTGATCGCGATGCTCCTTGAACATTGTTACTGAAAGTGTGGGTAGGTATAACACCCTCTGGCTTCGGAGCACCCACCGAGCTGGTTCACGTAGTCTTTGCTCTGCCGTGCGATCTTGTCCATGAAGGGGACAAAGTCTCCAGGAATACTGGTTTCCGGATCACCTACGACTCGACCAACTTTCGTCTTGATTCCAGCGACTCAGCGACTAGCCGGATCTGTCCAGCCTCGAAACTCACCATCAAAACCAGTTTTCTCCGGGGAATATTAAACCTCTGAATGGTGCGTCCTATTATGCGCTCCGCCATTCCGTTGCTGTATGTATTTGCGGTGTCCCATGTATTTATACCCCTTAGATACCCTTCGTAGAGGAGCCGGGACGCCTAGATGATCAGTCTTCTTCCCTGGCAGCTTCGGGCACGGCTCTCGGTGCTTCTCACCTCGTCTTCTTGCAAACACCACGAAAGCCACTCTGGATGGCCAAAGCCCATTGTACCCATTATGGGATTGGAAACCCGCAAGCCGCTTTTGCCAACTTGTCTGTATTCAACTTTCGTGGCCTTCACCGAGTCGGCCATGGAAGTGGGAAGCAGACGCATCCCTTCTGCCAAGGATGACACTCCCCTATATCTCCCTGGAACTGCGATTAGCCCATGGCGAGCCTGTATCTGACCCGCAGTTGTCACCAATACCCTTCTGGTAACGCATCGCGGGGGCATGGCGAAAAGTAAGGAAGAAAAAAGGAGACCGTCGGGCTATCAGGAAACCTGTGCAGCGGGGGGCCAATGCAAAGAATTGCGCGATAACATCTGGGAAGGGAATCGAGCACAGCGTTCAAGGGTCTGATATCGAGGTTGATCCATTCTGCTTAATACAACTGACTCCTGGGACTTGAAGGAAGTAGATGGCAGCTGTGCGATCGGATTGTCCGGCACGTCTTGCATGCTTTGTGGCTTCTGCACAGTGATAGCTGCATTACCGGCATTTCGCACCTTCCCTTTGCGATATCGTGAGCGAGGGGGTCAGGCACATTCGAGAGGAAACAGCCGCCATGTATTGCAGTTACTGCAGTAAGCTGACAAGTCCCCCACTTACCGGCATCTACTGTCGGATATAGGGGATGTCAGTTGCGTTCTTGTATTCAGCTAATTGCGTAGTTTCTCAGTACGCGTATAGCTTTTGTGTAGCCTAGCAACGGAACAATTATCCTCCGATCAGAGCGTAGCTAGGGTGCTTTAGCATCCTGGCTAGCTGACATACCCCCTTAACGCCTTGAAGAATTCGGGGCGTTGATCGCTACACTTTTATCACTTTCTAGAGCCACAGCTTTCCATTCAACTTTTCCTCCGGTGATTGTATCCTCTTGATCAGCTAATTCCTTATTAGAAATAGCCTTTAAAGTCTTCCTCCGCAGGTCCAAGGCTTCTGTGATATTTACCAATTTTAGCTGCTCTTTAAAGTGCCTAAAAGGTTTTTGGGGCAGGGCTTTAGTTAGTCTATCAGCTAACATATCGCCTGTAGGCGTATAATCCACTTTGATCAGACGCTTTTCTGTTGCCTTTCGCAGCCAATGGTTGTGTATATTTACGTGCCGTAGCTTTGTCCGTAGAAGGGCGACGTCGGCGTTGATAAGCCGTATGGTCTGCTGATTGTCGCACCATATATTCAAGGGTCCTGCATCCAGGCTGATTCCTAGCTTTTTGATTAGTCGAGAGGCGAATAAGGCTTCTTTAGCAGCCTGCGCAAGGGATAACAACTCCGCTTCGGTTGTGGAAGTAGTTACTGTGTCTTGCTTATTCGCTCGCTATCCTATCACTCCTCCAAACAGTTTCATAACGTAAGCTTGGGAGCTTTTTCGATCGATTGTATTGTTTGCGAAAGAGGCGTCGCTCCAGGTATCCATTGAGTCCTCGCTACCGAGCTGCAACGCTAGCATTTTGGTGCAGCCGTACGCGACAATTAAGAGTCTCATCGCCTTTAATAAGCTAAGCTCGGAGCTAAAATTAGCGGAATTTGCTGCACCAGACCACTTATCCAAAGGGCTTAAGTTCGATCCAAGCAAGGAGAACTGGCCATGATTTAAATGCAGTTATACGGCCATAAGATGGTATCATGGTTACAGTTACTACCTGTGATCGCTAGCAACTGAGGGGGTGTGTCAGATAAGTAGCGCACTAGTGTGGGTGACCCACCTTTGGAGTGCACCCCTCTTTGGAGGCCAAATCCTACCAAATCACTAGGTTTCTAAAATAATATAATAAAATAAGAAAAATAGATATAAATAAACGGTTTAATATAGTATGAAATGAACGTGATAAAGACGTAACTAATGATATTTATTACTTCAAATATTCTCTTATTAATTTCTCTAAATTTATTTTATTTATATTATATAAATTAAATAAAGCTTTTTAAATTTTTATATTTAAAACGGTTTGTAATATATTCAAAATATATAGGTTTTTATACGCCTTTTTAAGGAAAATATTATAAAAGTAGTTGAAATAAAATTTACTTAGTAGAATTAATTATATCTATAATTATATTATAAATTATAAATTAAAATATGAAATTCGATAATATTTAATATTAAACTATTAAATAATCTTAAGATTTATAAAGACTTAAAATACTAAAAACTGTGTGTAAAATTAGTTTTATAATATTATACGCATAAAATCTCTTTAAATTTAAAGTTCTTGATTTTAATATATTATATATATAATATTAAATATTACACGTTAATAAAGAGATAAGATATAATTTTAACACTAAATTTCATATTTAAGAACTAGGAAGTTAGTATTATAAAGAAAGAAAAATTTTGCTTATATTTTATTACATTAAATCAAATTTAGAAACTTTATATTAATTTATAAAAAAAAACCTTTTTCTTTATTTTAAAGCTGTTTTAACTAATTTTAAAATTGAAATCTATTTATATTAATATGTAACAGTAGTAAATGTTATTTATAACTTTTTAAAGCATATTTTTAAATAAAGTGTTGACTTTTTACCATTTTATTTATAATTTCCCGCCAAAAGATGGGTGCACTCCAAAGGTGGGTTACCCACACTAAGTGCGCACTTATCAATCCAGTCTTTTGGTGCAGCCGTACGCGACATCTACCGTCTTAGACTATGTCCTGCTGAATGGGGCTGTGGGTGGGGGCACAATGTTTCTCCGACGCAGGGCATAGGGCGTTAGCGCTAAGTCAAACACCCCATTCACGCCATACCTTTTCCCGAAAGGTTATATATCAATAATTAATTAACGAAAATAAGTATTAACTAAATATAAATACGACGTAATGCAGTTTGCTTAAAGACTTTATTGCAAAAGTTTACAAGCTGAAAATTACGTAATATATAATAGATTTAAATATATAAGTAATTAAAAAAAGATTTTAAAATATACATATTACGCAATAATTGAAACTTTATATTAATTTATTTTAAATAGAAAATTAGACTGTTAAATTGGAAAATTGTACTATATAATCAAAACTTGTTATAACTTTTATATTTTAATTATTTAAAATATATATTAGTATATATCGATAAATATTTCGTTAAACTTTTTGAGTTAAAAAACCTAAACGTAATAATATATCATAAAAAGCAATATTTTAAGAACGTTTTAAACTATTATTATTAAAATAACGTTATTATAACATAGAATTTATATAATAATATATATGAAAGAATTAAATTTTTTAGCAAATATAATAAAGTTAGTTTTAATAATACTATTATTACGTAGAAAAAGTAATTTAGGATATAAAATATAATATAATGATTTATTTAAAGTAGTATATATATAGCTTTATTTATAATATCTTCTTTTTTAAATTTATATAAATTTATAATATTTTTTAAGATTATACTAGTATATATTAAAAACTATCCAGTACTATATATATTTAACTTTAAATAAAACAATAAATTGATATCTAATAAGTTTAAAGCATTATATAATTCAGCGTTATCGAAGGTTAGTTGCGGTTTATCGTTGAATTTACGATTATATATCTTTATATAATATATATAAACATGCTAGTTATATTATAAAATTTTGAAAATTTGAAATATAAATATATATAGTAAATTATCTTTTAGTAAGTTATATAAAACTTACTTTACTAAGAAATATATAGTTATATAAGGTAAAATATAGGTTCAAGCCTAGAAAATAAGGTTGAGCCAATATATAGAAATCATTCCACGATAATTTTCCACGACAGATACTATATATATATTAATATTTATAATATATAATCTTTCGTTAAAATGCTTTATTTTATTAAGTATTTGTAAAAGGTCTATATAATAGATATAAATTCCATTTATTATTATATTATAAAAGAATAAAACAACTAAAATATCTATATAATAAAAACTAATACGTTTATATTAAACGACGACGTTGGGTTTATACTATATTATTATGAGTTATATAACTTTATTATTCAAAATCAAAATTTACTTTAAAAATATTTACTAAGATATTACTTATTTATACATGTCTTTTTATTTTTTCATTATATCATCGATGAAATTTTCTTTTTATTTATCCTTTTATTATAAAACATCTTTATTGTCTTAATAATAATACTGCTTATTACTTTTTAATATGTTTTTTTCTTAATTAGTTATAAATAGTCGGGTTTGTAGATTTTGTATAGGGAAAAGTCGGGCATGAAAAGGGTGGTGCGTAAAGAGGGTGTTTGATTTAATAATTTTTAAAGGAGCTAGCTACTCTTTTTTTATTGGCCCAATTGACTCGATCAATCCGGCAGGAAAGCTACTTTTAACCACACCTATTATTATTACAAATTGCACGGTTATATACGGTATATCGAAACGTTATTTATTAAGCTAGCTACCAATTTGCTATATTATTATCTGCGATTTAAAGATTTATTTAACGTATACCATAATCAAAATAATCGAAATAAACTTAACACTTTAAAAGACATTTCGCTAGAATTTTCGGGTATTAATTAATATAACTTTCTATATTATCGATATGAAAAGTGTTGTTTAAAGCATTTAATCGGCTTTTAAAAAGTAACTCGAAATATCAAAGGCTTTTATTAATAAATACTTGTCGAAAAAAATACGTTTCCGTTATCTTAGCTAGCTTAGGCCTTTGCTGGCTCGTTCTTTATTTTTCTTTAAAGTTTTTCGAAAAATCGAATTAAAAAGCTAAAATTAGCTCGTTAAATGCCGTATTTCTATAACGAGCTAACGAAGCATAAGTTGTAATTAAACGAAATATAGATTTGTTTTTTATATCGTTACTTAAATTATTACTTTCCGTTTTGTTTTTAAAAAAAATCTAAAAATTCAACTAAAAGAATTACTTAATTAAAACGAAATTTATATAAGATAAAATATTAGGTCCAAGCTTGGAAAATAAGGCTGAGCCAATATACAGAAATTATTCCACGATAACTTTCCACGATAGATACTATACCTGATATTTTCGAACACGATGATTTTTTAAATGGTTTTTTACAGTTTGGATAGATTACATACCTCAGTCCCGTGCCTCACTCCGATTCCGAGTGGTTGCCGACAAGCTTCGGCCTTGGTGAACTTTATGCCTGCTGGGGTTCAGTAGAGTCTTTGACGACCTTGCAGAGAATAGCTTTACGTATATATTGTTATAAACGTTTTTAAATTATTAATTACTTTAAACGACAAAACGGATCTTATATTTTTATAATTAGTTATATTTATTAAATTTGTACCGTATACTTATATATACTTTAAAACTTATTTCTTTTTAATAATAAACTAATCGACGATTTTTTAAGATTATAGTTTTTTATACTTTTGCAAATAGGTTTTTTCGGCTTTAATAAATATTTTTCTTAACGAATATATATTTAGCTTTTTATGGTTTGTGGAAGTAACGCTAAATTTCGCGTATATATCCGGCTTTATAGTTTAAATAAAACCTTTGCTTTTATTTTTACTTTTAATATATTAAAACTTTCCAATTCAGATAACGCGTATTTTTAAAACTTTATTTTCCCTAAACATCTATAGTTTACTGGCCGAATATCGATTGTATTAATAAAATAAATTTATAGTTTTACGTTAAACGCGGCTTTTTATATTTTAAAATCGTATCGATAATCATTCTTTTAATATATAACGTAAAGGAAGCTTACGATTATAACCTGTAAGGTATTTTTAGTTTTTACCGTTATATTAGGTTAAATAACTTAACAAAAGTTTAAACTTATTTTTACTTTTTCCGTCGGCCTAATAATTGTAACAGTTATTAAAGTAGACGTTGGTAGCGGTAATATTTCAAAAAAGAAAATAGTTCGAATATAACGGTTATATAAAAATAATAATTTTTTTATAAATAAGTTTATTATCGTTTATCTCGTCCGTCTTTTTAAATGTTTGTATTATTTTGAAGTTACTTTTTTAACTTAGCCGGTAATTAAATTATTCCAGTTAGGTTTTTATTTTCTTTTTGTATATATATAAAGTGGCTATTAACTAAGTACGTGGATCTGTTGGAATAAGTTTTATAGTTTGTTTTTAATAACGGAAAAAAGGTCGTTTTTTAGATTTTTAATATTGCTTAAAAAAGTAAGCTTTTTGTTAAATTATACGTTTTAAATAATAATAACCTTGTTCATTAACGGGTTTTAAATTTCGTAATTATTTTTAATCGGTAACTGATAAAGAAACTTATTTATTCTTTCGGATTTAATTTTTAAAATCTTTATTTTTTTATAATAGTAGTCGTTATAACGTAAGCTATATAGCCGTAAGTTTGCAAATAAGCCTTTTGAAACTTGCGATTAAATATTATAATGCAGTTTTTGTACGTTAAGTAAATATAGTCAATTTCGCATAGGGTTTGCCAAAGAAAAGCGTATTTGAGAATACGGTTATATAGATATATTGCTGTTTTAAAGGTGTTTATAATTAGAAACGCAGGTAATTTAACGTGATTTCGTACCGTAATTGCTTTTTCTTTAATTATATCTTTTAAACGTTTCGTATCCCCGTTTTAGACCTAGGTATACGGTATTAAAAATTTAAACCTGATATTAAGAAAGACGACTGGAACACATTTCAAGATAAGTAATTTTTTAAGATTTCGTTATTATATTCGATTATTTATAAAAAAACCTTATTTTCGTTTTTTAAAACATTTAATAAATATCGAAACATAGTAATTAATATATATCGCTTCCGATTTCTAAGATAAATGTTTTAAATAAAATCTAAATATTTATTGATAACGAATATAATATATTTATACTTTTTAAAATTCTTTTCGAAATTAGTAAAGTCGATAGCAATTTTTTATTTTAATCGAAATCTTTCTTTTTTAAGTTCGTAGCGTATTTACTTTTTAGTTTTTCTTTTCTTATATAATTAACATTCGATACTTATAAGATTCTTTAATCGAACTTTCTTAATAAAAAATTATAATTAAACGATTACTTTAAGGTTTAAATAGCTGAATTGTAAATATTATAAAATATTGTTATTTATACGCGGTAATTTCCTTGTTTTAAGTTAATATTTAGTTTATAAGAAATTATGATTACGTAAAATGTTCTTACGTTAGTATTTTCGAAAATAAATAAATTAAATTTGTCTGTTAAAATAATTAGAACTTAATCATGCTTATTTCGAATATAATTCTTAATTTTTCCGTTATTTTATTAATAATTTCTTTTAAAACTATCGAAATAATATTATATTGCACAGGCCGAATTTTGGTAATAAGTTATATTATATAGCTGTAATATTTTTATACCGTTAAGGCTTCGAAGCAATATATTAAATTTTTCGTATCTTTTAATTGAAACAAAGTTATTACTTATATATATTCTATAATCTTATACGATTAGTTTAAAATTTAAAGACTTTTTAATAAAGTTAAAAACGTATATTATAAATTTTATTTTTAAAATAAACGAAGTCCGTGAACAGTAAAACGATAAACTTATAACGCCTCGTTAATTAATAAATAAAAGGTATGCCAAGATTTGATTTATTTCTAAAGTTAATTTATTTCTTATATAATTAGTTTATCCGTGGATTTGGATATATAATTAATTCTTTCATTTAAAAATTAATTAAAAGCTATTCGATTTTGGACTAAGTTTATAATTATCTTTTTAAATAGGAATTTTACTAGAGCTTTATTAAAAAACGCATAATAGTATTAAAGCAATATATATCTTGGATGTAAATATATTTTATAACGAATCCTTTAAAAGTCCCATCTATTACATTCTCGTCTATTAAGGTTTTGGTCCGTACAAATACCTTTAGGATTGCTTTATTTCGATTTATATTTAAATGTTTTTTTTTTCGTAATTAACGGTTAGTAAATTTATTATTCTTTTAATTAGAATTATTTTTATTGAAAGAATTCGCAAAAACCCCGTAAAGGTTAAAAGCGATATCTAGAAATTTCGTAATATTAAAAAAATAAGTTATAATTCAATAATTTAAGAAATTAACCGGTATCTTTTAGTATTAAATTGCTTTATTATCGATTTCGGCTTTTTTCATTATTTGAAATGTAACTATCCAGGTTTTTACGATAGAAAACCAAGCTGTATATATATTGTTAACCTATATAACTGTTATTTTTATTTCTGGAATGCCGTACTGTTAGTTTTAAACCATTATTTTTTACTATTTTATAGTTTATTCGTTTAGCTTCCTATTTAATTTAGCAGCTTATTTTCGTTTTTTGGGTACTTTTGCTAAATATTAATCAGGAATCTGTTATTATATATTTTGCCAAATTTAGCTATTTTAATATACTATTTCTATAAGTTCTTTTCTAAAAGAATATTTATCTTTTTAATTGTTTAAATTACAGATTTTAAAACTTATTTTGTAAAGTTATTAATATTTTTTGAAAAAGATGGTATTTACGATTGTTATAGATATACGCCGTAAAATTCTAATTATAAGCTTATCTGCTTTTGGTTACTATTTTTAAGATATTTGTTAAATAACCCGTAAAGTCGATTTTTTCGATAATTTCTTTTAAAAATAAAAAATAAACGTGTTAAGATATTAATCAGCATTACATAGCGAATTCGTTATTTTCGATAAATAGTTATATCAGGTTTTATAAATTTAACAAGCTATTAAAATAATTAATCAAAATCGATAAGGTTTTAAATATTAAACGCGTACGTTCTAAATTAAAATTCGCTTTTAAAACGGTTCCAGTTTTTAACTTTTTTATAAATAGCAAAAGACGTAAACGGTACGGTTGTTATTATTGTTACTAAAGTATATAGAGATAATTGCTATTAATATAACCTATATCGTTTTAATAACTGTTAATTAATTAATTAATTATTCGAATTAAACGAATAAAACTTTTAATTATCAGATTTAGAGGATATTAGTTGCGTTATTATATTTAGCTAATTACGCAGCTTCTCAATATGCGTACTGCTTTTGTATAACCTAGCAACGGAACAATTATCCTCCTACCAAAGCGTAGCCTTCTGTAGTTAGAGTGCTATAGCACACCTAGCCAGCTAACAATTGTTGTTCTCTAATTGATCTCGGTTTCTTCTGTTGCTTCTTCTGAAGGTGGGAGGCAGAAGGTCTAGGTTACGTATATACAAATAGTGGGCCTGATGCGCCCACCTCGCCGTTGCTCTAGTAACCTCCCATCAACAATTTTTTTTTGCCACATCTATCGTAACAAATATGTAATTAAAATATAACGTATTGAAATAATTTATACAAATTCGATATTAAAACTAATTATAATATATATAGCTTTTTTCTATTTAATATAGATATTTGCAAATTTATATAATTATTTTTAAATAATTTATAAATAACTATAACGTACCACACGGATAAGCTGTATATACGGGTAAGCTATACACTTTTTTCATCATTTTAACTATTTAACTTCAATTACTTATTTCTTAACAACCGCAATATAAAACGACTTATAAAAGAAACGAAAATAAACTTAGCCGTTCAGGCTAAAAAACAAAATCCGAAACTTAATTATAAAAAAATTAGTTTTATTTATGACGTTTTATTTATTACTTTAGAAACGTAAATTAACGGCAAACCCGCCCGAGCCGATATTATTCCTAGTTTGCGAAAATTAACGCCGACCGAAAAGAAATCGACTATCGAAAAAATCCTTAACCTAAATACGCAAGCATTTCCTATCCGGCTTTAACATATTAAAGATATGGCGAATTTGCTACTTGCCCAACGTATCGCTAATCGCGTCGGGGTTAATTAAGCGTTAACTTTATATAACGGCAAAAAAAACTCAAAACGCGTTTAAATCGAAAAATCGATTATTCAAGAATATTATGCGAAAACTTAAAGGTATTTCGCAAGTAATTCGAGCTAGTTCGAGTTATAATCGCAAAATACGGTATCGCCGAAAAGGATATTTATAATTTCGACAAAACGGACTTTTTAATAAGGTTTTTAATGATATGCAGTATAATAATTATAAACGCCGAAAAACGTAAAAAACCTAAACAGGCGTAATAAGGTAATCGGGAATAAATTATAGTTATACAGGTTATAAATTCGCAAAGTTAAGTTATATTGCTATTTATTATTTTAATAGGGAAAACTTACCTTAGATTTTAATATCGCAATAACTTATTATCTGCCGATTAAATAATCGAAATTAGTTATAATAGTTAAACAACAAACGAATTAAGTTTAAAATAAATCCAGTATTTCGATAGATATATTTAAACGCGTACGAAAAAAACGAAACGCCTTTTTATCTTTAACGGTTACGAAAGTTATTATTTAATAGAATTCGAAAAATATTGCACGAATTACGATATTATTACGCTTTGCATGCCTCCTTATTTTTCTTATCGGCTTTAACCTTTCGACGTATCCTGCTTTTCCGTTTTAAAACGCGCTTATGCGCTTTATATCGAAAATTTAATGTAACGTTACCATACCTATATCGCCAAGAAAGATTTTCTTGCCGGTTTTTTCGTTGCGTTTAAAACCGCTATAACGTCCGATAATATTAAATCCGGTTTCGCAAAAGTTAAACTTGTTTTATTCGATCCTAATAACGTTTTTTCCGATTTGGAAATTTTTCCAGCTGTACCTACGCCGACCGTCTTGCCGTTTACCTTTACCGGTTTCATTTTTCCCCACCGTCGAAAACCCTCGAAATATACAAGAAACAAAAAAACGGGGACGATATTTGCAGAAAAAGATTAGAAATTACCAGGGGAGCTCGTCGACAAAGATAGTTAAATCGGTTAATCTTTTGATAAAAAGTAACCTGATATTTTGTACGAAAACGTTCTTTTTAAAAAAGAAACCGCCAAATTGCGCGAAATTAACTATTTTTTCAGTAAATACCGAAGGACCAAAAATAAACGTTTTCAAAAAGGAAAAATACTTACTATACAAAAAAAATAAGTTCTTTTGGCCGAAAAAGAAAGGGGTAGTGGAAAAACGCAGCTAACAATAGCTAAAAATAATCGTCGTAAAAGGGTTAAAACGAAAGAACGGAAGTGTGGCGTCTGCGACAAGCCCGGATATAATGCGCGTACTTATGAAAAAGCTGTAGATACATTTAGTAATGAAAAATCCGATTAGTTTGAATTGATTTATTGCGTTATAGTTGTTTTATTTAGATTTATTATTATGGAATGCTAAAAAGTGTACAGCTCACCCGTATATACAGCTTATCCGTATGGTGCGTTATTTAAAAGTTAAAAAAGTTTAATAATAATATTATCATTAATATTATTATATAAAGCTATACAAGTTGAAGCTTATTTTTAAACTAAGCCAATATATAAAATATTATTTTATAATATAATTTATATAATAAGTGTTATACCTAGTATTTTCGAATACGATAATTAAATGAATAATTTTTACGGTTAAAATAATTTGTATACTTTAGTTCCGTACTTTATTCCGATTCCGAATACGTGGTTGCCGACAACCTTCGACCTAAATAAACCTTATACCCGTTGGCTACGATTTAGCAGGGTCTTTAAAGGCCTTATAGATAATAGCTTTACGCAGTAAACCTTAAAGATAAACCTTAAATGCATATAAAAGGCTTTGTAAGCCCTCGCTAGTTTTACGGCTAGGAAGTTCAACCTTAATCGTTTTTACAGCACCTTTTCAAATTACCATTAATTAAGATACCAGCAATCTGGTATAACAATAACTTATTACCAATCAATTAAAAGTCGATATGAATTATAATAACTAGATAATATATAAATTAATTTTAAAGCCAATTTAATAATTCGAAAAATATATTTAAGTGTATATAAAAAAAACGAATTGTTTTTTATTTTCAATAAATATAAAAACTATTATATAACACATTTCGAAACGTAATACGCAAATAACGGCATTATTACGTTTTATATACTTTTCTATTTTCTTATCAGCTTTAACTTTTTAACGTATTTTATTTTTCTATTTCAAAATGCGCTTATTAACTTTATATTAAAATTTTACTACAACGTTGCTATATTTCTATCGCGAAAAAGACTTTTTGCGGTTGTTACGACGCGTTTAAAGTTATCATAACCTCCGATAATATCAGATCCGGATTGGTTTTATTCGATTTTAATAAGGTTTTTTCCGGCTTAGAAATTCTGTTAGTTATGCCTTTACCGATCGCTTTGCCGTTTACCTTTACCGGTTTTATTTTATCTGTATTTACGAAAACATTTAAAAATATCCAAAAGGTAATATAGTAAAAACGTTGTTTCCAAAAAAAACCAGAAATTATCAAGATAGCTCGCTAATAGAAATCATGAAATCGGTTAATTTTTTAACGAAAAATACCTTATTACTTTTATATAAAGTTGTTTTCTTTTGCAGAAAAGAAATCGCTTCATTACGCGATACGATTTATAGTTTAAATAAAGGTCGAATTTTAAAATTAACATTTTTAAAAAAGAATAGAAAATTATTATAAAGGAAAAATATTTTTAACCCCCAAAAAGGTAGGTAATGAAAATTCGTCACTACTAACGGCTAAAAATAATCGTCATAAAAAGGTTAAAACAAAAAAACGGAAATATAACTTTTATAACAAGCCGGGATATAATACGCATATTTATTAAAAACCTGTAAATGCGTTTAATAAAAACGAATGTGATTAATTTAAGTCGATTTATCAAGTTATAGCTGTTTTATTTAAGTTTATTATTATAAACTGCTAAAAAGCGATTGATTTACTAAGATAATGGATTTGATAATATAGTACGTTATATGCATAGTTATCAAAATATTCGAAAGGACTTAGAATCTTTTTAAAAATAAAAAGATGCTATTTCTGACAATATCGAATAAAATAGTTAAAGTATGCGCAAAGCTAAACGTTAATAATATATTTTAATTAATTTTATTTATTATATTTTATTTTAAACTAAATAAATATAAAATATATTATCTATATATTTATTAATACTTTTAAAAGTAGAATATACTAATTTTATAAGTCTTTTACTTATATAATAACGGACTTATAGTATGTCTTTAAGAACCTGTAAAACTGGTTTGTTTTAGATATATATTTAATATTTTCTAACTCCATTGTTTTGCTAGATTTCAAAATCGGTTTAAATATATAATATTATTTTATAACCTTTTAAAACGAGGTTATCTATAATTCTTTGAAAATATTAATATATTATTATATTAAATATATATATATAACGGTTAGATCTCCTTAAAGAAAACGTAACCGTATATGCAAATTGGATAAAATGATAAATTGCTACTTTAATTTCTATGCTTCACTAATACCCTTCCGTTTTACAGCTCTTATCTACGTCAATTCTTGTCGGAATTCTGGAAGTTCTCCGTAATCTTAAGCAGTCGGGTAAACTATCGTCCGTAACCCTCCATTGTATAGTCTTTTAATAACAGGATTTCGGCGTTGTTAAATTTATCGTTATCTTCTCTTTTTATTTTCCCCAGCAATCTTTTCGCCAATTTAAAATTATACAAAATAAGCTTATCGGAAAAAGGAATTTTTTTGTTTTCGAGTATTAACCGATATCCGAAAATCAAAAATTAAAATCGATTTTGTTGGGAAATATTTTCCAAATCGACAATAACTCGATTGTTTTAACTTATCTAGTTACTTTTTTAAATTAGCGTACTGTAAATAAGATAGTTTTTATTAAACCTTCCTGTTACGGATAATGGATATTTCGTATTCGGATTACATATCGTATTATTTCAGCTGTTATCTTAATAAATAATAATCTAAAAAGCCGTAGAAACGATCGAGGTTAAACTTTATAATCGTAAAACTGGCGAGGGTATACAAAACTTTTCGTAAGATTTTAAGGTTTATTTTTAAGGTTTACCGTACAAAGCTATTCTTTACCTTCAAGAACCCTGCTAAACCGTGCCAGCGGGCATAAAGTTCACCAAGGCCGAATTTTGTCAGTAACTATGTATTCGGAATCGGAGTAAGGCATGGAATTAAGGTATGCAATCTATTCTAACTATGAAAACCGTTTAAAAAGTTATCGTATTTAAAGATATTAGGTATTATATTTATCGTAGAAATCTTATTATATAATCATTTTCTGTATATTAGCTCAGTCTAACAACTAAGGCTTGGATCTAACTTTTACTTTGTATAAGCGGTTAGAATTTCAATTTTCCTATTACGAAAACAGTTTTGTATAAGGTGCTTTATTAAGATATTTCACTTTATGTATCATTATATATCTTTATTTCTAGATTTTAGAAAATCGAAGTAGTAATATTTATTTACTACATTCAAAAATAGCTATTATCACTAATATAACTTGACTGTTTGATAATTATATAAAGTTAATATTCATAATAAAAGAAAAAAAGGATATAGTACAACGCATCATAATACTAAGTTATAGTGGGAATATAAAAAACTCGGTAGATGCCTTATATACAAACTTATATATTCCTATATTAACTTTTTATATACCTTTATAAGACGATTATAAAATAAAGATTAAAATATTATTAATATTTATATAATATATACTTTGACTTACTTAGTTTTTAAAAAGATTACGCCAGCCTAATCTGGAAATATTTCAAGCGTAAAATAAAAATCGAGAGAATATAGAAACTTACACAATTTGCATAATATAATATATAATCTGCGTTTATAACTTCTTTTCGAATTGCGATATATAAAGGAATATTTATCAAATTTTATTTATTTTTTATCTATTCGTTAAAATGTTTATTTTCTATATTTAAAACCGTATAAAATCGATCTAATATTCAACCTTATATAACTAAACAAATCGACAACTTGTTATAATTTCAAATATATTAAAAAGCGTGAATATTTTTATATTAAGTATATTTTATTAATTATAATTTATTTTACTAAAAATGAAATCTAAAATAGTACTTTAAATTATTCTATGATAAAACTGAAAAATTTCGATATTTTAAGTAATATAGCTTTTACACTATATAAATATAGAATATTTTTACTTATAAAAATATAATTATATGTAAAAGCAACTAAAGATTCTAATCTTTAATTTATTGTTAAATTTAGAAAACAACCGTGAAATTATTTATAATCAAAGCTAAAAGGTGCTGGTAGAAAACATGCGATTTGGAGACTAAACCGAAACTTTTACACCCGGATTGTATGATACCAACCTTAAAAATTACTAAAAACGTTACCTCGGCTAGCTCAGACCTTTTTAACTTGTTTTTCAATTTTTTCAAAGTTACTTAAATACCACTCCACGATATTAAAAATCAACCAATCAAATCTGAAATCCCTATAAAGACGTTTGGTGTTTTTGTAGAGATTTTTCTTAAAAGAATTAGTCGATACATTAAACCTTTGACGCTACTATAGTATTATGTAAAAGTTTTCAAACTATATTATATTTAATGGATCGCGCTAGTATCTACGCTACCCAAATTACGTATAGCATTTACATTAGTCAACCGGCGGTACATTCGGAAAATTGCAGTTTTTTTACAACCTCAATCTAAGGTAGGTTAATATTAAATGAGTTCTTTAGCTAGAATACCTAACAGTATTTTTAAACTTATATTTAATACCATAATACATCGTAACAGAAAGCGCTAGCCATGGCTGCGCTTGCGACGCAGCCCTAATCTTAAAATAGAGCCTGATTTTAATAAGGTAATAAAAACCGAACAGTTAAAAAGTAAAAGTTACGGCATTTTTCGATTTTGTATATAAACTTAACGATTTTAATATATAATATATTAAGAACATTTTATATAAATAAAAAATAAAAACAGATTGTATATTTAATGTTATAGTACGCACAGGTCGCCTGGATCTACACCTGGCAATAGCTGTTAGGATAGCCCGTATATTAAGCTTAGCCTATCTATATTTTTTATTCCTGTTAATTTGTTAAAGAAACCCTTTCTATTTTCTTTTCTTTCTTTAACTTTAGATTTTACAATAGTTAATAGGAATTTGTTTTTTTTCTAAAACCCTTAACCTGTAACATAATTTAAAGTTTATTTTATCGCCTGGAAAAGCCTTATAATATTTTAATTACATTTTAAAACCCGATTAATGGCTGCAGTTAGCATAACGCGTTATTCCGAATCCAGATAAGATTGATGTTGTAGTAACGCGTAAACGAACGAATTAGATATACCGTAATCCTGCGAGGAAACCGCTGCCGTAATAGAGCAAGTGCAGAAAGAAGTCCGTTTTTTAAAAAATATTATTAAAACGTATTTACATAACGATAAGTAACTTAAAATTAACTTGAAACGATATTCCGAAACAGTTACCGCGTTTAATTTTCCTTTTTAAAAGTTACATATAGCAGAAAAGGTCGAAGGTACTGTTAAAAACTTAGGATTTAATTATAACGATTTTAAGAAACAGGTACCGACGGTTTTGGTTTTGGTTTTTATTACAGTAGATATAATAATAAACTTTAAAAAAAAACCCAGAATTTCGCCGTGATTTTCGGCAAAAAAGTTACGGGAGTTAGTTTCCTTTTTACCTCGATAACAAAAAAAGGTATAAAAGCATTCGCCGACTTTGGTAATACCTACGATACTTACGTTTTCAAAAATTTGGCGGTAAAGGACGCAAACGTATTATTTAAGGAAATGAAATTACGCGTTTTTTAGGTATAGGAATTTACCAAAAAGTTGAGGAATTATTGGAAATTATTGAAAAACTGAATATTACAGTTTATGCCTTTTATTATTAAGCAAAACATCTTGGATAATTATTAGAAACCCTCGTTATCTTAAGCCCTAATACCGGAACCATTATTAACGATAAAGATTAGGCAATTATAATATAACGTTTCGAAAAGCAATAAACCGATTTCTAAGATAAAGAAAACGAAATTACTATTTTTAAGAACCGCCTTAAATAGGTAAATATAAATACTTATATATCAAGTATTTCGGCCGGAAAAAGTAGAAAGATTATTATGCTTAACTTTTATGCTGATAAAACGAAGGATACCATGTTTTTCGAAAGTTGGTATTAACAAATAGAAGATAAGCTGGTAATTAACGCTAATCATTTCACTAATAACCGAGCCAGGTTGGCCGAGATCAAGTCTCCGCCATAAACGCCATACAAACAGCAGTACCCTACGAATTTACAGGGTTGGCACCCTACAACATCGAAAGGGAATTCCCAATACCTCTCCCTTTCGATTAAAAAGCTAGGATAACCAACTTTTCAAACATGCCTGTTCGAGAAAGACTTAACCGCGAAAAAGCTTAAACAAATAACCGATATCTTAAGGTTATATCAAGATAAAGCCCGTAACATTATAACATAAACGTAGATACACATAAACGTTTAAGCGAATAAACATAAAAAAAAACCTAATTTCGATTCCGGAAATCGTATATATACCCTTAAAAAATGCTAACAAATAAGCCGAACGATAAGTTCGATTATTTTATAACGCGAAATTATTACAAGATTTTCGAAATAAATAAGCATTTTTATTAATTGGATTTTTTCTTTTCGTAAAAAAGCTTTTATACGTTTTACGTTAATCGATTACGGAAGTATCTCGATAACTTATTACCAGGGCAAACCCCGGATAATCCAAAAAGCGACGAAATAGAACTTAACGGCGAAAAGGAATAAGAAGTTAATAAAATTTTAACCTTTCAGATTTATTGCGGGAAATTATAATATTAAGTTTAATAGCGAGGCTAGGATTTTAACCCCAAATAATACGATACTGAAAGTTTCAAGAATAATCCGATAGCGTTACAGAAATATTACGATAACAACCCCGAACAAGCCGGATTCCCGAAACAATTATCAAAGTAATGTTGCGTAGCCGAGTACGACGAATTCGACGTTTTTTATAACGACGATAACGTGTTAATACCTAATATAACACAAATGTTAAAGCGAAAAAAGCGTTAGGGCGAATAACGTATTATATACAAAAAGCGTCGTAAATGTAAAATGCCACGATTAAATGTATAAAGCCGTAACGCTTTGTAATATTAATATTAAGGGCCCGGTAATGCAATAACGAAATGGTAAAACCGAGGACACCCCCTCTTTATCTGGAAAGCATTCAAGTTCGAACCCCGGCCGAACCATTTTCGAAAGAAAGGATCAAAACAAGCGGTAATATTTTTTTTTTCTTCACAAAAACTCGGGACGAATCTTTTTCCGAAAAAAAAGGGTGATGTTATGGTACGCACAGATCGCCTGGACCTACACCTGGCAACAACTGTCAAGGTGGCCCGTGCACTAAGCCCTAGCCCACCCACATTTTCTATTCCTATTAATCTATCAAAGGAACCCTTTTTGTTTTCCTTCCTTTCTCTAGCTTTAGATTCTACAATAGTTAATGGGGAATTCGTTCTTCTTTCCGAAGCCCTTGGCCCGTAACATATAGAATTATTCGTTATATAATATAAATAAAGTTAAGATTATTATAAATACAAGTAATTCGTTATACTTAGTTTTGAAACTTTTAATTTATATTAAAAAAATATCTTTCCGCTTATGGAATAAATTAGCTTTTTTAACTAAAATATTATTTTAAATATATAGAAAATATAACTGGAATTAATTTAATATAACGTACCACACCACCGAGTCGGCTGCACCACCGAGTCGGCCACTTTTTGGCACCTCGCAACAATCAATCCGAATAACTCAACCACAACACCTTAAATCAACTCAAATCAATCGAATACTTCTTTACTAGCTGTATCTACAACTTGTCGACAAGTGTACGCATTATATCAAGGCTTGCTGTGGACGTTGTGTCGCCATTTCTTCCTCCCAATCCATATGCAACCGACTATTCCCAGCAACTATTGGCAACAATTTTTTGCCACAAGCTTTCTGCCAGCCAAAAGAACTTGTTTATCTTATATAGCAAGTATTTCTCTTTCCGAGAAACGTTTGTTTTAATCATCTAATTGCGTAGGTCTCGAGTTATTGCAAAATCAAGTCCGACACGCCCTGCCATACGCCCTGCTATACGCCCTGCTACACGCCCCGCACGAACCCCCCATGCCCCCCAACGCGCTTCCAACGCGTCCTATCACACGTTCTCCAACGTCTACTTTCAACGTATTAAAGCCGGACAAAAAATGCTCGCGTATTCGGGTTAAGGATTCGGTCGAAAATAGTTATCTAGTCGGTCGGCTTTGGGTTGTACGAAATGGGGGAAATATTAACTTGGACGCGTTAGGCGCTGGTTGGTTGGACCGGGTTGGCAGGAAGGAATGGCAATATGGCGTCCGCAACAAGCTTTGATATAACGCGTGCACTTATCCAGAAGCTGTAGATACGGTCCGCGAAAATGAATACGATTGATTGGAATCAATTTAATGTGTTGTGGTTGAGATAATTTGATTAGTTGTTGCGAGGTGGCAAAAAGTGGCCGACTCGGTGGTGCGGCCGACTCGGTGGTGTGGTACGTTAATTGATTTTCTAAGTAAAAAGATATTAATTTATTTAGCAAAAGTTAAGTTTTTAAAACTAATTATTACCTAAATATTTTTATTTAAAATGATGTTGGTTTTATTTATATTATATAACGAATAATTCTGTATAAAATCTATTTTTTCTTTTTATTTGTATAGAAAGTTTCTAAGATATTATATGTTGAAAACGTTAAGTTTCCGTACAAAATCGGAAAACGCCGTGACTTTTGTTCCCCCCACTGTATCCGCCAGAAGGCGACAAGGAGTTAGTCGTAACAATTTTCTAGCCGTGGGTCCTAAGTTTTGCTGGTCATGGCAAATTGAACCAATAAAATACATCAAATGACTCTTATTTCCCCATTGAAGTAACTCCGTAACAGGTAGCTTCAAAAAATTGTTGCGACTAACGCCTTGTCGCCTTCCGGGGGATACGGTTAAACGTTGTTGATCAAAGCCTATATGGGCCAGGTTGCGCGTTGCCCCATTTTCGCCAAGTGGACGAGTTTCAGGGGATAATTCGGTGATGGATTCTAGATCTGATGCAGACCATTTCGTAATCCGGGGATCTACACTGTCATCCATCTGCATTGTCATCCTTATGCGAAGTCGTATCATTCCAAGCCTATTAAACATGCGCCCCCTCTTGTACAGCCATAATCCTGTACCTTCCACTCGCGTGCTTCGGTCGAGTCCACGGGAACTTCATTCTACCCCCGGTACATTGTCTTGCTTCCCTAGATGCCGTCGCAATGCACAGGGTGAACCCCCGACGAAGTGCTTGTGACCGTTGTAGGAGCCATAAACTTCGTTGCGTAAGGCTTGACCAAAACCCAAACTCCGCTGCCGGCAACCCAGATGCCCTGATGGCGTGTCAACGATGTCTGAAGGCTGGCACGGACTGTGTTCATACCATACACTTACGCGGAAAGCCCACGAGAGAGGATCATCCGGTACGCCATGTCTCGAGCTCTTCTGGCCACTCCACTTCATATCAACGGACTATCGACGTGATTCGGTCCGCGCCGGCCGCCGACCAGCAACTCAAAGACTTCTCTTTTGAGATGTCCGCACAATCCGCCCCACAGGCGCAGAGGAGGAAAAGCAGCGGCCCTAGACCAGACGAAGATGCATCCCCCCCCTGGCCAATCTTCGCTCAACCTTCTTCAAGATCGCAGTTGGGATCTCAGAAGCCTCCCCATCTGCTAAGCCACGAGTCACGGGCTGATCATAGGTTACCTGAGTTCTCCGCGTCGCTCGTTACGCCACCCACTAGAGATAAGACCCAGGGATCAGACCACGCTTCATCTTTCGAAGGCCGGGGATTTTGCCCGGTTCCCAGCCTGTCACATGATGACACGAGGACCTCCACGCACCCGTTGCAGTACCCGCCGGCGGAACCGCTTGCATCCTCAAGTTACTTTGGCACGGCGGCGAACGTCATGGTAAGCCAGAGCTTGCGCGAGCAGCAAATGCACCTGTCTGGTTCCACTACGGACGAATGCTTGCATCGTCTCTCTCAGCTCAGCTCAAAGCTTTTAATGGACTTCGGTAAAGCCAGCTCCTCGAACATAGGAGACATGATGCCCTTCCCATCACTTCCTACCGGCACGCCCACCTGGCACCAGGACGCTACTAGCGGTGCGGCAACTAGCTACCTCAGCAGTACCGTCAGTAAACTGTTTGAGAGCTTACAGGTCTTTTTAGAGACCGTCGAGCGTTTGCGGCCGTGCCCAAACTCATCAGCGGCCTCGGAGTGTTCATATTCGGAGCAGTGGGATGAGCCCGAATTCGTTCATATCCATGGTTCATCGGATACGCATCAAAGTTTGGCAGAGAGCGCAAGCGCACCCCCACCTGACGCCCCCAGACCTTTTGACATGCCGGCTACGTTGACCATACTTACTTGCTATATCTGGCTTTTGAAAGGTTATGAGATGGTCCTCTCGGGAATACAAGAGACACTTGCATCGCAAGACCGTTTACACGGCTTGAAATCACTCCCATCCATTTTTCACGGCCCCGGGATCGGCAGTTTTGCTCTGGAAGAACATCCAGACATGCAGATTGAAATCGTGATCCACATCGGCTCGCAGTTGCTGCATCGCATCGAGGGAGTCCTGGGAATCCATGTCGTATCAGAACGGCGCAGTATCCAAGATCATCAGGCTGACGGGAATGAAATACTCGATACAAACTCCGCAGCTGCTTTACTGGACATCTGGTTTGCGAAAGGCGGCAATGAAGAAAATAATTCTGGAGACCCCTATGGAGGCAGGAGAGTGCTGATTAAACGTAACGTAGAGAACATTAGAACACTTCTCAGGAAGTACTGGAGAGACTTTCGGGGAAAATAGATGCCTCCCGTTAGGAAATGTGTCAAGGCAAGGATTGACATCAGCTCCAGGCAACAGGATATTGACTAACAGAGTATAACCATTCAACATCTCACTCAGGACCTTCCAACAAGGAATCTGTCACGTATAAGAGACCTACTTCATTCCATCATATAGATATAAAATCAAGCGCTCTTTTAGGGCCTGAAAGACAAACTTGTTAATGGCCTAATGGCCTATTGCCATGCTACTTTGCACGGGCCATCGAGATTTGGTCAATAAGGTCAATAAGCAGGAAGTTCCTTGGTGACACTTCCTAAGCAACTGTTCATTACTAAGCGACTGGCGTCATAAATTCGTCTTATGTACTCGTCATCGGTTCACTATTTGCCTTCTTGCGGCAAATAGCCGAGCCTTGGCAGCGATCTACCGAAAAGCTACATCGCACGTCGACCCATTTTTCCCACCGGGCAACGGGTAAGGATTTATCAAAGCGACTCTTCTTCAAAGCGGGCGTAGCGGGGTCGACACCTGTGTTATTAGGCCATTAGGCCCCCTATTCGAGCCCCGAAAAGTATTGTCGTTCAGGCCCTTTACCATATGATATTTATCCTAGCCCGTAGAGTAGACATTGAACTTATCCGCCGGAAGGCGACAAGGAGTTAGTCGCAACAATTTTCTGAAGCTAAATGTTCCGGAGTTACTTTAATGAGGAAACAAGAGTTATTTGATGTGTTTTATTGGTTCAATTTGCCATAACCGGCAAAACTTAAGACCTACGGTTAGAAAATTTGTTGCGACTAACTCCTTGTCGCCTTCCGGCGGATATAATGTTTTTATAGGGGTAATACAGTACTTGATCGTTGTTTAATATTATCAGGACTTTCCTAAAGGCGACTCTCTGTTTTAACGCAAGAATAACTTTTTTAAATATAAGATTACTAAGAGCAAGGCTTTTATAAAATCTCTATTACTTACGGTAGCTGTCGGATATAAGGGATGTTAGTTGCGTTGTTGTATTCAGCTAATTGTGCAGTTTTTCAATATGCGTACAGCTTTTATGTAACCTAGCAACGGAGCAATTATTTTCCGATTAAAGCGTAGCCTTTTTCAATTAAGGCGTTTTAACGCACCTGGTTAGCTGATATACTCTTTTAACGCCTTAAAGAATTCGGGACATTAATTATTACACCTTATTATTTTTTAAAGTTACAGTTTTCCATTTAACCTTTCTTCCGGTAATTATATCCTCCTAATCAGCTAATTCTTTATCAGAAATCGCTTTCAGTATTTTCCTGCAGTAATTTAAAGCTTTTATAATATTTACTAATCCTAGCTGCTTTTTAAAATGCTTAAAGGCTTCGTGTAACAAGGTTTTAGTTAATCTATTAACTAACATATCGTTTATAAGCGTATAATCCATTTTGATTAAGTTCTTTTTTGCTGTTTTTCGCAGTTAATAGTTGTATATATCTACGTACCGTAATTTTATTTTTAGCAGGACGACGTCGGCGTTAATAAGCCGTATAATCTGTTAATTGTCGTATTACAAATTTAACGGTTTTACATCCAGGCCAATTCCTAACTTTTTAATTACTTTAAAAGCAAATAAAGCTTTTTTAGTAACTTACGTAAAAAACAACAATTCCGTTTCGGTTATGGAAGTAATTACTATATCTTATTTATTCGTACGCTATTTTATAACTTCCTTAAATAACTTTATAATGTAAGCTTAAGAGCTTTTCCGATTAAATATATTATCTACAAAAAAAACGTCGCTTTAAATATTTAAAAAATCCTTACTACCTAATTGTAACGCTAGCGTTTTGGTATTAACCAGGTACCGTATAACGCGATTAGTTACTTTATAGTATACGTTACTAAGATTCTGGTTAAATCGGCCAAGTTTAGATATTATAAAGGATATATTAAGTCGCGTATAAACCGTAATATAAAGAATAAAACCGATCTTTTTCTAATATTTATTAACAAAACTTAAATAAGCCAAATCAGGATTCGGCAGTAGCTCGGTATTTATTATGGGCGTTTCTGGAAGGTTATTTAGGTTTTTTTTAAGGATTAAGTTAACTAGCTTATTTATAAAGTCGGATTAAAATAGCTAGATTTTTCGATTAAGTTTGTTTTTAATTATTTAGATACTTAGGAATTATTATAAGTCCTTACTTCTTATAAGGATATACCGTTTCTGTATTTATTAAATTAACCGATTAACGAGGGCTTAATCTTTTTTATTATACGCGGCGATAATATCGTCAACGTAAAAAAAAATAACACCTCTTAACGAATAAAGTAATAAGACTTATAAGGAACAGGGTTAAGTTTTAATTTTTTAAACGTGCTAATAAAATCTTTTTATTAAAATAATAGCGATTTTTTAAAGCCGTATAAGGCCTTTCTAATTAAAAATATCCTGCTATATTAAGGGTATTCCGGGGGTATTTTCATAAATACTTTATAAGATAAGTTCGCGTTAACAAAAGCGTTTATAACGTTATACTGCTTAAACTTTAAATCGAACTTAGCTGTAATAATTATTAAAGTTTTAAAGAACCTTTCGGTTAAAGTAAATGCGTATATATCGCCATAAACAGTAAGTTATTAATTATTTCGTATTACGAAACGGGCTTTGTATTTCTGGAGCCAGCTATACTTATTAAACTTATAAACGTATATTTATATATATTTTAGAACCTGTTTTTTTTTTTAATAACAAACTGATCGACGATTTCCCAAGATTACATATCCTTGTAATTTTGTAAATAGGTCTTTTTAGCCTTTAAAAATAATTTCCCTAACGGGTATATATTTAGCTTTTTATGGCTTTTCGGAAATAACGGTAGGTTTCGCCTATATACCCGGCCTTGCAACCTAAGTAACACCTTTATTTTTGTTTTTGTTTTTGGTATATTAAAACTTTTCCGATTAAAATAACGCGCGTTTCGGGTTATTTTTCTCCCTAAACTTCCGCAGCTTACCGGTCGATTATCGATCGTACTAACAAAATAAGCTAATCGTCCAGCGTTAAACGTTACTTCTCATACCTTATAATCGTACCGATAACCATTATCTCGATACGGAACGTACGGAAAACTTACGTTTATAACCCGTAAAAAACCTTCGTTTTTTACCGTCATTTTAGGTTAAATAAAGTAACAGGAACTTAAGATTTCCTTTATTTCTTCCGTCGGCGTAATAATCGTAACAATTATTAAAACAAACGTTAACGGTAATAATAATTTAAAGGACGGAAATGGCTCGAATATAACGGTTATATAAGGATAATTAATCTTTTACGAATAAGCTTTTTTTTTTTATCCCGTACGTTTTTTTAAACGCCTATACCTTTTTAAAGTTATTTTTGCTGCCCAGCCGGTAATTGAAATATTCTATTTAAGTTTTTATTTTTTATGTATATAAAGTAACCGTAAACTTAATTAAGTACGTAAACTTGTCGGAATAAGTTCTGTAATTCGTTTTCGGTAACGTAAAAAAAATCGTCCTTTAAGTTTTTAATATTACCTGAAAAAGTAACCGTTTCATTAAACTGTACGTTTCGAATAGCAATAACCTTATTCGTTAAAAAGTTCCAAATTTCGTAAATATTAATTAATCGGTAACCGATAAAAAAGCCTATTTACGCTTTAAGATTTCACTTTTAAAGTTTCTATTCTTTTTTTATAATAACGGTCGTTATAACGTAAGCTATATAGCCGTAAATTTACAAATAGGCTTATTAAGGCTTACGATTAAGTATTAAAACGCCGTTTTTATATATTAAATAAATATAATAAACCTCGTATAAAGTCTGCTTAAAAAAGCGTATTTGGAAATACGGTTATACAGATATACTGCAGTTTTAAAAATATATATAATTAAAAACGCAGGTAACTTAACGCCATTTCGCATAATAATCGCTTTTTCCTTAATTATACCCCTTAAGCGCTTCGCACCTCCGTTTTGGGCCTAAGTATACGATATTAAAGGCTTAAACTTAATATTAAAAAGAAGCGACTAGAAAATATTTCGAAATAAGTAATTTTTTAAAATTTCGTTATCGCATTCGATTACTTATAGGAAAACCTTATCTTGGTTCTTTAAAATTCCTAATAAATATCGGAACGTAATAATTAATATATCCTGCTTTCGGTTTTTAAAGTAAATATCCCAAATAAAATCTAAGTATCTATCGGTTACGAATATAACGTATCTGTACTTTTTAAAGTTTTTTTCGAAATTAATAAAATTAATAATTAATTTTTATCTTAATCGGAAAGCTTCTTTTCTAGGCTTGCGGCGTATTTACCTTTTAGTTTTTACCTTGTTATATGCTTAATATTCGACAGTTATAAAACCCTTTAATTTAATTCCCTTAATATGGAATTACAATTAAGCTATTACTTTAAGGTCTAAATACCTTAATTGCAGGTATTACAGGGTACCGTTACCGGTACGCGGCAGTTTTAACATCGATAAATTAATATTTCGTTTATAAATAACTAAAGTTACAGGAAATATTATTACATTAATATTTTCGATAATAAACTAATTAAATTTGTTTATTAAAATAACTATAACTTAATTATATTTATTTCGAATATAATTATTAATCTCTTAATTATCATACTAAAAATCCTTTTTTCGAAGTTATCGAAATAATATTAAATTATAAGCGAATTATTCGTAATAAGCCACGTTATATAACCGTAACGCTTTCGTACTGCTAAGGCTTCGAAATAATACATTAACTTTTTCGTAACCCCTAATCGAAACGAAGCTGTTACCTGCGTATACCTCGTCTCCTTATACAGTTAATTTAAAGTTTAAAAACTTGCTAATAAGGTTAAAACGTATATTATAAACCCTAAATCCAGAATAGACAAATTCTATAAGGAGTAAAATAATAAACTTATAACAACCCGTTAATTAATAATTAAAAAATACGTCAGGATTCGTTTTATTTCTTTTAGGAATTAATTTATCTCTTATATAATTATCTTATTTATAAATTTGGATATTCGGTTAATTTTTCCTTTAAGGATTAATCGGAAATTATCCGATCTCAAACCAGTCCTTTAACCGTTTTATTAAGTATAAATTTTACTAAAGCTTTATTAAAAAACGCATAATAATATTAAAGAAACCTATGTATAAAACTTAGATACGCCTTATAACATATAACGTCCCACACAAGCGAGCTGGACACACAAGCGAACTGGACACTTTTTAACACTTCGTAACAATTAATCCAAATAACTTAACAACAACATATCGAATCCATTTAAATTAATCGGAATCTTCTTCGCTAGACGTATCTACTGCTTTATCACAAGTACGCGCATTATGTCCGGGCTTGCCGCAGACGCCACACTTCCGTTCCTTCGTTTTAACCCTCTTGCGACGACCACTTTTAGCCGTTATTGGCTGCATTTTTTCATTACCCCTTTCCTTTTCGGCCAAAAAAACTTGTCCTTCTTGTATAGTAAGTATTCCTCCTTCCTGGAGACGTTTGTTTTTAATCCTCCGGCGTTTGCTTAGGATGTGGTTCGTTTCCCGTAATTGGACGTTTTCTTCCTTAAGGATAATAACTTTATGTAAAAGTATTAGGTTACTTTTTGTCAAAAGATTAACCGATTCAACCATTTTTGTCGGCGAGCTACCCTGGTAATTTCTAATCCTTCTTTGCAAGTAACGTCCCCGTTTTGTTGTTTCACGGATAATTTTAAGGGTTTTCGCGGGCGGGGAAATAGAACCGGCGGAGGTTAACGGGGAGACGGTCGGCGTAGGTACAACTGGAGGAATTTCGAGCTCGGAAAAAACGTTATTAGGATCGAATGGAACAAGGCCAACTTTCGCGAATCCGGATTTGATGTTATCGGACGTCATAGCAGCTTTGAACGCGTTGTAAAAGCCAGCAAGGAAATCTTCTTTGGTAATATGGGTATAATGGCGTCACATTAGGTTTTCGATATAAAACGAATAAGCGCGTTTTAAAACAAAAAAACAAGATACGTTAAAAGGTTGGAGCCGATAGAAGGAATGGGCGGGTATACAAAGCGTAATAATGTCGTAGTTCGCACAGTATTCTTCGAATTCCATCGAATGGTAGCTTTTGTGACCGTCGAGGATAAGGAGACGTTTCGAACCTTTCGTACGCGTCCGAGTATGTTTATCAAAATGCTGAATCCATTCTAGACCTAATTCGTTTGTTATCCAGCCATTATGGCTCATACCGAACCTCCAATTAACTGGCAATGGGTTGTCGCGGTACCAGGACCCAAGGTAATTTTTCCCCGCCATGATAATAAATGGCGGTACAGCCCAACCTTGGGAATTAACAGCCTGGATAACCGTAACCCATTCTTTATTTCCTTGTTACGCTTGTCTAGGTCTTCCACGTCTTTCGGTACTGGTAATTACCATACCCGTTACCATAAAAAGCCCCATCAAAAATCCAGTCTCGTCGAAATTGTAAATATCCTCTTCTGCGATACCGTATTTTACGATAATAACCCGAACAAGCTCGAACCACTTGCGAAATATTTCTGGATTTTCGCATAGTACCCGTTAATAATCGATTTTCCGATTTAAACGCGTCTGGAGTTTTTTTTGCCGTTTAACAAAGTTTGACGCCCAGTTAACTCCGACGCGTTCCGCAACGCGCTGGGCTAGCAATATATTGGCCATATCTTCAACGTGCTGAAGCCGGACAGGAAACGCTCGCGCATCTAGGTTAAGGATTCGGTCGACGATCGATTTCTCTTCGGTCGGCGTTAGTTTTCGCGAATTGGGGGTAATATCGGTTCGGGCGCGTTTGCCGTAATATCGCGTTTCTAAAGTGGAAGATGGAACGTCATAAATAAAACTAAGCTTTCTATAACTAAGTTTCGGGTTGTTTCTTTTAGCCTGAACGGCTAGGTTCATTCTCGCTTCTTTTGTAAGCCGTTCCATATCGTGGTTGTTAAGAAATAAATGATTAAAATTAGATGGTTAAAAAGTTAAAAAAAGTGTCCAGCTCGCTTGTATGTCCAGCTCGCTTGTGTGGGACGTTACCTTAAACATTTAATTTCTCGCGTTTTCACTTATTAATACTTTTATCCGTATTAAAACCTCCTTAATTATTTCGTTTCGGTCCTTGTCCAGAAAGTTTACCTTACGGTTGACGGTTAGAAAATCTGTTATCTTCCTAATCAAAATCATCCTAATTAATAAGGTTTATAAAAGCCCCGTAAAAAATCGAAAATAATACTTTAAAACTTTTTAATAAAAAAATAGGTTATAATTTAATAATCCAAAAAGTTAACTGTTATCTTTTAATAACTAATCGTTCCGCTGTCGATTTTAACCTTTTTTACTATCTGGAAGGTAATAATCCAGGTCTTAATAACGAAAGCCAAAGTTATACATAAATCGTTAACTTATATAATTGTTGTTTTCGTTTTTAAAACGCCGTATCGTTATCCTTAAGCTATTATTTCTTGCTATTTTATAATCTATTTGTTTAATTTCTTACTTAACTTTGCGGTTTATTTTAACCTTTTTCGGTATTTTCATTAGGTATTAATCAAAAGTCTGCTATCGTACACCCTACCGGATTCGGCCATTTTGGCGTACCACTCCCGTAAGTTCTTTTCTGGAAAAAAACTTATCTTTTTAATTACTGGAAATACAAATTTTAAGACTTATTTCGTAAAATCGTTAATATTTTTTCGGAAAATATTATACTTACGGTCCTTATAAGTATACGCCGTAAAGTTCTAATTATAAGCTTATCTGTCTTCGGTCGTTATCTTAAAGATATTTATTAAATACTTTATAAGGTCGATTTTTTCGGTAATTCCTTTTAAAAATAAGAAAAAAATAGGATATTAATCCGCATTATATAACAAATTTGTCTTTTCGGATAAAAGGTTATATCGGGTTTTATAAATCTAACAGGCTACAGAAATAATTAATCAGGATCGATAAAGTTCCATATATCAAGCACGCACGCTTTAAATTGGAATTCGCTTTTAAAGCGGTCCCAGTTCTTAAATCTTTTATAAATAACAAAAGATATAAACGGTACGGTTGTTATTATTGTTATTAAAGTATATTAAGATAATTACTACTAATATACAGCTTATATCGTTTCAATAACAACTGATTAATTAATAATTGTTTAAATTGAACGAATAAAACTCTTAATTGTCGGATATAGAGGATATCAGTTGCGTTGTTATATTTAGCTAATTATGTAATTTCTTAGTACGCGTACAGCTTTTGTATAGCCTAGCAACGAAGCAATTATCCTCCGATCAGAGCGTAGCCTTTTTTAGTTAGGGCGCTTTAGCGCACCTGGCTAGCTGACAGTAGCGCCTTTATTGTTATATATTACGTATTACATATCTTTTTAAGATATGTATAGCTGTTTGCTTAGAAAGAATAAAGAGAAATGGAATATATAACGTATTTAATAATTATTTAAAGGCAGAAAACTATGTCCGTAGTAAAATTTAAAAGCTTATATTTTAATATAAGCTGGCTAAGCTTCGTTGTTAGTAAGTCGGACCTGTCGGATATAAAGGATGTCAGTTGCGTTGTTCTAAGTATTCGGCTAATTGTGCAGTTTCTTAGTACGCGTATAGCTTTTGTATATCCTAGCAACAGAACAATTATCTTCCGATCAGAGCGTAGCCTTTTTTAGTTAAGGCGTTTTAGCGCACCTGGCTAGCTGACATACCCTCTTAACGTCTTAAAGAATTCGGGGCGTTGATTGTTACATTTTCGTTACTTTTTAGAGCTACAGCTTTCTATTTAACTTCTTTTCCGGTAATTATATTCTTTTGGCCAGCCAATTTCTTATTAGAAATTGCTTTTAACGTTTTCTTCCAGTAATCTAAGGCCTTTGTAATATCTATTAATCTTAGTTGTTTTTTAAAATGCTTAAAGGGTTTTTATAATAGGGCCTTAGTTAATCTATTTGCCAATATATCGTTTATAAGCATATAATCTACTTTAATTAAATATTTTTTTGTTATTTTTCGCAGCTAATAATTATATATATCTACGTACCGTAGATTTGTCCGTAAAAAGGCGGCGTCGGCGTTAATAAGCCGTATAGTTTGTTAATTATTGTATTATAAATTTAACGATTTTATATCTAGGTCAATTTTTAGTTTTTTGATTAATTTAAAAGTAAATAACGCTTTTTTAATAGCTTACATAAAGGATAATAATTCCGTTTCGGTTATAAAAGTAATTACTGTATTTTGCTTATTCGTACGTTATTTTATAATTTTCTCAAACAGTTTTATAACGTAAGTTTAGGAATTTTTTCGATTAAATATATTATTTATAAAAAAGATGTTGTTTTAAGTATTTAAGGAATTTTTGCCATCTAATTATAACGTTAATGTTTTAGTATTAATTAGGTACCATATAACGCGATTAATTGCTTTATAATATACGTTATTAAGGCTTTGGTTAAATCGGGTAAGTTTAAATATTGCAAAGGATATATTAAGTTATATGCAAGGTAAAATAAAGGTTCAAGCTTGGAAAATAAGGCTGAGCCAATACGCAGAAATCATTCTACGATAATTTTCCACGACAGATACTATACCCAGTATCTTCGAACACGATAACTCTTTAAATGGTTTTTCATATTAAGTTGTATATAAACTGCAATATAAAGAATGGAACCGATTTTTTTTGATATTTGTTAACAAAATTTGGATAAGCCAGATTAGGATTTGGCAATAACTTAGCGTTTGCTATAGGCGTTTCTGGGAGGTTATTTAGATTTTTTTTAAGAATTAAATTAACCAGCTTGTTTATAAAATCGAGTCCTAATAGCTCAGTGGTCGCGAGCTTGGGTGTCTTGTTCTGTCAGATATAGGGGATGTCAGTTGCGTTGTTGTATTCCTCTAATTGTGCCACTTTTTAGTACGCGTACAGTTTTTATATAACCTAGCAACGGAATAATTATCTTCCAATCAAAACATAACTAAGGTACTTTAGCACCCTAACTAGCTAACACACCCCCTTAACGCCTTAAAAAATTCGGGGCGTTAATCGCTACACTTTCGTTATTCTTTAAAGCCACAGCTTTTTATTTAACCTTTTCTCCGGTAATTATATTTTCCTGATCAGTTAATTCCTTATTGAAATTGCTTTTAACGTTTTCTTCCGGTAATCCAAAACCTTTGTAATATCTACCAATCCTAACTGTTTTTTAAAATACCTCAAAGGTTTTTAGGACAGGGCTTTAGTTAGTCCATTAATTAATATATCTCCTTTAAGCATATAATCCATTTTAATTAAGCTTTTTTTTGTTATTTTTCGCAGCTAATAATTATATATATCTACATGCCGAAGCTTTGTTTTTAAAAAGGCGACGTCGGCGTTAATAAGCCGTATAATCTGCTAATTGTCGTATTATAAATTTAATAGTCCTGCCTCCAGGCTAACTTTTAATTCCTTAATTAATCGAAAAACGAATAAGGCTTTTTTAACAGTTTGCGTAAAAAATAACAATTCCGTTTCGGTTATAAAAGTAATCATTATATTTTACTTATTTATACGCTATCTTATAACTCCTTTAAATAGTTTTATAACGTAAGCTTAGGAACTTTTCCGATCGAATATATTATCTATAAAAAAGGCGTCGTTCTAGGTATCTAAAAAATCCTTGTTACCCAATTATAACGTTAACGTTTTAATACTAACTAAATATCGTATAATGCAATTAATTACTTTATGGTATACGTTATTAAGGTTTTGGTTAAATCGGGCAAGTTTAAATATTGCAAAAAATATATCAGGTTACGTATAAACCGCAATATAAAAAATAAAACCGATCTTTTTTTGGTATTTATTAACAAAGCTTAAATGGGCCAGATCAGGATTTGGCAGTAACTCGGCGCTTGCTATAAACGTTTTTAAAAAGCTATTTAGACTTTTTTTAAGGATTAAATTAACCAGCTTATTTATAAAGTCGGATTAAAATAACCAGATTTTTCGGTTAAGTCTATCTTTAATTACTTGGATACACAGGAACTATTATAAATCCTTACCCCTTATAAAAATATATCGTTCCTATATTTGCTAAATCAACCGATCGACAAGGGCTTAGTTTTTTTGTTATACGCAATAATAATATCATCGACGTAAAAAAAAATAACACCCTTTAACGAATAAAATAACAGGGTTTATGTTACGGCCTTGTCCACCGTAGCAGCTCCAGCATATATATACAGCTGTAAGCACTAGAATGATTGCCACAATTGCGATCATTCCACCGATCTTTTACCCTGGTAGTTGTGTGGTGTGGTGCAGCTATAACAGTTTATAAGGAACGGGGCTAAGTTCCAAATCTTTAAACGTATTAATAAAATCTTTCTGCTAAAGCAATAACAATTCTTTCAGGCTGTACAAAACCTTCCTAATCAAAAATATCCTGTTACATTAAAAATATTCCGGAAGTATTTTTATAAAAACTTTATAAAGTAAGTTCGCGTTAACGAAAGCGTTTATAACGTTATATTGCTTAAACTTTAAGTCGAACTTAATTACAATAACTATTAAAGTTTTAAAAAACTTTCCGGTTAAAATAAATGCGTATGTATTATTATAAATATTTTTAAGCTGTTAATTAATTCATATTACGAAACGGGCTTTATATTTCTAAAGCCAGTTATATTTATCAAACTTATAAACGTATACCTATATATATCTTAAAACCTATTTCTCTTTAATAATAGATTAATTAACGATTTCCCAGAATTGCATATTTTTATAACTTTGCAAATAGGCCTTTTCGGTTTCCAGAAATAACTTCCTTAACGGGTATATATTTAGCTCTTTATAGCTTTTCGGAAATAACGGTAGGTTTTGCCTATATACCCGGCCCTACGACCTAAATAACACCTTTATTTTTAATTTTGTTCTTAATATATTAAAACCTTTCCGATTAAACTAACGCGAATTTTGGGTTATCTTTTTCCTTAAACTTCTGCAGCTTACCGGTTAATTATCGATCGTATTAACAAAATAAACTTTCCGTTTTGCGTTAAACGCGGCCTTCCATACCTTATAATCGTACCGATAACTATTATTTCGATACGGAACGTACGGGAAACTTACGTTTACAATTCATAAAAAGCTTTCGTTTTTTACCGTTATTTTAAGTTAAATAACGTAATAAAAACTTAAAGCTTCTTTTATTTTTTCCGTTAACGCAATAATCGTAACAATTATTAAAGTAAACATTAACGGCAGTAATAATCCAAAAAACGGAAATAATTTAAACATAATAGTTATATAAAAATAATTAATTTTTTATAAACAAACTTGTTTTTCCTTATCGCGTACGTTACTTTAAACGCCTATATTTTTTTAAAGTTATTTTTCCTGCTTAACCGGTAATTATATTATTCCATTTAAGTTTTTATTTTATATATATATATAACATAACCGTAAGCTTAATTAAGTACGTAAACTTATCGGAATAAGTTTTATAATTTGTTTTCGGTAATATAAAAAAAGTTATTTTTTAAGTTTTTGATATTACTTAAAAAAACAACTTTTTCGTTAAATTATACGTTTTGAATAGTAATAACTTTATTCGTTAACGGGTTCCAAATTTCGTAAATATTAATTAATCGGTAGCCGACGAAAAAGCTTATTTACGTTTTAAGATTTAACTTTTAAAACCTTTGTTTTTTTTTATAGCAACGGTTATTATAACGTAAACTATATAGCCGTAAGCTTATAAATAGGCCTGTTAAAGCTTACGATCAAATACTGGAATGTTGTTTTTATATAGCAAATAAATGTAATAAACCTTGTATAAGGTTTGTTAGAAAAAAACGTATTTAAAGATACGGTTATATAGGTATACTGCAGCTTTAAAGATATATACGATTAAAAACGCAGGTAACTTAACGCTATTTCGTATAACCATCGCTTTTTTTTTAATTATACCCCTTAAATATTTCGTATCCCCGTTTGGGGCTTAGATATACGGTATTAAAGATTTAAGCCTAATACTGAAAGGAGGTAATTAGAAAATATCTCGAAATAAGTAATTTTTTAAAATTTCGTTATCGTATTTAATTACCTGTAAAAAAACCTTATCTTGGTTTTTTAAAACGTTTAGTAAGTATCAGAATGCAGTAATTAATATATCCTGCTTTCGGTTTTTAAGGTAAATATCCCAAATAAAACCTAAATATTTATCGGTAACGAATATAACGTATCTATATCTTTCAGGGTTTTTTTCGAAATTAATAAAGTTAATGGTTATTTTCTGTTTTAATCGAGAAGTTTTTTCCTTAAATTCGCGACGTATTTACTTCTTAGCTTTTGCCTTACTATATATTTAACATTCGATAATTATAAATTTTTTTAACTTAACTTTTTTAATATAGAATTATAACTGCGTTATTACTTTAAAGCCTGGATGCTTTAATTGCAAATGTTACAAAGTACCGTTACCGGTACGCAGCGGTTTCGGCGTCGAAAAATTAATATTTCGTTTTATAAGTAACCAGGGTTACGGGAAATGTTATTACGTTAATATTTTCGATAATAAATTAATTAAATTTGTTTATTAAAATAACTATAATTTAATTATACTTATTTCGAATACAGTTATTAATCTCTCGGTTATCTTATTAAAACCCTTTCTTTCAAAACTGTCGAAATAATACCAAATTATAAGCGAATTACTTATAATAAGTTATATTATATAACCGTAACGCTTTCGTACCGCTAAAGTTTCGAAATAATACATTAACCTTTTCGTACCCTTTAATCGGAATAAAGCTATTGCTTGCATATACCCCGTTTTTTTATACAGTTAGTTTGAAATTTAGAAACTTGTTAATAAAATTAAAAACGTATATTATAAACCTTAAATCCAAAATAAACGAATTCCGTAAAAAGTAAAATAATAAATTCATAGCAGCCCGTTAATCAATAATTAAAAAGTACGCCAGGATTCGTCTTACTCCCTTTAAGAATTAATTTATTTCTTATATAATTAACTTATCTATAAATTTAAATATTCGGTTAATTTTTTCTTTTAAGGACTAATCGAAAGCTATCCGATTTCGAACTAATCCTTTAATCGTTTTGCTAAGTATAAATTCTGTTAAAACTTTATTAAGGAACGCATAATACTACTAAGGAAACCTGTATATAGGACTTAAGTATATTTTACAATATATACCTTAGGTATCTAATTTTTCGCGTTTTCGCTTGCTAATACTTCTGTCCGTATTGGAATTTTTTCGATTACTTTATTTCGGTTCTTGTCCAGATAGTTTATTTTGCAGTTAATGGTTAGAAAGTTTATTATCTTCCTGATTAGGGTTATCCTAATTAACAGGGTTTGTAAGAACCCCGTAAAAGGTCGGAAATAATATCTTAAAATTCCTTAATAATAAAAAATAAGTTATGGTTTAGTAATTTAAAAAGTTAACCATTACCTTTTAGTAATTAATTGTTCTACTGTTAATTTTAACTTTCTTTACCATTTAAAAGGTAATTATCCAGGTTTTTATAATAGGAACCAAAGTTATATATAAATCGTTAACCTATATAACTGTTATTTTCGTTTTTAAAATGCCGTATCGTTATTCTTAAATTATTATCTTTTATTATTTTATAATTTATTCGTTTAACTTCTTACCTAACTTTGCAGTTTGTTTTAATTTTTCTCGGTATTCTCGTTAAATATTAATCAAAAATTTACTATCGTATACCCTATCGGATTTGGCCATATTAACGTATTACTTCCGTAAATTCTTTCCTGAAAAAAACTTATTTTTTTAATTGCTAAAAATACAAACTCCAAAATTTATTTAATAAAGTCGTTAATATTTTTTTCGGAAAGTATCATATTTACGGTTCTTATAAATATACGCCGTAATGTTTTAATTATAAACTTATCTACCTTTTGTAATTATCTTAAAAGTATTTATTAAGTGCCTTATAAGGTCGATCTTTTCGGTAATTCCTTTTAAAAAAAAATTAAGGTATTAATCCGCGTTATATAACGAATTCGTTTCTTCGAATAAAAGGTTATATCGGGTTTTATAAGTCTAACAGGCTACGGAAATAACTAATTAAAATCGATAAAATCTTATATATTAAACGCGCACGCTTTAAATTAAAATTCGCTTTTAAAACGGTTCCAGTTTTTAAATCTCTTATAAATAACAGAAAATATCCGCCGGAGGGCGACAAGGAGTCAGCGCTAACAATTTTTTGAAGGTGGCTAGCTACTCTTTTTTTATTGGCCCAATTGACCTAATCAGCTTCAGCAGGAAAAGCTACCTTTAGCCACACTTATTTTACGTTATGATATATATATTAACACCGGTCATTGTTACAAATTGCAACACCATATTTGGCGTAACGAGACCTAGTTTATCGAGTTCTTTCCCAATTCGTAATACCATTACCTGTAATTTGAAGCCCTATTCGCCGCGTACCGCGATAAGAGTAGTCTAAATAAGCTTAATACTTCGAAGCGGATTTCCCCGAGATTTTGTGGTGCTGATTAATAGGGATTTTTATATTACCAGTACGAAAAAAGCTTTCTGAAACTTTCTTCCGCCCGTTAAAAAGTAACTCGAAATGTTAAACGCTTTTATTAATAAATGTTTTGCGGAAAAATGAAACGTTTTTGTAAGATTTTTATGATGGATAACTTTATTTCTATAAAAGGAAGTAGTTGTTAACGATAACGTAAAGTAAGAAATTATATATAAAAGCTTACGTTACGTTACGCCGAAGGCTGTAATCCTATTTAAATCTAGACTTTCGTTAATTACCGAAATTAACGCCGTTTATATAAAAGTTGTATTTATAAGTAATTTAAGGTATCATAACCGTTTTTTCCACCTGATTTCCAATGAAATTACGGGCAAAAGTCTTATATTTGCTTTTTATTTTTGATTGTTTTCGAATTAATAAAATCCGTTTTTTCGCCGTTTACTTAATACTAAAAAATAAAGTAATAATATTATTAACTTAAGCGATTTAATTCACCTTATTATCAAGCGTTAAATATTTTACCGCCTGGTTATAAAATAAAGGAACGCCTTTGAACTTTTTAAATTTAACGAACTGCTTTGTTATTCCATATTTTTTTCGGGCGGTACCTATTACTGCTATACCCCTTTCGCGTAACTGCAAAAACAAATATAGCGAAAAAAAAAGGTTATCAAGAAATACATAATACGGAAAATTATAAATGTCCCTTAGTTTATTTACAAGGAAAATAACCATACGTTAAGTAAAATTTAACAAATCATTACTTTTTCTGTTAATTTTTTTTTCCCTTCGCCTGCGGAACGCTAACAAAACTTCCGTTTTTACCTGGATAATAACCTATCTATACCAAATATAACCCATGATAAACCAGAATCCAGGTTGTAAAGCCGGTATTATTAACTTTATTCGGAATCGTAATATTAAAAAGTAACTTCTTATTATATCTTACAATATACTTATCCACGGTAATATTATACCCTGGGATATAAAACTTAAGTATTTTCATTTATATTTATTCAGCTTATTTATTACAGCGTTCGAAAGGTAACCTAAACTAACGTTTATGATTCTAAACCCGAAACCGTCGATAAAAAACCTGCTATCGATCGCAAAAAAAAAAACCAATAATCGGGTAATACGGGAAAAGGTCCGAACCCATCCAGTACGCGTTTACCGACCCTTTTTTATAATCGCATATATAAATCAAAATAAAAAGGAACAAATACAGTTTTTTAACAGACGTATTATACTACAGGTAACCGCGAAAACGTAGCTTTTCTTCCTCCCATTTGGGTTCGAAGTTATTAATCCATTATAACCATTTTTTAATTAACTAACGTAATACGAAAGTAAAAAATAACTTTAGTAAAGTAAATGCTAACGGCCTTACTTGAACTTTACGTTTATCGAGAATTAATGGCTCAAAATAAGTCCCTACAACTGGATTAAGTGGTACGTTAAAACGGAAGGTGTCAGATATAAAGGATATCAGTTGCGTTGTTATATTGAGCTAATTGCGTAAATGCTCCGCACACGCACTGCTTTTGTATAGCCTAGTAACGGAACAATTATCCTCCGATCAAAGCGTAGCTAGGGTGCTTTAACACCCTGGCTAGCTGACATACCCCCTTAACGCCTTGAAAAATTCCGGACGTTAATCGTCACACTTAATCACCTTCTAAAGCTACAGCTTTCCATTTAACCTTTCCTCCGGTGATCATATCCTCTTAATTAGTTAATTCCTTATCAGAAATTACTTTCAGCATCTACCTACGGTAATCCAAAGCTTTTATAATATCCACCAATCCTAACTGCTCTTTAAAGTACTTAAAGGTTTTTCGTAACAGGGCTTTAATCAGTTTATTAATTAACATGTCGCTTATAAATATATAATCCACTTTAATCAGGCTTTTCTCTGCTACCTTTTGCAACCAGTGGTTATATATATCTACGTACCGTAACTTTGTTTTTAAAAAAGCGACGTCGGCGTTGATAAGCCGTATAATCTACTAATTATCGTATTACAAATTTAACGGTCCAGTATCCAGGCCAACTTCTAGTTCCTTAATTAATTAAAAAACAAATAAGGCTTTTTTAGTAGCCTGCGTAAGGAACAACAATTTCGTTTCGGTTATAAAAATAATTACTATATCTTGCTTATTCGCACGCCATCCTATAACTTCCCCAAACAACTTTATAACATAAACTTGGAAACTTTTTCGATCAAATATATTATCTACGAAAAAAATATTGTTCTAGGTATCCAAGGAATCCTTGCTACCGAACTGTAACGTTAACGTTTTGGTACCGATCAGGTACAGTATAACGCAATTAGTTATTTTATAATATACGTTGCTAAAGTTCAGGTTAAATCGGGTAAATCGGAATATTGCAAAGGATATATCGGGCTTCGTATAGACCGCAACATAAAAAATAAAACCGATTTTTTTCTGGTATCTATTAACAAAGCCTGGATAAGCCAGATCAGGATTCGGCAGTAATTCGGCGTTTGCTATTAGCATTTTTAAAAAGCTATTCAGGCTTTTTTTAAGGATTAAGTTAGCCAGCTTGTTTATAAAATCGGATTGGGATAACCAGATTTTTCTATTAGGTCTATCTTTAATTACTTTAATCCCAAAAAATCACTATAAATCCCTACTTTCTGTAAAGGTATACCGTTCCTGTATTTACTGGATTAACCGATCGACGAGGGCTTAGTTTTTCTTACAGTACGCCGTAACAATATTATCTACAAAAAAAAAGCATCTTTTAATAAAAAAACAACAGGGCTTATAAAGAACGGAGTTAAATCCTAAGTTTCTAAACGTGCTAATAAAATCTTTCTACTAAAACAACGGCAATTCTTTCAGGCCGTACAGGGCCTTCCTAATCAGAAATATCTTGCCACGTTAGGGATATCCCGGAAATGCTTTTATAAAAACCTTATAAGGTAAGTTCGCGTTAACGAAAACGTTTATAACGTCATATTGCTTAAATTTTAAATTAAACCTAATTGCAATAATTATCAGGGCTTTAAAAAACCTTCCGGCTAAGGTAAATACGTAAGTATTGCTATAAATATTCTTAAGTTGTTAATTGCCCCGTACGACAAGACGAACCTTACATTTCTATAACCAGCCATGCTTATTAAACTTGTAAACGTATACCTACATATATCTTAGGACCTGTTTCCTTTTAGCAGCGGACTGATCGACGATTTCCCAGGACTGCATGTTCCTGTAACTTTACAAATAGGCCTTTTCAGCCTTTAAAAACAACTTCCTTAACGGATATATACTTAGCTTTTTATGGCTCCGCGGCAATAGCGGTAGGTCTCGCCTATATACCCGGCCCCGAAACCTAGATAATACCTTTATTTTTAATTTTGTTTTTGGTATATTAAAACCTTTCCGATTAAGGTAACGCGTATTTCGGGTTTTTATTTGCCTTAAATTTCCGCAGTTTACCGGCCGGTTATTAATCGTATTTACAGAATAAGCTAGCCGTTTTGTATTAAAAATAACTTCTTATATCCTGTAATCGTATCTAATAACACCATTTCGGTACGGAATATACGGGAAACTTTTATTTATAACCCGTAAAGTACTTTCGTTTTTTACTATTATATTAAGTTAAATAACTTAATAAAAACTTAAAGCCGCTTTTATTTTTTCCGTCAGCGCAATGATCGTAACAATTATTAAGGCAGACGCTGGCGGCGGTAATGGTTTAAAAAACGGTAATGGTTCGAATATAGCGGTTATATAAGGGTAATCAATCTTTTATAAGCAGGCTTGTTTTCCCTTTTTCCGTACGTCTTTAACGTCTATGTTACTTTAGAATTATTCCTTCTGCTTAGCCGGTAATTAAATTGTTCCATTTAGGCTTTTATCTTTTATATATATAGGGTGGCTATGGGCCTGATTAAGTACGTGGACCTGTCGAAGTAGGTTTTATAGCTTGTTTTCGGTAACGTGGAGGAGGTCGTTTTTTAGGTCTTTAATATTACCTGAAAAAATAACCTTTTCGTTAAACTGTACGTCTCGAATGGTAATAACCTTGTTCGTTAAAGGGTTCCAAATTTCGTAAATATTTATTAATCGGTACCCGACAAGGAAGCCTATCTATGCTTTGGAATTTAACTTTTAAAGCCTTTGTTTTTTTTTATGGCAACGGTTGTTATAACGTAGGCCATATAGCCGTAAGCTCATAAATAGGCCTGTTAAGGCTTACGATTAAATACTGGGACGCCATTTTTGTATGCTAAGTAAATATAATAAATCTTGTATAGCGTTTGCTAAAAAAAAACGTATTTGGGGGTACGGTTATACAGGTATACTGCAGCTTTGAAGATATATACGATTAGAAACGTAGGTAACTTAACGCCATTTTGTATAGCAGTTGCCTTCTTTTTAATTACACCCTTTAAATACTCCGTACCCCCGTTCTGAACCTGGGTATACGGTACTGAAGGCTTAAGCCTAATGTTAAAAAAAGGCGACTGGAGGATATTTCGAAGTAGGTGATTCTTTAGAATTTCGTTATCGCATTTGATTACCTATAAAAAAACCTTATCTTGGTTTTTCAAAACGTCTAGCAAGTATCGGAACATAATAATTAATATATCCTACTTTCAGTTCTTAAGGTAAATATCTTAAATAAAGCCTAAATATCTGTTGGTAACGAATATAACGTATCTATATCTTTCAGGATCTTTTTCGAAGTTAATAAAATCAATAACAATTCTTTGGCTTAATCGGGAAACTCCTTCTTTAAGCTCGCAGCATATTTGCCTCTTAACCTTCGCCTTACCACATACCTAACATTCGACAGTTATAAAACCCTTTAGCCGGACTCCCTTAATATAAAACTGCAACTAAGCTATAACTTCAGGGCCTGGATGGCCTAATCGCAGGTACCACAAAATGCCGTCACCTGTACGCGGCAGTCTCGTTATCCAAAAGTTAACGTTTCGTCTATAAGTAACTAGGGCTATAGGAAACGTTATTACGCTAATATTTTCGATAACAAACTAATTAAATTTATCTGTTAAAATAACCACAATTTGGTCATATTTATTTCGAATATAGTTATTAATCCCTTTATTGTCCCACCAATAGCTTTTTTTCGGAACTGTCAAAATAACACCAAATTACAAACGAATTCCTCACAATAAGCCACATCATACAGCCGTAACGCTCTTGTACCGGTAAGGCTTCGAAAAAGCACATCAACCTCTCCGTAACCTCTGATCGGGACGAAGCTGTTACCCGCGTACACCCCGTCGCCTTATACGGTTGGTCTAAAATTCAAAAACCTGTTAATAAAGTTAAAGACGTATATTATAAACCCTAAATCCAAAATAAACAAATTCCGTAAAGGATAAAACGATAGGCTTATAGCGCCCCGTTAATCAGTAATTAAAAAGCTTGCCTGGACTTGCCTTACTCCCTTTAAAAATCAATCGGTCTTTATAATTACTTTATTCATAAATTTCAACAAACGGTCGATTTTTTCCTTTAGGAATTAATCTGTTACGGCTGCACCATACCGTTACGCCAGGGGCAAAAGATTGGCGGAATGATCGCAATTGTGGCAATCATTGTGGTGCTTACAGCTGCATATATACTGGAGCTGTCACGGTACCCCAGAACCGTAACA
>QJOB01000197.1:0-121939 GCA_004155035.1 Monosporascus sp. 5C6A | reverse complement strand
AATTATTATCCCGGTGGCCGATTTCTAATATCTATTTTTGTTAATTAATTATAAATATGCAGTTTTGTTGATTTTGTATAGGAAATGGCGGCGCGTTGGGGGGGTGGAGCGTTGATGGGGGGGTTATCTTAGAGCACCAATAGAAATTGTGGCGTCAGAGCAAAGAGAGGGCAATGTAGCGACAAGAGTGTTCATTGCAACCATGGACTCGGAAGATTCTCCAACAAAGTGCATACCGCTATCTTCTATGCTGTATGGAGCAACTCACTTATCATAGCAAGACCTAGAAGCAAGCACGACTGAAGTCAACTTGGCAGGCCAGTACAAAGGAAACTGGATGACCAACTTGCAGAGCAGACCAGTACGTTTCGGCAGCGGGACTGCCGAGTTAAACTGATAGGAGTTTCTGATTGATCGTTTTGATGTCGCAAGAATGACGGCGAGATCAAGTGTCGGCGTCATTTTAGAAGCCCGGGAAATATGGCAGACCCTTAATGGGGGTTTCGGCGGTATGCGGGGTTTAGTAATAATAGGAATATCTTGATGGATTTGGGCCGTAAAAGGGGGAGTTGTGTCCAATGGAGCAATCGGAAACCCGCAGCGACACACCGAACCTGGATTTGGGTGCTCGTGGATGCAATCAAGTGCGTAACCGGACTCGCGCAGATTCACGCTCTCGTAGGCCATCTCGGAGTTGAAGCCGCGGGATGTACATGGTCTCCGTGTTCTGGCTGCGGATATTGCCGCATGCGGTGCCAATCTGGGACCAGCGGGGGTCGCGGTTGAAGGCGATACGGGATATCGGGGGGGACGAACTCGGGGGGACGGTCGATTCGGGGCTCATATTTCCTTCAGTGGAGGGCAAGACCACGAGCAAGACCAAAGAAGCGCCCCCAAAGGCTGAGCTTCCTTTGACCCGATTCCGGACGCATCTTCCACGTCGTTAACGGGCAGGGGCCGCAGCCATGCATTAGGCGGAGTATAAACAAAAGTAAGACGACACGCCTTCACGGGGCTCTCCAATCACGAAAATGGCTAGGGTTCGAGGGAGCCGACATGAGTGTTGCTGTCATATGCTCTCCAATCGCCGACAAGGCGCCTTCCTTCCGCCTTATTCAACACCTCTCATACGTTCTTCCGCTCGGCCGTTCCAATTTAAGCCCTCTTGTTAACAGGAGAGCTCGACAACTGGCAGCCGAGGCCTGCACGGAATATCCATTGTCGGAGAGAGCATCTGCACTATTACCACCTACTGAGAGGGATACCCCGACGCCGCGGGCTGCATACTCGGAGCCGCCGCAGGAAACCCACCAACGCAACACGAGAGTCCAGCCTCCAAGAGCGGGACAGTGCTATGACTCAACCCTCTTCCAGTCATCGACAAAAGCTGCACGGAGATGGGACATGGAAAGAGCGCTATATATGCAGTTACCCTGGGTCCTCAAGCCTCCTAGACTGGCCAAAGTAGTATGGAATCAAACGGGTATTCAACCTGCTTTTGGACAACACATACCCGGTTATACCGAGCCTTCGCAAGACTTCATACTTCTGCAATCATTCCAGTCCTGCAATCCATCTAATACCCTACCCATGAGGTGGCGCCGTTGCTTTCAGCTCATCGGCGCGACCTCCCCATCGGGAGGCCCAGGTGGAGTGAGACGATCTGTCCGGTCTGAGGGACAACGTGAGAGACAGGTACTGAGATTGAAGAACATCATTTGAACATTGACCCCGCCAGAAGACGTAGGTCTATATCGTAACCAGGGCCAATACTGGCATGGGCAAGGAGCTCTCCTGCATGCTCCATGTCGAGGACGTCAAGGTGTACATGACTGCCTGCGACGAAACAAAAGCCAATTCCACAATACAAGACACCAAGAAGGGCCATGCCTAAGTTGGGAGATACCTCAGCTTACATACACACCTTGAGCTCGCCGAGCTGACTTCGATCAAAGCGTTGCCACAAGGCTTCTTGGGGAAAGAGAATAAGCTCCGCAAGGACACGGCAAATGGGCGAGTGTATCGCCGTTAAGTACTACTGCCATTACAATCCAGCCTTTTTATTGGGCATCTATCGTGATGTCATAGGCGTATCACGGCCATTGGATCAAAAAAGGAGATTCTGCTTTTACTGCTCATGGTCACGGGTCATTGCATAAAACGATGTAACCTGTGAAAGGAAGTGCTGACAGCGGGATGATTGCTCCTCCCAGGTGCCGATACCCAACTCTATAATCGTATCGACTGGTATCCCCTTGTCATGCATGTCCATTCCCATTGATCAGTATCCCACCCAAACGCCTGCCCATGCTATCTCTAAAACAATTACATGCTCCTTGCCCGATACACACCACGACATTCGCTACACCGTCACAATAGAGCACCGCAGCAAGCATTGCCGAGATGCACTCTGCCTGTATCCTGTTCGTCACTATATTAGGTATAGCATAGCGACGACCAAGCCAACACTGACAGAGTTAAGCAACCTGGGCGCAGGCAGTAAAGTCACTGCCACACCCTCGCCTTCTGTGCTCAAGACACCGATAGAGTCGGTCGCGTCTTCGGAACCAACTCCCTCGGCATCTCCTGAACCCGGAGCAGGTACCGCCGTGGGAAATACCTGGAAGCCCTGGTCATCGTAGCTCTTGGGCATCGTGCTAAAACCCGCGGGGACCGTCATCGTGGTCAGAAGTCCCTTGCCGTCGAACGTGGTGATGGTTTCAGCGCCAGAACCTCCAGGTACCTGCGAGGGTTGCGCCGAGGGTGACGGCGATGATAACGGAGAAGTGGGGGTCTATGCCACATCCTGTTAGCTATCGGATACGAGGTGGGAGAGCCACAACCTATCGGCACCCAAGCGTAGCTGCCAGCGCTTAAGGGGGATAGGGTTCTTCATTGAACATACTTACTACGGAAGAGCTGCCGACCGGCACTATCTTCCCTTCCGGTGTCATTACCCAGCCTTCGGGTACGTTGTACGAACCGGAGCCCGCGTCACCTGAGCCTCCTATGCCTCCGACCGGCACGTTCGCCTCCGAAGTAGAAGTAGTGCCCGCGGCGACGGCGGTAGTGGTCAAGATGCCCGCGTTGCCTTCGTTGCCGTTGACCTCCCCTCCTTCGGCCCTGATGGATTGCCAGGTGCCGGAGCTGTCACCGTAGGTGTACGAAGATCCCGTGCTGTAGTCGGTGACCTTCACACTCTTCACATACATCGTGAACGGTCCCTGGCTGTAATCCGTCGGACCACGCGACCAGTCGATGGTGCCCGGCGAGTTGCTCGGGTCGCCGCCGGACCATGCGCCAAACTTGACTTGCATGGGAGTCTGGGGGTATTGCCCCGCTTCCGCATCATTGTACCCCAGTTCACGAAGGACGGTCCCGCCGGCCGTCCAGACAATCCGCTCGCTCGTCCAGTCCAGAGTGTACGTGATGTAATCGCTCTGGGTGCCCGAAAGCTGGTGGAACTGCCCACGGTTGTACGACGCGGTTATGCCCTTGCCGAAATAGTTGCTCTGCACCTCGTCGGGAGCCGCGCCCAGCCATTCCCAGTCGATCTCGTCGAGGCAGTCGGACTGCAGCACGAAGGAGGAGACGATGCCGGCGCCCGGGGCGGCCTTCAGGGTGAACTCGACGCGGCCGAACATTATGTAGAAGACGGAGGTGAGCTGGGGCGCGTCGCCGCCCCGGTTGACGGTGAAGGCGGCACCGTTGGAGTCGTACGTCACGGTGCCGCCCGAGGCCTCGAAGGAGTTGACCTCGCCCTGGGTGAAGTCGACGTCGATGGCCATGCCGAGGGCGGTATTCGCGGGGCATGCTGTTTAAAGGTTAGCTACAGGGTGGTCGACGCAGAGGGAAAGCGGCCGGGTCTGCGGGTCCGAACACATACTGTTCGTCAGAGGATTGCAAGCCGTCCATGTCTGGGCCACTGCTGAGCCCGACAGCAGGGCGGTGGCGGCCGCCGCAGCGACTCTACGTCTAGAGAAGATCATGGGGTCTCTAGGTATATGTCCGAGGGAAAAGATCATACAAGAAAGCAAAAGGCAACAGCGATTAGAAAGGCCGCGAGGCGGAAGATTGACTCTACGCCGGTTGCCGAAACCGTGTTACGGGACTCGAGGGTCGAGGACGAGCCGTCGGGGTAACACCGCGACAGGGAAGAGATGCAAGGTGACTCTAAACGAATTGTATTACAATAGGTTTGCTTGCCCTCAAGCCTCGATCGAGTATGTACAATGGGGGGAAGGAGGAAAACCTCACCACAGGATCTTCAAGTCTGCAGCGGGCTTATGATATATTTCCAACCACCCTTTTTTACCACTTTCCCGGGTCTGGATGCAGCGTCATCGTCTTTGGTAGACGGAAATCGGCATAAGCGCCGGCCTGTCAAGGAAGACATAAGCCGGTTTGCCTTGCTTGTCCACTCAAGGTGAAGTTCCTTGATAAAGAAGGTGGTTGGGACAACTTGCTGAGCACACTCTGACTTCGACACATTTCTAGTGGAGCCCAGTCGCATGGGGTGGGGAGGACCTTGGCATGAAAAGCTTGGGAAGCTTAGGTGGGGAGTTGCCTGTGGCTGGTGGCCTTACAGCCCATTCGGGTGGCTGGGGTACCAGCCTTGAGGATGTGACGACATACATGTTGCACCGACCGAGCTTCGTATTCCGCCGTCGTTCCCAGCACGTTCGTATTTGAGCAACAGGGTGCCGGCTTCCTTCTGGGCAGAAATCTGGCGACCATGCCTTTAACTGTCTATTAGTGTCTATCTTTGTACGCCCGTAAAGCCAGTCCACGCCGCCCACGTCACTGTCCACAGACTCCACAACCGACTGCCTGGTCCATCGTGAATGAGCCCTGACGAGTACATTGTTAGCAAGACTCGTCCTTTTCAGCGAAGCGACGCAAAGTGCGATGCCTTCAAAGGCGAGATGCTCATTACAGTTGGGATCGCTCCGTGCAGGGCCCCTCTACTGTCGAATATACGACGCGCCGACCGTGTCCAAAAAATGCATGACAAAAGCCGGAACTCCTTATCGCTGAAATAGGTGTAGAGATACCGCCCATCTGCCCGAGATCCTGGATATCGTTGTTATGGTTGATATCCTGATTCGCCTCGTTTAAAATGCTTCGGGGCTAAAAAAACAACTGCAAGACCTGTTTCCCTTGCACAACCGGACTGTGGGAGCAAATGACCAACAGGAAAGGTCAGTCTTGATGGGCGTCCCTAACTCGTCTCGTTTGGTTAGCCGTACGGGCTGGTGAATAGAGCCTTAATTGTTCGTCTCGCAGGTCTGTCCTCGTTTGGGGCGTTCATCATGTTGACGAGGCGGCCCCATCCGGTCAAGGTTTCCTGCCGGTCCTTCGGCTCAACGTAGTAAGATCCCAACGGTCAATCTCTGTGGGCCTCATGGAATCACCTCGGGCAAGAGTTCAAACAAGGACGGCATTGAATAAGACCATGAACGGGATGGCACATTCCCATGATCCAGGGTATATATATCAGAGTTTCCGGGTAGGGATCGCCAGGAGATCCAGGAGCAAGAGGAAAGAGAAAAATACAGAAAATGGGCACTCCCCGTTTTTCCGCTAACTTTGATCATGTGGCACGACAAGGTGCTAACCATCGGGTTGACGACTGGCATGAGGCAAGACTGACGCTCAAGACTCAATATGCTCTTTCCTAGGATCTGGGACTTGATCCGCGGCGAGGGAGTCCGGACTTGCCCAGAAATTGCGCGTCAATGAATCCCATGACGACGCAGGGCTAGATCTTCCTCCGGAGGACAATGAAATGCTCCACGTCTTCTTGCTGGTACGATTTGGTGGTTGCATTTCATGCCCTTCCATGTGACGGAATACCAGGTCCTGGGCCTCCGCGAATAGAAAGGAACCTTTCTCGATATCCCCGTAGGTCCGTCCAGGTTTGGTAGGTATCATGGGTACATCCTTAGACAAATATTCCGGCGGGCGGCCATTAACATCAGCAGTCAGGTTTTCTCCGCGGGAGTGTGCCATGGCAACAGTTGTCACACTTGACAGTGCTAGAAACATAGGGGAACGTTCAATAATGGTTTCCGGGGGAATATCCAAGAGCGGAATCATTAACCCCATTGGCACGAAAACAATGGCTAGGGCCCGCGGTAGATATCTGCATACTATAAGTGGTGAACAGTCTAACTCGGTAAGGGGAACTAACCTGGTAACTAGTTCTCGATGCATGATATTATATACGACCGTCGACACAACGAACAGCATGAAGGTCCTATGAAAGTTAATTGGAAAGGTACTAAATCAAGGATATTAGAAGAGCTTCTTACGAGGTCCTGAGGGGTTCTCCTTCCGTCCTAAAAACCGGACAGAGCACAGAGGTAGAGCCCATCATCCCCAGAGACAACACCTTGATGGCTTCCTTGATTCGACCCATATGCCTTGCAGGGAGGGTGAGCATTGCGGCAAAGATGGGTGGGGATATATCGTTTCGCGAGACACGAATGATGAGAGCCGCACCAGATGTCTGCTTGGGCCGACGAAGCGCTGAGGTTCCTGGTATCCACACCCAATTTCCTCGGAGACTGATCTCAGCTATTGGGCTGCAAAGGGAAAACCCGCAGGTGGCGACGAACCTCTCTTATATAAGCAGATGGCGGGGGAAACGACCAAAGGTGCCCCCTTCAGATGCTTGTCCCCTATATACTTCACCCCACTCAAGAGGCTCATCGAGGTGTAAAAACCCCCATATCTTTGAAGTCTGAGGCATATTTTCACACTGCCTCACACACGGGTGGAAAGAGCGATAGTTGTACCCCTGTTTAATGCACTGGAGGTCAAACGAACTTATCCTCGACTCTGGATGGGTGGCGGACGGCCACATTGATTGTTAAGCGCATAAGTGCTTACTCAGTAACGGTTGCCTTACTTCTAGTGTCCAACGCCTTCTCAGCTGGCGCTGGTTCGCAGGCTTCTGATTCGTCAATCTTGGGTGTGTGGTTTAGCCTCACTGTCTGCCTCAAGGCGGCCCAGAGATGCCTAGAGTCTGTAGGACTGCTGCGCCCCCATTGGGCACCAATGTGCACTTTCAATATGCAACATGAACTATGTGCAGCTGACCCCCCTTTCAAAGGCAGCAGAGGGCTTCACCGAGCCTGCCGGCATTTGTCTGCTCCGATTCTCCTCTTTGAGGGGGAATGGGGAACCAGCCCGCCCGACTCCCGCGCTTGTCAAGCGAGAAACGAGGCAGTAGCCAAGTCGGGCAAACGATAATCGAAAGGTCATTCAGTATGGCTGTTCTTACGGCTAAATTTGGAATCGCCAGCCCTTATACAAGTCGAGCATTCTCCCGAGGAAATCGAGACCGCTTTGGCAGTTAGGGTGCAGCCGTTTGACTTAGAAGGTTTGCTACCGGCACCAGTCCCCAGAAGTCCCACAGATGGTTTCGCGAGACCCGCGCCAATGTACCGAGAACCATGCCCTTTACTGGTGCTGTCAGAGGGGGAAGCCTGCAACTGCGACCCCCGAAGCGCCGTGCTTAAGGTAGTCTTGGAGCTGGCAGAGCTGATCCCCGCCGTCCTCTGCAGCTTCGTGAGCACCGCGTACGTGTTGCGCACTGAGCATGCGGGCCCCCTCGATAGCGATGTTCGTCCCGCCCTTCCAACCCCAAAGACGCAGGAACTATCTCTGACAGATCCCCTGCCTAGGACGCAGTATTCCCTCCCCTCATCCCCGCGGACAGGTTCTTCGCGGGCGCCCTCCCACGCCCCGACTTCCTAACCAGACCCTCTGGAGGGCTCATGCTGGGCTCGTGCCTGGTGCTCGGCTGTTGCGTCTCGTCGTACACGCACCGCCGCCGGGGCCGGGACCCCTACCAGCCGTTGGTGTTCATGGTGTGGGCTGCCTGGGCCGCGTGCATCGGGCTCGGCGTCGGCTGCAGCGCCGACATGGTCATGCTCGGCCTCTTGCCGTGGGCGCTCTGCGCCGCCGTGCTCAGCAGCTACCTCGGGCACGCGGCTGCGGCGCGGTGGCTCGCGGTACGCCGCCGCAAGTGCGAGACCGAGACGGTGCTGCTGCTGCTGGGGGCGGACATCACCGCGACAACGACGAGGACGGCGGCGATCTGAGGCAGGCCTGGTGGGCTGATTACGTTTCGAGGGATAAGAAAAAGGCGGACCGGAGGTGGATGACACGCTCGCTCTTATTCTTATTCGACTACTTCCTCTAGCGGTGCTAGACGGAGCTCTGGAATTTCGCTGGGGCGGAATTAGCAGATGTCTTGCTGGTCACCGTTCATTACGTTATTACCCCAATGGGGAGGGGACCTGGGGACGGGGACGGGACAGGGCTTCTCTGCGTCTCTTTTCATTTTCATTCTTCTCTATAACAAACGAGTGACTTTTCGCAGTCATACGTTTTGATATTCCAAGATTTCATACACCCAAATATTTCATTCACCTATCGCTGGGGATATTCTCTCTTGAAGGGCGATGCCACGAAGTCGTAGTACGGCTTCGAGACTAGATGGAAACCCCTTGTTAGAAGAAATAGCTCTCATACACCTATCAAATCCTCTTACTCTTGCGTTTAGCTAGCAGTTCGAGTAGGCTATGATATTTAATTGCCCTGTCGTAGTACTTAGCCCACTTACGTTGTCACCCAGCTCTAGACGGCTTGAAGTCGCTATTGGTGGTCTAATATTTTGCTAGTAGAATGCCATAGATCTCACAACTTGATGAAGCCCTCTGAGACAGCCTCATACGTCAGTCTTACAGGCAAGAGCTGGACGCAGAGAAGAGCGATCACAGGACGGAAGCGAGCGAGGATGATATGAGCCATAAGCCTTCCTACTTCGGCGGCATCTTTCGTCGTTCCCTGCCGTTGACCTATGCACGAAAGCCCGGGACAGCTTCACCGGCGTTTTAAAGTCCCAGATGCGTGAATCTGTGATGTTCCCCTTCTCAACAGTGACTTACTGTCGAGTATATCAGGGGGGTTTCGGCGTATCGCGGAAGGGACTCGGCATAGCGGTAGCGAAGGACGCTGGAATGGCCGCATAAGCCTCACCGGCGACCAGCACCCCCGCGTTCTTCCCACAACCGCTTGGTCTCAAGCCTAGTCTAAGTCCCGAACACCTCTCGTCCGGTTAGGCAAACCCACTCAGTCGGTGCCTCGGCGCTCTCCGCGTACTGGGCTAGCTGTTCAATGCGTAAGCAAACCCTCAGCTTGCCGGTTGAGATCCTTCTGCCTGAGCTCGGCCCCCCTACCTCTTAGCCTATCAACAGGCAGCCTTACCATCACTAAGCTATTGATCGGCTAGTTCCGTTCTTTCGGCGGCACCCAAGAGCTCAGGCGTGACCCGCTACGGAAGATAGCAGCTGCTCCCCAGGTTCCTACCCCTTCTACGTCCATGCACGCTTGCTCCCTCACTGGTTTTATGGATAAATTCCCGGACCATCCCAGCTAGGAACTGGCTGCTTAACCGCCGGGGAGTTCTGGTGCTACCAACAGCACCCTTGAACGCCCTAGAGCGACCACCCTATGTCGTGGCGTAGATCCGCACGCGGCTTCGGGCTCTACCTGCGCATGCGTTCCTAGAGGCTGAGGGGGAGCGCGGCAGCGCGTTCGTCTTGAAAATATATATACTCCGGTTCAATAACGCCTCTGGTCAACAAACCGGGCGTTTTTGGTCGTCGTGACAAAAGGCAGGATAGTTTGGCGTGTCGTAGCTAAGAGATGCTGATATGTGTGTTCTGCGTCATACGCGACTGGACTTGGGCCACTCGGCCGGCACCCGTCATTCCATTGAAGGGGCGGGAAGATAGAGCGTACGAACACACACCAGAATCGACTTACATCGAGCACTCGCTCCCAACATATTCCGGATCCTGGAATCCGGGAACTCCCTTACGGATACCCCCCTGTATTCACAGATCTAGAAGCGTCCTTGCACATCTCGTAAGTCTCCAGCAACTACCATACTTGGCATTTGCATTTATGCAGAACTGTTTAAATCGTAACGGATTTTATTGATTGATCTATCTGGCTATGCTACCCTGCCGCAACGATGGGCGGTACCCTCAGGTATAATCTATCATCGCAAGTTTCCAGATGGTTGATTCGTCTATGGGTTTTGTGATAACCAGTCTGGACGGCCAGGTCACATGTAGGCCTGTCTTCCTCCTTAGCCCCAACGAGGCATTATAGCGGCCTCATGCGGTTCGGAGCTTCGGAAGACTGATCTACTCTCACCTAGCATGACCTTTGATGCCGCCCCTAGTGAATGGGCCGAGGTTGGAGAGATGAATGCGTCCAGTCTTTGCGATGCTGGAATGGGTAGGAATGAGGCAGCCTTAGAAAGCTGCTGGGTTGGGACTCGGAGGATTGAATGAGGCCCCCAGAAAGGCAGAAATCCAAAGCCCTAGTCAACCAACAGAGGGAAGAACCGCTGAGGCAAATTTCGCGTGTTGGATCTCGTAAAGCATGGCAACGAGGACCTAAACTCTATCTAAATGCAACTCTCCGCAATGCCCAGTGTCCTCTTGTTGATACAGGTATACAAACATCGGTAAATACGGGGGAAAAGTATACTCCAGGTGATAGGGTTGATAGGTGAGTTACCAAATCCCGCAAGTCATCGCATCTAAAACGATCGTGTTGGTTTCGGTGAAATGGGTTATCAGAACTCCCAGTCGACGTTGTCTTCAATAGACTTGATGGCCCAGTTGAACTTCTCACGCAGAGTCTTGGAGAAGAACTTCTCTATGGGCACATCGAACTTCTTGGCGAAGACGGCGGTCAGACGGGGGTCGATGTAATTCTAAACAGCGAGTTAGTGAGAGACTCAGCGGCGACGAGTGGGAAGTTGACTCACGATCTTAGAGGTGCCAAGTGCAACCTCCTTATTCCCATCACGATCAGCAGCCTGCAGCTCAAGCGCCTTGATACGCTCGTCGGACTTCTTGATGAGTTGCTCGATCTTGTCAATGGTCGGAGATTTACCCTCGGCCTCAACCTTCTTAGTCCTGTACTCCTTCTTCAACTTCTTGTCGAGTTCGTCGGCAGCTTTCATGCGCTCCTTCAACTCTTTATCGGGGAAAGGCTTCTCGCCTTCGGCTTGACGCTTCTCGTTGTCCTTCTCGAACTTCTTCTGAATCTTCGTTCGCTGCTCTTCCACTAGGAAGGCTATGTGATCCTGGATCCAGGATTCATCGAGATCTTCGTCATATTCGAAGTACTCCGCACCCCTCTTCTTCTTCTGCTTCGGGTCGATATCCAGGAGCATCTGCTTTAGACGCCATTTCTGATACTTGGCACCCTTGATCCTATCACCGAGTTTCTCCATCTGAGCTTCATGGCCAGCACCAACTGTTCGTTTGTGGTTGCAGAGAATGGCAACCTCCCGATTGCAGTCGTTGTAAAGCTTGATTTTCTCCTGAACCGACGCATTATTCACCGGAAGATTCTTGAGCAGATTCGCCATCGTGTAGGAAGCGTTGTAAGTACGGAACACTTTGGCAGAGAGACCTTGCATGTAAGAACTGAGATGCTTGTTCAGCTGCGTGGTTGTCAACCGGTCGAAGATATCGTCTCCCTCCTTCTTCGGGGGCTTCTTGAACATCCTAAGGTTCTTGAAGACCTGACGGTCGACGGTCACCTCATCATAGTAGCGGATACTGTCCTTGCCCAGGAAATCGAAGATGACTGTCTGCGGCTCTCTGAGGGTGATGTGCTCATATTTGAGAGAACAGCAGCCTGCAGTCTCAGCCTCGTTCTCGGTATCCTTCTCGTTGCCTGCCCTCAGAGCAAATTTGTCAATCAAGTAGACAGCCGTAGCTCGTTGACGGTCGGCCATGACTTCGGACTTGAGATCCCTGGTATAATCCTTTCGGATCCTGTCGATGTGTTTCTTAAGCTCTCGAGCCTTCTCGAACTTTTTCCAATCGCTCTGGCCTTTGATGGCGCTGTTGGCAGCAAGCATGACATATTTGTAGGCGCCGTTGATGTTCTCCTGCCACGTAGCTAGCCATGTTGCCTTGTTGTCATGCTGGACGGCTTTCCACTTGTGGCCTTCCGGAGGCTGAGGGACCTTGGCTTCCTTGCCGATGTTGATGGTGATCTGCTCCGGTAGTACACGCTGCTTCACTTTGCCGGTCTTAGGATGTGCGCCTCGGCCCCGGAAGAGTCCAGGAGGTTCGACTCTGAAATTGCCGACCTTCTCTTTCCGGCCATCCCACTTGCAATACATGAAAGGCGCCTCTAGCTTGTCTTTCTCGGCCTTGTCAGCCTTCTTCTCTTCCTTGGACTTTGCCTTCCTAGCCTCGCTCTGAGCATGGTAGTAATCGTAAATCTGCTGGAAGTCGAGTTTGGAGAAGTCCGTGATGTTGACCTTCTTGCCTTGTCGATCAGTGGCTCCTCCAGTGCGGTCCAGTACTTCCTTGAAGTCTTTAAAGAAGTTCTGTTGGAACACCGGGTTATCCACGTGGTGCTTTTGGTGCAACATTGCACCGAAGAAACCAGCAACCTCCTCAGCCTCAACATCCAGATTGACCGGTACACCATCATAGAGAAGCCTGACGTTCTTGGGCAGAGGCTCGTAGGCCGGAGGGAAAAGGACACCGTTGTGTTCGAGGGTCGTCCACTTGATGCTGTCGTCTTCCTTCTTGGGGGCATCCCACCAGCGATACTCCGCTTCCTCATCCTCTTCATCGGGGTCTGCACTCTCCTCCTTCACCTTCTTGGCCGGGGTCTTTTTGGCGGGAGTCGAACTTTCCGCCTTGGCTTTGCCCTTTGCCGGAGCCGTCTTAACCTTCTTTCGAATGGGGGCGTCCGAGTCGGATTCTTCTTTCTTAACACCATTCGACTTGGACTTGCTGGCCGCGCCATTGGACACCCGTTTCTTCCCCTTAGCAGCAGCCAAAGGCGCATCATCGTCCGATTCCTCCTTGATGGCTTTCTTGGGAGTCGGCTTCTTCTGCTTAGATTCGTTGGCACGGATGGCCTTGGCCTCCTTCTCCGCATTCTTTTCGATGGACTTCCGCTTCTGGGCGAGTTTCGCATTCAAGGGCTTGTCATCGTCGGAATCTTCCAGCATGGCTGTCTCACTGGCGGCGGGCGGTAGCTTCTTGGGTTTGCGGCTGAGAACCTCGTCATCAGAGTCATCTGCAACAATTTTCCTTTGGCGCTTGGCCTGGCGGAGAAGTTAATAACCATCACGCACTGGACCGCCAGCCGCGAAAGAACCGAACATACCAGAGGGCCATCATCGCTGTCTGACGCGTCTTTATAGCTGACGTTGGCGATTGAGGACCGCGACTTCCGTTTGCCATTGCCGTTTACGCGAGAATCATTGCCGACAGGTCCATTACGGACCGAGACAGGCGCAGGCACAGCCTTGGCGGAGGTGTTAACGTCCATGGCTCTGTCGTCAGCTTTGGAGACTCTCGAGGCCGAGACTAAAAGTAAGGAGTGTTGTTAGTATGCGTTGGGATTAATCAAGGGGAAGTATGCAGGTATGGGATTGTACAGGATTTTGGAAAGCAAGAACGCGACACGCTATCAGCGTAGGGTGGGCAGAGACGCAAGTAAGCAGGGCCGATGAGAGGGTAAGGCAAGGTGTTAATCCAAGTTGGAAATTAGCAGTCCGGGGACAGAGCGTGAATCACACTCGGAAATCTCGGCATGTACGGGAGTTGTCCGAGGGAGCCGAGTAAAAGAAGCGCGCATCACGAAACTGGGATAACTTACGGTGACCATTGGCTCTCGCCAAGGGCATGTCATCGTCCGAAGAAGACATCCTAGGCGAATACGCAAGAGAAGCAAATCGTCGACGAGGATGCAACTTGATGTTGCTAAGTGCAAATGCAAGTCTATTGTTGTGCCGTTGCTGTTGTCGAGGTAGAGCGGGCGCTGGTGTTGTTGCAGTCAGCGTTGGCAGCTGGAAGTGAGAAGAGAAAGAGCCGCACGAAGAGCGTGATAGAGTTATAAGAGTTGCTGTGCGGAAGCCGTGACTGGCAACAAGTTTGTCAAAGAAAGCCTTTGGGAAATTGAGGCAGATTGAACAATCCAGCCAGATAGGAGACACGGTGGTGCATCACTCTGATCTATAACGAAGAGAAAACTATTAAGATGCAAATCGGAAGGGGAGAAAGTTGCAAGGGAAAAAAAAGGCTGAGAAGCGAAGAGGGAAGGGAAGGAATCGAAGGGAATATGGAGGCGATTCAGAAACGTACAGTGACGGACGCAAGTACCTAATAAGCGTCTGGGCTATAAAGGGTTAGGCTTTAGCCTCTAGGGATGTAGGCTCTCCGTCTAAAGCCAGTTAGAGTTAGCCGTCCATGTACGGAGAATCTATGAGTGGCGCCAGCTGAATGTGGGAATAGACGGGGAAGACAAGTAAGCAGGGACAGGTGGCGGGAGCAGCAGAAAAGCCGTTTTGTCAGCCGGCACCCTGCTCACGTACCGTGAGTGTTCTACGTATGCCCTCTTACCCCCTGTCTTTCACTAGGCATGCGGATGCGGTAGACATTGCAGGCCTTCTTCAAGTTTTTATGGGCTTGCAGAAATTTTTATGGAGTGGACAATTGGGAAACTCACCTATGGTATTCGTTGCTGTCCTATGTAGGTACGTATTCTTGTCGCTATGAGTGATATGATATCAAAAGATTCAAATTCGATGTTGTAGCCTAGTGACTTCGGACGCTGTCCGTTTCCATGCAGGTGCAGGGTAACGATTGTGAAGAATGACAGCCGATTTGACCGATTGTCGACCTGATGTCAGATTTGCTGACACCTGTTGTTAACGTATGGCTGTTAAAGAAAATTGTTAGTGCTGGCTTCTGATAAGTGAAAGTGCCCGCAGTGGGTACACGTGTGTGTACCCATGTACTGCAGGGAAAAGTATGTAGCACACAGACCATGTCATCGATGAGAAGTTTTCTCGATGTCCGCTGCTTGTGAGGTCTGTATGTAGGCTGGGCCCACCCGGATCCTGTAGGTACGTACTATGCATATAGGTTCCTTCAGGCTTATGTCAGCACGCCGGGCTCTATGTACTTGTTGAAAGGCCCGAAAATATCCCGGGGCAAAAGCTGGAAGGGAATGAGGACTAGTACTAGCGCTGGGCCGGACGGATCTCATCAGTGTGGGTGACTGAGTGGATGGAGCTTTCCAGGTTGGCAGCAAAGAAGAATCTCATCAAATATTTGGGGTTCACCACAATCGACCCAATTGATTGCGAAACCACCTCGCAATCAGAACGAGCCCATCGCAGGTTGAGCCTCAGGTCAGGATAAATATCTACGCTCACTTACATTGGAATTTTCAAGATGCTTTCAAGGGCAGCGAGACCAGCCTTGAGAGCTGGTGCTGCGGCTATTCCTGCTCGGTACGTCGGCTCTCTTTCCCTCTATTCGCTCAGACGTTGTTCTTGCCGGGTGGAGGGGGCAGCAGCAGGAGGAAGAGGTCTGCGCGAGGCAACTTGTGACACGGAGAACACCAGGCACCAATGGGACCTTCGTCGGAGGGGTCTGAGAGACTAACCCTTCTCAATGAGATAGCGCCGCTGCCGCCAACAATGCCGCCACCTACGCGACCCTGCGAGAAATCGAAGGCCGTCTCAAGTCCATCAAGAACATCGAGAAGATCACCAACACCATGAAGGTCGTCGCCTCCACCAAGCTGACCCGCGCCCAGAGGGCCATGGAGCACTCGCGGAAGTATGGCGAGACCAACAATAAGGTCTTCGAGAGCGCCGAGACCAAGCCGCTCGAGGGCGAGGACAAGAAGCCCCTCTACATCGTCTGCAGCTCCGACAAGGGTCTCTGCGGCGGTATTCACTCCGGCCTGTCCCGTTACATGCGCCGCCAGCTCGGCCCCGGCCACCAGGCCGCCGACCTTGTCCTCATCGGCGAGAAGTCCCGAGCCCAGCTCAGCCGGACCCACGCCCAGGACATCGTGCTCACCTTTGCCGGCGTCGGCAAGGACGTCCCCACCTTCGCCGACGCCCAGGCTATCGCAGACCAGGTCCTGCAGCTCCCCAACGACTACTCCGATATCAAGATCGTCTACAACAAATTCCTGAACGCTACCAGCTACGAGCCTGCCGTCGTGGAGGCCTTCTCCGAGGAGGCCATCGCCAACTCCCCCAACTTCTCCGCTTTCGAGGTCGACGAGGAGCTCCTCTCCAACCTGCGCGAGTATGCTCTCGCCAACTCTCTCTACTGGGCTCTCGCCGAGGGTCACGCCTGCGAGATCTCTGCCCGTCAACAGGCCATGGACGTGAGTGATATCCCCCCCCCCCCAAAATCTGTGTTCCCTTAGCCGACTAACATCAAACTTTAGAATGCCTCCAAGAACGCTGCTGAGATGATCAACAAGTACCAGATCCTCTTCAACCGAACCCGTCAAGCCGTCATTACGGGAGAACTGGTCGAAATTATCACCGGTGCCACCGCCTCTGAAGACATGTAAAGCGGCTGATAGAATAAGCAAAAGAAGCGGTAGATGGGCTGGAACGGATGATGTTATCCAATCGCATCTTCCCTTTGTATCAAAGTACCCTATGCATCCCTTGTACCAAATAAACTAGTCGCTTGATGGCTCGTGTCTTGGCATGCTCTTGTGTCCCGTGCAAGATTCTTGGTCGTGATAAGCAGCCTCGAGAGGGTAAACTGCCTCAATGAGCAGCGATTGCTTGTCAGTCAAGCTATATAGCAGCTGTCTACCTAGCTCCCATCTCAAGCCCGTCTCTGACTTGTCGTTATTTGGTTGTTGATGTGTTTGCATTTGTTGCGTTCGTTGTATGCTTGTCACCACGTACCCTTGTGGCTTCCTCCTACGGTTTGGGACGAGTGGAATCTCGAGCAAGGCAGATAAAATATCCCTCCTCATGATGGAAAAGGGGATAGCAACCGAGTTCTTAGGGGGTACTCGCTAAACACTAGCAGCGCCTAGGTAGGCACATAGAGACGGAAAGGTTGTAGGAAATAGGGGCGAAACGACATGCCGAAGGGGCAACAGAGGAACAATATAACCTCACAGACGTCATTGTCCAGGAATGGATGCGCTTAATAAACGCATAAAGCACGGGTGCGCTCAGCTCAGTCTTAGAGCGGAGCTTTCCACGTCGAGGGAACTGTCGACTACCTAAGCCCCTATTGTCGACTACCCCCTCTCATAGACATGGACTAGGCAGCTCTTCCAAGTTTGCGTCAGTCACGGGCCTCCCACCACGTCCTGGCCGTAAAGTTAAGTTATGATACGCCGACCGTGCAGTCCGCTCCGGCGGCATGGACAGCCGTCCACCAGGGGATTAAAGGAAAGCCCCCTAAACCGCAGCTCTATTATCCCGCAAGCATATAAAGGGACTGCTGTGCTATGGCCGCTCGAATATGCATATTGTTCCCGATCAATAAGCTTCCCTTGACTACTTACTTAGGTAGTCCGGTCACTCTACAAGATAGGGAAGCTCGCTAACGCCCCCTAGGCATTAAGCCGTGGTGGATATCAGAGTAGGTAAGTAAAAAGAACGATATCTGGGCTGGGGTGCGGTGGAAAGGGGGGATTGTTATGTCCCCTCTGTGGAATTCACCTCATCGGTCCTTCGGCTGCCTACGTAGGTAGCTATAGATCTGGCTGCCTAGGGAGCTACTTATCGACATGTCTACTTAGTCACATGCATAGGCACCTACACGCCGCCCCTTGGAAGTCCATCCAAGCAGACAGACTGCCTGCATCCTCCTGCGCTCTTCCCCCATCTGAGCAAAAGAGACTACAGGCAGGGTCATGCATGCCTTTGCCCGTTGGTTTTCTGCCTGCCGGATAATAAGTCAAGGGAAAGCCAAGAACTGCAAAACACAAATAACCGGAGTCCACCATCACAGTCGGTAGGCCTCCCGAGCCCCTTTGTCAAGGCGGTAAGTGACATGGTCGGAAGATGTGGAGGTGTCGCCATTTCAAAACCCCTTTACAACCGTTCTACTCATTCGTCCACCCCTCCCTCCCATCCTGTCTGATAGGGCATCACTTCTTTCCTGCCCCTATGCGAAACACACGAAGATCTCGGCACACACACACACACACACACAGTAAGCAACTAGGCACTTCTCATACCGCAATACTACACAAAAGAATACACATACATAGCAAGAGACGCAATGCCCCCTATCATTGCTCAGATGACAGCAAATCGCTGAATCCGAGTCGGGTTGTCTGCTTAACTAATTACACTACACTCCCGCTCTTATTCGGTGACACGCCGACTTGCTTCCCGGTGCGGACCCCGCCTTGCTTGCCTGTCTGGGCGCCACGGTATTATTAGAGCAAGGGACCCTACCTGCATCTGTGCAATGCACGCAGCAAGTGACCCTGCCTCCACTTAGCTAAAAGGGGCCGAGCACCCCAGAAAACTTGACGCCGGGTAGCGAGCCCCTTTCCCAGTTCCTAATGTACTGCGGTGCGTCCGGGACGGGACCGCGCGTTGGGTAGAGTAGGGGACGAAGCGAGAAACCTGTAGCCTGGCTAGGAGTGCACGTATGCACGATGTTGCGTGCTTTAGTATGTTAAACGTGACGTGCTGTGACATATTAATCGTCATCGCCTCATCTTCTACTGTGCCACCCGCCCGTTCTCCCCAACCCATCAACACCTTGCGTCTTATGACGGGCCGCTTCATGGATAACACCTTGTGTGTAGATGGCCCGGGAGAACCAACGAGCGAATAAGGACTGACAAAGGAACTCAAGTGATAGAGAGAGAGCTACAGTATAACCCCTGCTGTCTCCCTGCCGCTGCACTTTCCCAGGTTGAAGACGGTGTTGGCAAAGGGGCGTTTGGATAAGTTGTATGTATGCTCATTGTATGTAGAATATTGCTTGTGCAAAGAGTTGCAGGTATTGTGAGGAATGGTATGGACTGTGTGCTCTATGTGCGCAGGCCGCTCCCCTTTGTTGGACTTCCCGTCCAGGTTTGGCCCTGCCGAGTTATTGTATGCGCCTATCCATCAGTCGGCCGCTATGGTGAAGGTTCGCCCATTGCCAAGTCATAGCTCGCTTTCAGCACCTGTCTGTCGATGACTCCAGACTCTTCCAGGTTCGGGCCATCGTCCCAGCAACAAGCAAGGCCACCCCGCTTGCACAGTTGAACTCATTATGTCATGTCAACCGTCCAAGTCAATCTCACTCCCCTTGCTCTCGGCGTATGTGCCCACCCTACCAGCTCTTCGCCTTTCCCTCCCAATGCGCTCATCCAGAATATCATCTAGCACTAGTGTATGCTCCTTCTCCCACCCGCGCCTTATCTCTACGTATTTCTCGTCCCAGGCCTTCGCATCTTGTTCCCATTTCTGCAGCTTCTCGTTATAACCACGTTTCAACTCGGCGGCCTGGTCTTCGAACGGTTTACGCTCTTCGGCGCTCGCCTCCTTCCACATCTTGCTGGTCACGATGCGGACATCGTTAGGGCCGGGTCTACCCTTACCTGACCGGCGGCCCTCTTCGCACCGGCGTCGAGCTCTCTCATAGTTTGCTTTACTGAACAGTATATAGGCATTACCGGCGACCCTTTGTGGTTTCCACGGCCGCTCGCCAATCTTGGACACAATATAATTCCAAGCCTCCAGCTCGTACGCATCGATGCGGGCCTGTTTCGCGGAACGTGGGGAGAGCGGCGATGCTGCCATGTCGGCCTTACGCTTCAAGCCTTGGGCAGAAGAACCGAGGGAGTCCTTAGGCACAATAAGTGGGGTGGGTATATGAATGGTACCCAGCATGGCTTCGAGAACTTCCGAAGCCGCACGCAGGCCCGAAAGGTAAGCCCCGTGGACTGTGGCAGGGTGCGTCTCGATAGTGTGCTCGCCGGCAAAGAACAGATTTCCGACAGGGCGGGCCATAGTCTGGTAGTCATTGGGCTTCATGTCGGGGCCGGCAGATGAGTAAGAACCGCGAGCAAACTTATCGGATCCCCAGCGAGTGACGATAGCATGTAAGGGCTGTTGGGGCACCTTGCCGCCGTAAATGCTACGGAGGACCTGCGTGGCTTCCTGGACGAGCTCGTCGTTCTTAGTGTGCTCCGTATCAAAGCCTGCGTCACCAGCCATCAGGCCTAGGAGAACAGGGATCCCGCTCATACTTGACACGTCGAACCATTGGAAGCATCGACCTCGCTGGGAGGTATATTCGCCCTGTTCAAGGCTGTGACGGGAATGTGGTGTGCGGAGGACGCCGAAGATGTCTCTACTCGTGTCCCAGAATGCTTCGCGATACACTAGGATGATCTTGTTCAGAATGCCGTACCCTAGCCGCCCAATAACGTCCGTCTTCCACGATGGTAGGGGCGGGGCAAACTCTACACTGCCGTGCTTCAAGACACCAAGTGGGATCGTCGACACAACATAATCGGCGTCAATGGTAAGACCGTTTTCACACTCGACGCACGCAGCTCCTGACCTCTCAGAGCTATATGACACCCTCTTGACAGTGGCTTCCTTCCGGATATCTAGTCGAGACGGAGAATTCCCAAGACCCCAGGGAACATTTTGGTAGCCACCGACGACCATCGTATGCTTACCTTCCCATTCGTTGCCGGCGTCGATATCCCAGCCCGATAGGCTAAGCTGGTTGTAATTAATTGCGTTACTGTACTCGAGATTGGCTACGTGCCAGTTCATGAGTCTAAAATCCTGCGCCGTAAGGTCGACAATATTCTTGTACTGAGAGATCGCCTCGTCCATCACTGAGCCCAGGGTCGCGTTCGGGGCTTTCGCTGCTGCGTCGAGGTCTAAGTCGTAGTCCTCATCGATGCCTTGCCGGAGGGTCCAACCCATCAATTTTGCCTTGTAGGCAGCTTTCAAGGTTGTGGGAGTGCCCGGTTCGGCATGTGTCTTGCCAGTCGCTCGATCGGTCGAGACCGGCACCAGACTGACTCGAGGTCCCAAGCTCTGTTCTGCGATCGGCAGTGCTTGTGGTAGGGCAGCTGTTGCTTCCTCGACATGGGCGATAGTCTTGTGGCCTTCGGATGAGCTATCCCTGCCCTCATTGATCAAGTCCCTGTTACCTTCTATGAGTTTGGAGGGTGGGTTCTTGAATTTGTAATCGCTCACCCGCTCGAGGCAGTCGTTGTAGAGCTTCTCGACAAGTCGGTCTCGTGCTTCGTCGACAGGCTTTCCATTTGAATCGTACAGGGTCGTGTCAGGTCGCAGCGCATAGTAAGGCAAGGCCATCTGTCCCCTTACGAGGACATTTAGGGGGTTTCCCCGCTCAAATCCCGTTATGATCATTCCGCCGCATTCCACGCTGTGTCGGCGTCCCTTGAACCCGATCAAACGTTGACTTTGCCTACTGTCGAGTGCTCGGGAATACACTCTGCCACCCAGGCGATTCCGGCCTTCCAGCACGATCACTTTCGGCGGCTCCTCTCCCAAGTCATAAAAGTCCTTGGCGTATTGCTTGAATAAGCTATCTAGCTGTCGAGCACAGCCGAGGCCAGCCAGACCGGCACCAATAACGACTATAGTCTTGCTTTTCTTATCTGTCTTTGATTTCCTGGGCTTCTTCATGAGCGAGGGGACTTCTGCACAGCCGAAATTGATATATCCGGAGCGGAGCAGCCAATCGTAGCACACGCTCGCTACGTCGAACCACCTCGTGTCTTTGGCACAACCAACGGCCTCCTCACGTGAAACCCCTATTCGAGGATTGTTGAGCCAAAGTCGAAGAATTCCATTGCGGATATTCAGATACGTCGTCACTTGGGCATGGCTGATATGCTCCCTTAACATGAGGTATTCATCCTGATGTAGGGCATAGGGGTTTAGTCTCGATGACTCGGCTGCCGCGATGCACTGATGCGCATATTCATGCGGCGCGATATCCGTTGGTATCGATACTCGTGGTCGTACATCGAAGTTTCGGCGACGCCCCGACATTGACGGCGACGTTATCTTCGTCGCGTTGGCGACAGCCGAAGCCGTCACTTGAGTCTTCAGAGCCTCCGGTTCGGTTGGTGTCGTGGCTTTACTAGACTCTCGGGGAGACGATGGCGGAGACGTCAGTTCTGATTGATCCGACAGGGCGGATGCCGGTGACTCAAACGAGTTCCTGACGTTGTCCTGTGAAGCGAGACTAGAGTCGCAAGTCGACTCATGGTCTCGACGAGAGCTGCTGACTGTTTAGACGATACCGAGGATTTATTTTACTTATGGTTGGTCGACATCGCTGCGCATGGGAGTACTTACATGTGGCGTTGTGATACCGGCGCTGATGCCGTGCTTTCCATGTCAACATCCATGTCATCAAATATCACGATGATCTCGGATTCTGTTCTGGGTGTCCCCCGTGAGGTGGAGTGTTCGGTGTGGTGAGAGTGTTCGATATCTCTTATTTTGGCTAGGTCTCCCGAAGCCAGGATAGATTCTAGGTGCAGGTCTAATTCCTCCAGATTCCCCAGTGGGCCCGGTCCGATATGGTTTCCCTCCTCCAACAACAAGGTAGTCTCTCGAGCAGTTGTCATAGCTCATAGACTCCGGATCCGTTATGGGGGGGGAGAGACAGGCATCGGTATAGGGATTTTGATTCGGGCCGGGATGATCAACTTGTCCGTTATGAGCCTTCTGAGTTGTTGATATTGCCCCAGGTTATATCCCATTGTATGACCGGGGATGCATCTCAATTGGATACGAAGAGCCTACTAGGCCTTGTTAGCCATATGGGCTCGATGAGGTATGAGTGAAAAACGGTTCATCCGATCGATCATACGATAACTCTCTTGAAGATACATCACAAGTAGGTAGGGATCAGAGTGAGACGGTACCTCTTTTGGCGCAGAACCCAAATTACGGGCCAATCAATTTCTGATTCTGGAATGGGCTAGACTGGTTACTCGAATATAAGGGAGAGAATGAGAGCAGTTACATGGAAGTTTGGTCGAGAGTCCTCGATGTTATGGATCAATGGCTTCAACCGTATGAAATATAGGGATACAAATTCGTATGGTGTACGACCCTATTAGATGAATATATGTACAGCAGCAGATGGAGGGGTCCTGCATTGAAACCCCATGTGTGTAGTAGTAATTTACTTCCAACCCTGGAGTTTAGAAGTCGTCCGGTAACTTTGATGTCCTTGCGATGCACGTGACTGCCGCTGACTCGCTACCCACTGTTACTTACCTACTAGGTATATGAATATATCCTTAGCGCTTTTAACACGCCCGTAACAATACCTGCCTACCCACCAAAGTAGGTTACCCTACTGGTGACAACTTCCCGTCAACGGCAATAAAGCAACCTCGAAGGATGTCTCGATGCGATATTCTACATGGCGTTATGTTTACATAGCGTCTCGCCCTGCTTGCACGTTCGGGTTCGGGTTACGAAGTATATCAATACGCTTGCATAGACGAAAACCCAGATAAGTCGATCAAGTCTAGGCAGGCCATATTGTTTAACTAGTTACCAGTCGGCCTATGGAGTGTTTGTGGCTTATCGACTATATATCTCAAAATGTGTCTGGAGCTTCCTCATCGATTACCATCGGTTTCGTTCTCGGTAACTGGAATCGCCGGTCTGGAATGATTGTGTATGGTTGGTAGCCGTTGTCGTTTGGAACCAAGGCAGGATTGTTGTCATTCTCAGCAATGGGGGAGCTGTTACCATATTTGATGGCGCTTAGGTCGTCATTTTCAATAGGACAACAGGTCTCCCCATTTACAAGTCAATCTATAGCAGCTCCTTCGACGTACAAATCCGTCCCCTATCAGATCAAAGGCCGTCCCACAGCGGTAGTCGAGAATTTGCATGGAGGATCGATAATCGGTATATGTCTGGTACGATATTACAAAGTGGGCATGGAGGCATCTCAATGAGATGTCGAGGGGGGAACCGATGACTGCCGCGCTTCTTCCTTCATGAACGATTCCTTTTCCATTGCTGCATCCATCATTCTCTTTCCGCTAATTATCGACGTGGTACAGATCACGATATTTCGGCGTCCTAAAAATGCGTAGTCAATCAGTACAAGGATGATATAGCGAACGCTATAACGCCTAGAATGCTTGGACATACCCTCTTCCTGTTTGGCGATAAACCGCAATGCCGCAATCTCGGTGAAAGTGATACCGCCCACAAATACCACGAATACTGTCTTCTTTTCGCCGCCTCCAGACAGAAGAGCCCGTGCCTTGACTGCTTTGTCTTCGCCTTTCTGCGCTTCATCGAAGGTTTGACCACGTGCGTGTTTGACCGCCTCGTCGAAACCTCGCCACCCTTGCGCACGGCCTCCTGCTGTTGCACCTGCACCTGTGATGCCGCTGCCTCGTGTGATGGAGAGGATGTATTGTTTCTGCAGGATGCATTGGATCAGTCGAATAGAAAGCGGCGCATATCCGCTGTAGACATACGCTATGTCGTTCGGGTTCTGTTCGTTTACCTCGTCAACGATCAGGCGGAGCTGTTTGCGCAAGTAAGTGTAATTGGTCTTAGTGCCCGTAGCAGGCCCCGACCCCGGCATCGGTATCATGCTAGCCATGGGGGATGCTCGCGACAGGAATAACTGGAGTTTTTCGAGGTTGTGTAATGTCAGTAGGTGCTGGTATCCATAGCCGTGTAGAACCAATCGTCTGAAGTAGTCGAAATCCTTGGACTTGATACCACCGGAGATGCACGAATATATGCACAATAGTCGCAGAATATCAGGCAATGGTACGTCTCTAGCGATGAGCTCTTCAATCGCTTCGAACTGTGAGCTTGGATCGGCACCAGCAGCGAGGTTTTGCTGCACTTCCAATAAGCGACTGAACTGGTCGCTCTGTGTATGCTTCATGATCTCTTCGGCTAGGCCCGTGTGGATCTTCAAGCTCTGCTGTTCAGCTTGGTAGCCAGGCAGTTTCTTCACGAAGTCTTTGAGTTCTGCGGTAGTCCTAGAGGTGTGTCGGCTCTCGTAGTCGTTCTGTAAACGCCGTGCCACTTTATTTAGTAAAGTACCGACTATCGCGAAGTTCGTATCGCGCAATCCGTCATATAGCTTATCAGAAGAGTCCAGTTGGATCTTGCGTTTTCTCGAGGCCGTGCCGGCTACAGCAACGCTTTGAGAAGTGCTCTGTGAGGACGACTGAGGGGGAGGTCCCACGATGGTGGAATCAACATCGGTTTGGTTATTCTGAATGCCAAAAACTTCATCGATGAGGCCCTCATACGTCAACTGAGTGAGTAAAGGCGTAACAAAATCAACCTCGCGGTCTATTATGATGACACTTTCACTGGTGTTACTTGGCGTAAGCCCGGCTTTGGTGGTCTCACTCGTATCTTCTCCGGCTAGAATCTCTTGTCGCATCCGCGACAGGAGCTCTGCCACGCGCTTCGCATTATCGCCTTTGCCAGATATTCGGGGGAAGAGGCCATGCTTGGACTGGATTCCCATCAAAGCTTTAGCCATTAAGAAGTTTGGAGTGGTGTCCTTGTTAATATAGAGGTCCCGGAAGGAGTCTTCGAGCTCGAGCGATAGGACATCTCGTTCGAGTGGGAAAAAATAGAGAGGCAGCTCGGCGATATTCACATCACCCAGCACTCCAGCCTCCTCCAGTAACTTGTCAGAAACCAGAGTCCGGCGGGGTACCCAGAAGATGTGGAATTCATGGCCCGTCTGGCTCTCACGCTGAAGTCGTTTCAACTGCTCTATTGAGATGTCAGCACGTTATGATGGCGTCTAATGCATTTTCAAGTAGCCTAAAAGACGCTATAGGTCATGCTGTTACAATGTTCTCCATCTTGGGTAATATTGACTGACAACGCGAAGTGGGACGCGAGCTTCATGATGTCTACTGAATGCCCGTCTGCTACGTGCACGGCTCAGACAGGGATGCCATTTTTATAAGCGTAGCTGGAAGGCAGATGAGTAAATATATATCTAACCTGCGATTGATTGAGCGTGACGGGCGCACTCGCCCCGAGCCATGAAGACGACATTCCGCTGGCTCGTGTCGGCATTGTTGTTTTCTAGGAAGAAGAACTTGTCGACGCCATAATCTTGCAAGGTCGAGACTTTAACAACCGTACCCAGTGGACCAGCCAAACTACGATCGATAACGAGGTTCTTCTTGCCACGGACCTAAAAAGAGGTGTCTCGTCAGGTGATATAGATCAATACTATGGCGACAGAGTGCGCATCGCGACGGCGGAAATTGTGAGGTTAGGTTGGTTGCCTTACGTACGCCTTCTAACAGATAGAGAAGGTCTTTCCGAGCCTTGTCTCTGATGTGTTCAACGTCAAACCCCACATGAGGAACCATCGTGAGCTCTTCATGGGGGTGGTATTGATGTGTAATTAAGAGAAGGTTGGCCGGATTATTGCTCCAGGCCGCCAGCTGTTCGGTGTCTAGTCACGCGGAATAATCGTACCTGACCTCAAGATATTCCGCCGACCCCATGCTACCCGTTGACGGGGGGGTCTACGAGATACGTACCCAATAGGTACTTTGTACCTGAGCCTGACCCTGAGCACCTGTATGTGGGCAGCAATTGTAGGTGGGCTCCCGTTCTGGATCCTTATTGGATAGCTGCGGATCTTCAAGGTCTCTGGCTCCACCCGCCTTGTCGGCAAAGCGACTGTTTAGCTGGGATGCAGCGAGACGTCACACTTTCAGGGGTCTCCGGATGTCTGCCTTATCAAATGACCCCCGCATTTTCCACCCAGCACCTGGTGTGTGAGTGAAGGCAGGCTACATTCTCAGCGAAGCTTGCTAACTCATTTCAACACGCCTTCCAGTAGGCGGCACTTCGGTTATCAAAAAAGTGGTGAGATGGCAATTGGATTATGACTATTTGTATAGAGATTAGCGGAATACGACGTGGAGGTCTACATACTTAGTATGCCCGCCGCATTATCCAGTCTTCACTCTCGACAGCCTCAAGAACTTGGCATGACATCGGAAAGTGCAAATCACAACAACGCTGGTTCCACAGACTTGTGAGGATAGATGGGAATGAACAAGGGTTTGCTCATTCTCCTGCAGCCTACGTGGTAGGGCTACTATACCTAGGTAATTCCATTCGCATCGCGTTCTTGGAGATCGCTCATAACCACGAGTTCCCATCCCGAGATTAGGGGACAGTCCACCCGATCTCTCCTACCCAAAGTAAACGGTATTGTAGGCCAAACTTTCTTTTCCATTCGCGTCGTATGGGGAATCGTGCAAGGCCCAACTCCGGAATGGGAAACCTCCCATCACAGTTCAGCAGTCGAGCTTCTGCCCAATCTGATGCAATGCAAATCCATAATGCCCAACCGTATGCGCAACGCCAAAGCCAGAAACCTGCACTTTCAAATTCGTCATTTAACGTATACATCATACGGTGTTGTCGTGGTAGTAGAAGTCGATATCTCTAGGACGCAGACGGTTCGCCCGGACGAATTCCTCGTCGCCCGGCGGCCGTTCGTTCTTGGTGTTCCCCGTCAACATGCTCTGGATGCTCATACATACGCTCTCGACACTTTGCACAGGGCTCCATCCCTGATTCCCAAGCAGGTCGAGGCATATGATCCCGTTCGAGTAGATGTGAGGATGCATGGGTATCGGCCTGTTCTCCTGCTTCACGAACGTAACTTCCGGTGGCTCTACCCGTTAAATTTCACGTCAGTTTGCCCAACTCTCACACACCCTCGGGCAGGTACACCTACCGATCGGGTATTTGTCGTTGAATTTAAATTTCAGCCGATACGTCTGGCCAGCGTATATGGGATTCTGGTCGAGGACTTGTATGTCAAGGTACCATTCCTCCAGATTGTCGGCAGAGACGAGACTTATGCCGGGCGGTATGCTGTTGTTGATCTAGACACAATCACGTCTACATTAATATCAGGAAACATGACCGCGTACACAAAGAGCAAACATACCTTAGATAACTCCTTAGTAAGTCTCTTGGCGCCTAAACCCGCCATTGTCGCAACTTGTGTCTGAACAGAATAGCTTTAGAGCCCGTGACAGGTTAGAAGACGGAAGCGGAACTGGATCGCGAATTGGAGGAACGGGTCGACCAGGTTGGTCTATTGCGGGTGCTAACTGAATTCGAATGTCTGTTACTGGATTAGGCGCAATACTTGGACGAGTGAATACATCCTTTCAGCCGCAATTATGAGAATGCACCTATATGGTAGCACACTACAAAGAGGTAGGTAACGAACGCAGACCTGTGAGAATAATGGTGGTGCCTTTGCGAGCAGTGAAGGTGGATCTAGGTCTTTGGTGTGCGATCAGGTACTGCAGGGGAGGTAGTACGGCCTGGGTTGGGTGGTTATGGGTAATGTAGGTAGGTAGGTAAAAGTAGGTACGAATTATAGTTGGCGCATTTGTGGAAGACTCGAACGGGGAGGCGCCCCGCAAGGATGGGATGCACTGAAGCACTTAGCATGGGCAGGTATGTGTGGGCCGGTCCGTAGGATGGAAAATCCTTCGTTAAGTACCCGCTTGACAGGTAAGGTTGAGGCACCAAGAACCAATACGTGGCTATATTGTTAGCAAACTACGGTAGGCAAGTAATAAGAACACAGGGAATTGATATTTGATATTACATAACTTCAACAACGTCTTTCGATACTCTAGCCTATCTCCTTATGTATTTTTTATCTCTTGCTGATACCTATGCAAAATAGCTGTCGAGTTTTTGTGTAGCACTACAACATAGTGCTCAGCCACAATTGCTTGGTATCATTCTCTTCCAACGGCCTACTAGATAGGTCTGAAGTTGGCTGTTTCTAATGCTAATAATCACTCTTCTGCCCGCTTAAGTGCTTATGATATTGTACCAAGAAGCAAACCACAACCGGGTGGTAATTCGAGCCTTGTATAGCCACCAATGAGGTTGCAATCGAGTCAAGTCTTTTTCTTAATATCACGAAGGCCAGTGACTATGAGAGGGAACCCGAAAGCTTTAGGGAAGATGAGCCACTACGAACAACCAATCATTCTACACGCGGCGGCCCCCTCTGCGGCTGAGCAGTTATTGACCATCCATGATGCTTGCTCAATCGCATGTGCAGGTACGATACCTACACCATATAACAGTGTATTCGGCCGGACGATGCCGTGAATGTGTACGTACAACTAGGTAGTAAGGTAGTTTCAGCCACATGGGTGGTTGTGATGCATGCATGTGTTACCTCCCCGAGGCCCGACTCAGCCTGGCCCCTACGTACATGTACTACATACAGTTTCAACACACCCCTCTTCGGACGTAAAATAAGTACCCGATACGGATTTACGTAGAGTAATCCACCTGTCGTACTGTGTACGCCGTATCGAAGGCGTCTTCGAACAATAGCGGCGTCTAATAGCTCTAATATCCGGTCCAAACATCGAAGGGGTGCATTCACCGAAGAGGTTCTGGATCCCATTCAATTATTATATAAGGTGCGCACATATCCTCCTCTGCTCGTCAAATCGTGGTACCTCTCTTGAACCTGGTGGTACACAATCTGAGGAGCGATTCAATATCTAAAGATAGGAGTTGGTGCCTTATTAGGAAACTTCGCTCCCCATTGACCCCTCACTTTACTTATTTAGAATCACAGGGGCAGAGGGGCTGCCTTCTCACTTCCCTAGAGGAGGGGCTCTTCTACCTTTACAGACGTGTTACTCTTACTGCCGACATAAACTGTTTTGCACCAGTACTCCCCCCTGGCCCAGCTGAAGCCTTGCAGCCTCTTTTACACCTTTTTCTTTCTTTCTTTCCTCTATCTTTACGCGTTCTTCAGCCGGTTTTCCGCTTCACCTCCTTCATCTACATCCATTTGTTTCCCAGGAGGGTCTAAAGCATCATCATCATCCAACGCATCCCCTACCTGCTGCAAGCCGCCGCCCAATTGCGAGCCCCCTTCCCACTTACACAGCCTTCACTCATTCCCCCTCCCGCCCAACCACGGCCCGACGTGACCATGAGTTGTAAGTCATTGTTCAATCCTCCATTTGTTTAGTTTCCTCGGCGTGCTCTTTTGTGAGGCTGCCGTCCTCTCTAAGGGTTCTCTCATTCTCAGAAGCGTACATCGATTCAATCATAGCCATTCAAGTGTCTCCCCGCCCGCCCCTACGATATCTGCCCACATGCTGCAATTTTGGTTGCGTCAGTTTCATTCGCTGACTTCCAGCCTAGTTAGTGGAATGTTGAATCGCCTCCAGGGGCAACCGGAGAGCTACGAAAGAAAATCCAAGTACAAATTCGGCCGGACCCTCGGCGCAGGAACCTATGGCATAGTCCGCGAAGCCGACGGCCCGGATGGAAAGGTGGCCATCAAGATCATTTTGAAGAAAAATGTCAAGGGCAACGAGAGAATGGTGTGGGATGAGCTCGACATGCTCCAGCGCCTCCAGCACCCCCATATCGTTCGGTTCGTCGACTGGTTCGAGTCACGGGTATATGTCCGCCGCTTCTCAATTGTTACATACTTGATGTAATAACCCAACCACTGACCATTCATTGTATAGGACAAGTACTACATCGTGACAGAACTAGCCACCGGCGGAGAGTTGTTCGATCGCATCTGCGAGCAGGGAAAGTTCACAGAAAAGGACGCTTCGCAGACTATCAAGCAGATCCTGGGGGCCGTAGATTACCTCCACAGCAAGAATGTCGTACACAGAGGTGAGCTGCAAATCTATCAGTGCCGTTGATGCAATGTTCCTGACAAGATGCGTACTTTAGACCTCAAGCCCGAGAATCTCCTATACCTGACTAAGGAGCCTGATTCTGACCTCGTGCTCGCGGACTTCGGCATCGCAAAGATGCTCGATGCCAAAGACGAGGTCCTCACGACAATGGCTGGTTCCTTCGGATATGCCGCGCCCGAGGTTATGCTAAAGAAAGGCCACGGCAAGGCCGTCGACATGTGGTCAATGGGTGTCATCACCTACACACTCCTTTGCGGCTACTCTCCTTTCCGCTCCGAGAACCTGCAGGATCTGATTGACGAATGCAGTAGCGCACAAATCGTCTTTCACGAGCGCTATTGGAGAGATGTCTCTGATGATGCAAAGAATTTCATCTTGGGCCTCCTCCAACCCGACCCAGACAACAGATGGACTAGTCAGGTACGTTGAAGCACTCTCGCCGTTGACTATTATAGGCACCAGGGTATTGACATTATCTGAACAGCAAGCACTGAACCATCCATGGCTCAGCGGAGAGAGCGCCTCCGATCACAACTTGCTACCGGAGTTGAAGGCTTACATGGCCAGGGCGCGGTTGCGCAGGGGCATCGAGATCGTCAAATTGGCGAACCGCATCGAAGCACTGAAAATGAGCGATGACGACCCGGAGAATCCCGACTTCCCCGAGAATTCCGCGGCTGCTGCAGCATCAAACATCGTCGAGAAGACATCGTCGCCTGAGAGCGCAGCGTCTACCGGCAAGGAAAAACTGAACCGCGCTGTGAAAAGTGCTATCTTCCGGGAAGTGGTACTAGCAAAGGTCCGCGAGATGAAGGAGCAGGAGCAGACTCAAAAACTCAAGGACGAAGTCGAAAAACAGAGTTCGGGTGAGCATAATACTTTCTGAGAGGAGATTGGTACATGAGCTCTTGGACAGCCCCACAGATGATACCTAAAATGAAGTTGATGGATGGAAGGGTTCGAAGCTAAGCTAGGTTATAAGTCAGGGAGGCTTTGCAGGTCACGGCGTGGAATCTCACAACATCCCGTTATCCTTCGCGTTGAGAATACTAATGGCATTGGACGCGGCTCTTTTCTTTTTCGAGTATGTGTTGCTACCCTGTCGGATAGATTTTTCGGGCATGTTGTGCACGCAGGCACCACGGTGTTAGTTTGGTCAAGGGTGACTCTAGATAAATTTCGTGCAGGCAAATTCAATATGTTTCTGACGTGAAGGACGAGGCAACTTCCAGGTGATCCTGAGGTCCATTTCAAGGCGGGGGGTAATAGAATCAACTTTGTCATTCGTACAGGAGTTGTTATTGTATACACTAAGGTATGGTGATAGGTAGGTAATCTTACAAGGCCCCAATCCAATGCAATCAATTACATTAGAATGCGACAGGTATCAATCAACTCAATTGTTCCGCAGCACCCGCGCCCCCACCCCCCTTTGTTCCTCCGCCGCCCACACCCCCTCCCTGCCAAACCCCCATTATTAGTTAGACATCGGGGAAAATGTAAATAGACATGAAGAGCGGATTAGATAACCGGCCGTCTCGTCCCTGTCCTCGTGTAAATTCGTCATCCACGGCCCTGGAATATCGGTAGGGCGGTGGTGTTCCCTCGGTCGTCGTCCGTTCTTCTAATCGAAGACCCGCCAGTCTCTCCCTTATAAGGGTTGGGGTATAATATGAGCCAAAATGCAAAAAAAGCCGGAATCGCACGATATCAAAGTAGAAATATGGGTAAGTAGGTAAAGGTAGATAAGTACGTAAATAAGTAGGCCGGTGAACAGGTTGCTGGATGCGTAAAGTAGGTAGGTAGGTCGATAGTTATAGGTGGACGGGTAGGCCGGTAGAATAACTAGGTGTCTAAGAGGCAAAGAGGTCTTCGGACTCCGGCGAAGGGTAAAGGGGAGAAATTAAGAAAAGAATTAAGGAGGCACGGGCGCAACCCGAACCGCGCACAAGGGACGGGGAACAGGAGGGGCAAGCAAGGCAAATATGCGAGACCGGTCGGGCTCAGCCTCGCATCCCGCGCCTTGCCCCGCTCAGGCGCCGGGCGACCCGAGCTCGCCGAGTACCTGCTCCGCAAGGGCCTCGTACCGGCGGCCGTCGAAGCGCTTGCGCTGCCACCCGGCGGCCCGCAGGCGCTCGATGCGCTGCTGCAGGGCCTCGTCGCGGTCGCGGCCTCGGGTGGAGGACGCCGCCGAGCCCGGGCGCGAGTACGTCGACATGCTGGTCCTCGGGCGCGAGTACGGGGTGCCGGGCGTCGTCGGTGGCGGGTAGAACGACGTGCTGGTTCCCGGCCTCGACGATGAGGAGGATGAGGAGTATGGCGAGTACGGCGTGGGCGAGGCGCAGGATATCGACGAGGAACGCCCGGTGGCGCTCACGTTGGTGTTAATGGTGGGCCGCGGCCTGCCGCTGCGGCTGTTGAAGAGTTGGCTTTGCGGTCTGGAAGAAGGCGCCGGGCTCGCGGCGCGGTGTGGTGAGATTGACCTGCTGTCGCTCTGCGCCTCTGCTGGCTTTTCCATCACTTCCTTCTGGAAGGTCTCCGAACGCAGCGGAGAATCCGATTCTTCGTTTCCAGCGACCGCGGCACTGGGCCTACGGGCGTATCGGGCCTTGGTTTCGGTCCCGACCTCGGAACGAGGGGTTTCAGGAATAGTCACCGCTGCTGCCGACTCCCCCAGCTCCACGGACTTCTCCCGAGGAGACGTCGCGGGGACGGCAGTGGCGGGGGCGGTGGCCTCCGCCGCCCCCGACAGGCAGGACCCCTCGGACGTCTCGTCGGGGTCGTCGAGCAGCTCGTCCACGGCGTCGCGGTGCCGGCGGATCTGCGACTGCAGGGCCAGGAGCTGCGCGCACACGCGGCTCTGGGACCGCGCCTGCAGGAAGGCGTCCAAGTCGAAGTGGTGGCCAGGGCTGGGGTTGTCGTTGTGGGCGTTGACGTTAGCGGCCATAGGCCCGTCGTTCGTCGCCGCTGCTGCTGTTATCAGAGTCGGGGTCGAGGTAGCTGTGGCTGTCAATGTTGGAGTTATGGTGGTTGAGCTGCTCGCTGATGATGGTGGTAGGTCGTTTATTCGCGACCACATTGGCGCGCGCGGCGGCTGGTTTTCGCGTTGCCTCTGCATCAGGGAGTGCGACCTCGTCGGCGCCGCGGCGACCACTGGTCCGAAGTCAGGGAGTGTCGGCGAATCAAGGTCAGGGAGTACCGGGGAGCCGAGACAGGGGAGCGTTGGGGAGTCGATCACGCGCTCCCGGGACGGGACGATGGTGATGTGGTTTTCCCAGCCCAGAGTAGGGCTGTCGGGGCGCACGTAGGGGTCGGCGGTCCGCCAGGAGGCATTGGCCTTCTGGATATCGATGCCGGGCAGCTCGGGCAGCCCCGAGAACGAAACCTTCTTCGTCCTCTTTGTCGGCTTGGCTGGTGATGCGGCCGCGCTCTGCTGGTTGCGCTGCTGGTTCTCGGCCGGCTTGGAGGACGACGACGACTCCCCGTCCAGCGACGAGCAAAGCGAGGTCCGCGGCGACGAGGCCGCCTCGCTCGCCGTCGAGGTCGTCGAGTCCCGGGAGCTGCCGCTGGCGGAAAACGTAGGCGAGTGCAGGAAGCTGCTTGCGTTTGGGTCGAAGTTAGAGTTAGAGTGGGAGTTAGAGTTCCTGTTCGGATGCGGGTTCGATGGCGCAGGGGCGGACGCCGACACGGAACGCCTCTTCTGCACCTTCTCGGCGGCCTCGATCAGGGCGGCCGCGCGGTCGTAGTGCGCCCTCGCGTCCCGGAGCAGCTGGGCGCGGAACGGGCGCGAGGCCGGCAGGGCGCGGGCGCCCATATCGAACGACGAGGCCGCGTAGAAATGCAGGTAGATGCGGTAGACAGGCTCCGGCGACGCGTCCTGCTGCCCCGCACTCTCGATGCTGTCGAGAAGCACGCAGCACCACGTCCAGCACGCGCGGTACTTGCGACTGAGGTACTTGGATTTGGCCTCGCTGACGGCGCGATGCCAGTCCGTAGCCGTGAGCGGCTGCTGGGGGAGCATGGACTGCGTACTGGTGGACGGCTGCCCCGGGGACCTGGGTGTCGGCAGGGAACGCTGCCGGCGGTGTTTAGGAGACAACCTGGGAGGCGACGAACCGGGTGTCGGCGACATCGTCTGCGTGTCGGGCGTAGGATAAGAGGAACAGCTGCTCGATCGGCTACTATTTGTGGGGGACAGGGGGAGTGTAACCAGTCCACTCGTCATTGCCTCGTATGAAGCGGGTTTGAATGAGAACGACGGAAGGCGGGTGAAACTGCGCTGAGCCAAATGATCCCACTTCCAGTTCCAGGGCACCCGGCGATGGAGCAAAGATGTCGACCGATACGTCTGCCCCTCTTCGCCCGAAGGTCGCCTTATAGCCACACCGGTAAAGAGACAACAGCTGACGCGGGATCTCCAGCACTTATGTCCACCCCAGGCCGATGATGCCAGTAGCCGAGTAACGCAAAGTCGCACGCAAGATCCAGGCTGGTCCACCGTGAGCGACCACTCAAGCAGCAAGTGAGAGAGCGAAAGTCGTGCAGAGGTCGAATCAAAGAACGTGCTGCCAGTGCCGGTGCTACTCGTTGCTTTTGAGTTGCCAGGCGATAAGGAATCTGAATCGTGTGCTGGGTGAAGACCGGAATGACGCTGATGTTTTCTTCGTCGGCACCAGGGCAACCGGAACTCGAGTCCCTTTTGCGGTTTCAGATGCGAGCGTGGATTCCAGGGCCTCTCGTCCGATTAAGCAAGCGATAGACAATGCAACTTGCTGCGATGCACCTCTTTCTAATATCCTTATGAGTCGCCGCCCGAAGTTGGGAGATTCTGAGTCAAGCAGATTCCTCGTGTGTCTCAAGCCACGCCCGCCCGAGGCCGGATAGGCGGCTACGTTAGACGATTGGCGCTGCTCCGTCTGAGGGTGTCTCAAAGTGATCAAAGAGGAAGGCCTACAACACTGTCACAACAGTAAATAAAAAGGTGCGCACAATGCTCGAGCTCAGCCAGGCAGCCACACATATACCGAACTGTCTACTTCACTGGACACTGGCAGCTGGAAGGACTCTCGCACAGGCGTCGGATGGAAGAAGCAAAGGGGATATTAGCTGTCAAAGCAACTCGCTTATGATAGATATATGTAGGACATATGAAAACTGACACTGCTCAAATATTTCGAAAATTACTATTCCAGGATAAAGACATGCCCGAAATAATCAGGAACCAAAAGGGATGTCGCCTGTACCAGATCAGGTGGTGAATTCTAGGTGTCGTAACGTTTTAGGCCATAATAATTCATATCCTCGTCTATATCAAGAGATGTGGATCTCCATGAAGCAAGTACCATGATGTGGGTTTCCCCACTGCTTGGGGTTGTCTGTGCGACGGTGTCTGGTGCTTACCCAGGCGCTGTCATTTCGTCGGAGACCGGGTTTCTTCGTGGCGATCCACAGTCCTCATACGTAGAATCAGAATCATAGCACCGTAACCCCCGTTGGATAGGTAATACGCCTGTCTTTCGACAAGGTCCAGCGAAAGCCCCAGGGGTGCGATACGGCCGTTGTCTGAGTGGGGAGATGTTAGCCGAAAGAGGAACCTCTTTGCTGAGCATAAGAAAGGGAAAGACCCCATCACCCCTCCTCCCTATGTATTGGTCTCAGGTTTTTCTTCCTGCACTCTCCACGCACTTGTATTAACCTCAACTCGAAACATCGGAGACAGGCTGGCAAGCGGGCCGTCGCAATGACACCCCTCGCGTGCCCGGATAGCCACATGGGTTTTAGAGGGCGGCGTTGGGATCCGAGCGTTAGGGAGCGAGGGGGTGCGTTCCATCCCTGTTATCTGTAATCCTGGCTGCGCGGCATCCCAGGATCGTTCGTGCCTAAGTCAAGCATCCTTTAGCAGAGGAACCACACATGCACGAGGCTGCAAGAGGCAACCGTTCGCTGCTCCATGCGAGGCACGCTTAAGCGGAGGCGTCTCTTCTAATGCATGTGTGCATGCACGCAATGAGATGAAGGCCCATAGGGCACACCCACTTCCATGTGCGCGCAAGCCAATCGCCACTCTCCTTTGGGTGAATGTCTCTCGGTACTCCCCGTTTCTAAGATGCATGTGTGGTTAGCCCGGAGATCTGATTTCCGGCAATCCACCTCGACGTCCATACAAAGATGCATGCATACCCCTGGCTCATGAACCGTATGTTTATTATTTATGGATAACCCCGACAACGACTTGTGGGGTATTATATAACATGTACTCCGTATTTACGCACGTGCGAAGTAGAATCGAACGTAACTGAAACGAAACGGAACGAAACGAAAGTTTCCTCTTCGTCCGTCGATTACATGCGAGAGAGATATAGGATTCGATTCCTTACTCGAAATGCCCCTTAGCTGCATCTGGAGAACGACGCTTACCTCGCGTACGTAGGTGGGTATAACAGCATCATAGATTTGGCCCTGACGACTACAGCATTCCTTAAGAACTTTGTTGCCTAGGTGTTTTCCCATACCGAGCTATCTTTGCATAGCATAAGGTGGATTTACGATAGCGTGCAGGCTGTCCCTCTCGTAGAGGAGGTCGGAAATTGGACCTTTACTTACAGCAATATGTATAAGATCATCGTGTCTGGGCCCAGCGCAAGTGGGGGTGTCTTCTCCTAGTGCCTGCAGGTCAACGATCCACCTGATCGTTACATAGTAAGCATTTTTTTCACTGGAGATATCCTCTCGGCTACGGTTCACTAACGACTGACATCAAACGCAAAGCAAGATCAAGTCTACAGCCTCGCTTTGTTTAATTCGTGCATAATACTAGTTAAACTAGTGCGCCAAAAATATCCGTAGACTCCCACCAAAAATATCCGTGCGTTAGTGTACGGATTTTTTGGCGCATTAGTGTATCTCCTATGTAGAGCATCGGGTTGAATGTAACGGCTGCCAACCCCATCATGCCTGCTTCTCGGTTGGTGTCGCCGCGTCGATCCCGGCCGCCTCTACGGCTGCGGCTTTCTCGGCCAGCGTGACGTCATCTCCTTTAATGCCGTCGACCACTCGCAGACCTTCTGCCCGCCCTGTCAGCTGATCTAACTCCAGCTTCCGCTGTAGCCTCCGCTTCATCTCCTGGGCGATGTCTGTGAGGTTGACGAGAACGCCCTCCTTCTCCGGGTGATCATCGCTCAGGCCCATCTCCTTTATCTTGACCTTGCCTTGCGCGAGCTCATCCTCGCCCAGAATGATGGCGAAAGGAACGCCGTTCGCTCCAGCTGCCTTGAACTGGTTGGACAATTTCGGCTTCGTTTTGTACGAGAACTCCGCCTATAGATTGTCAGTTCAGGACAGCCTGCATTAGCAAAAGCATGTTATGAAACGATCGGACGTACCTTAACGCCTGCTTCCCATAACGTCGTACAGACCGACATGCGCTCCTTCAGTAACCCAGTGAACCCTTTGCCACCAAAAGCCATCACAAATGCGTCGACTTCGTTACCGCGCACTAGTTCGGAGCTTTTGTCTGCTGCCATCCTCGCCTTGGTGATAGAGAATATCCGGTCAACACCGAAGGATATACCAACACAAGGTATTTGGGTCTTTCCGGAGAACATGCCAACGAGGTTGTCGTACCGACCACCAGCCGCTACACTGCCGACGCCCACCGAGGGATCTGATGACCGGTCCTCATCTGGATCGGACGAAAAGTTGTTCTTCTTGCTTGGGGCGGGGACTACCTCCTGGGCTGCCGGGGTTGTTGAAGGCGCCGATCCCTCAGTGACCACTTCGTAGATAACGCCTGATACGGACAATTTTTAGCGGGTTTCAAGGGGTCAGTACGTAAGTTGAAGGCCGGTAAGCTAATAAAGCGATTTCAAGTGAAAGAATCACGCTGCAAAGGACCTTACCGGTGTAGTAGTCAAGGCCTCGCGCCAAGCTTAGATCGAATGAAACGACGTCTAGCGCGTTGAAAGCCTCCAAATAGGAGAACATAAGCTCAAGGTCGTCCATCCCCTGCTTCATAGATGGGTTTGCCGCGAGTTTTTCGTCGCTCCTTAGCTTCTCCAGTAAGTCTTTTTGGCCCTTCAGGACAACCCACTCCCCGATCTTGTCAGCAACTTCAGCATCAAGACCCTTCTCTTCAGTCATTTCTTTGCGAACATTGCTCCACCTAAAATGAAGAGTCAATAATTTCTCGGAATAAATAATCTGGTAAAAGACCACCGGTCCCGTCAAATGTTTACGAGCCTAAGCTCTGAAGGCACCTCCATTCTGTATTACCCATGCCGGAGTTGAAAGGGGCGGGGAAATAAGGTAAGAGATTGCTTACGGTAGCTTGTCGAGCTTGTCAACAGCAGATGAAATGGTTCTTATTTTGTCGTCAGGCACGCCGCATACTTGGAAGATCCCATCTAAAATTTTACGGTGGTTCCTAAGAAAGCATTAACATTGGACCCGAGAGGTTAAAGGCGGATACACCCACAACTTGACTGTATAAGTCCCTTTCCAGCCCAGCTCGTCAAAAACTTCCGTTATAATGCGAATAATCTCGGCATCGGGCAGCATTGCATCGTAGTTACCTGTTAACCCGGTTTAGCTACGCGATAACGCGAATGCGCGGCGGCAGAACGGACCTGCAATATCGAAATCACACTGGTAGAACCTTTCCAGGTTTAAGAGCACAGCGTTAGCGATATTTCCGCTTCGGGTTCAACTTGTCTCCTGAGAAGATGTACTGACTCTCGCATGCGGCCCTTGGTCATTGCCGGCTGATCTCTACGGTAGACCTTCGCGATGTGATAGCGCTTGATATTTTGAATGTCTCGGTTCATGGCCAGCCACCGCGCGAAGGGAACCGTCAGATCATATCTCAGAGAGCAGAGCTCGCCTCCCTGGTCGGCCAGATCATAGATCAACTTGCTGTCCTCGCCATACTTCCCAGCCAGGATCTCCTTGAGTTCGAAGACGGGCGTATCGATGGTGACTCCTCCGTGGCGTTTAAAGACTTGGGTGATGGTGTTGAAGATCTTATCGCGAATGACCATATCCTTCCCCTGCCCTTCAAAAATGAGCTTCCTGCGAGTTTGACATGGCGGGCGCATCTGGGCAACTAACAGTCTTTAGTGCCCTTTGGGGTCTTGAGCTCGAATTTGGGGGCCTTCGGAGCCATCTCGTGTTCGTCCGCTTCTGGCTCTGGCTCCGGCTGCGGACACGGGGCAGTTCTAGTTGTTGAATTGAATTCGGCAACCTGGATCCGGCGGAGGTGGATAGAAAATACAGTAATTGGTAATCTCGAGGCTTGCCGGAGAGGTCTGGCCCTGGTAAGAAAGCGCAAGGGAAGGAAGCTGGACATTCAAATCCTGATGCGAGTTATGCGAAGGTGTGGGTGCGATAAGATTCCGTCCTGATATAGAAGTTACCACATAGTTGTAGTGAGTCAACCTTCGCACATTAGCAGGAAAATTGCTATGCAGCCTCACTGCAAGGCTAGGGAGATGCCCTGAAACGAAAGCGACTGATTGGCCCATAAATCTGTGATGGAGGGGTAACTAATCAAGTTGATCCGAGCCGTAACCGAGGGGTTCTTTGACAAGACGCCAATGACGTAGGTACCTTTGCAACGGGATGCTTAAGATCAGTCTATTCGTTATAGGCTCGGCCCAAATCACATCGACAAAACCTACCTACAAGGCCAAAGCCAAAGGACAACATCGCCTTCGTAGACTGCCCCTTTCCCGTCAACTGCTCCACAATGGAAGTAAAAAAGCTGTCGGCTTGCCACATGCTAAGAATCAGCAGTGGCTGCGTTGTGCCGCTGCTATATCTTTACCCACAATGCAACCAAAGTTATGTTCGATTAATGAATAATGGCAAGTTCTGAACATTCATAATCAATACTCCTGGAGTATTGTCAGCTGTCTCCTATCTTTTAATTTCTATGTTTTTATTACAGGATAAAGTGCCTCAATCACTTTGGCCAAAGCGTGGCCTTATGTAAAGCTAGAGACCGGGGCTGGTCGTCCCCCCTTTTACTTATTCTTTCAGCGGGGTGGTCGTTAATGGCTTAGCGTTATTGCATCAGTAGCCCTGTAAGAGAACAATGTCGTTTAGTGTGCAAGATTATAAGGAAGCTTTCCCTATATTATAGCGCGCGACGTCTATCGACAAGCTATGTAACGGAAGACATTATGTTAAAGTTGTCGTCACCAGCCTTAACCCCTTTTCTCTCCCACACCCAGAGTGAAACAAGAGGGTATTCAGACGCCCTCTTCCCGACTCGCGCGAGCCCGTTCGATAGCCTTCAGGTGCGTGTCCGCTTCCTCCATCTTCTGCAAGTAGTCGAGTTGGGCCGCATCCATATCTTCTTCCGACTTGGCCGCATACTGCTTTGTCAAAATCACTAGCATTCTGGCTCGTACTGCTATAGCAAGTTAGTTACCCAGACAAAGTGGACGCATAGTAGGGCCACTCACTGTCACCGTCTTCCGGATTATCGCCGTTACCGTCCCCGTCTCTGTCGCCAGACTCACGAACCTCATCGTTGTCAAACTGAGGGGCCTGGCCGTTGCGGAATGAACACTTATGGCCATACTTGTTGTAGTGGCAGCAGGCACAAGCTCCTTTAGTCTTTGCTTGGCCGTCAGCGTCGACGGCAACGACGCATACGCCCCATTTGGTGTTGTCGCCCGCCTCAATACACTGTTCACACTTCCTAACAGGGGCTTTGCCTGAGATCTGAACGTAGACGGCGACTATGTTCTCGTTTTTGCGGCTGGGCGGTGTCGTGACCGGGCTGTTGCTATCACGGGCAGACCTGACCGGGACGGCCGCGCGCAGAGTAGCCGTGTTAGTCGGGGCTTGATGGTTGGCGGGCAAGGTGCTGCCGTGTCCTCGGGCGAAACTCTCGGTATCGAGCCCGTCGGTGCCGGCTAATCGTTCCGCCATGGTACCGAGACAGGGTCCCAGAACTATGATATTGAGAAAGCCTGTGATTCTGAAGGGAAGACTACGTGGGTACGAAGAAAGCTCGCAGGCTGGTGCTGTGAAAAGAAGCCTTTTGGCAGTGAATTTCCCTGTGGGAATAAAAGTAGAATTGTGCTTGGAAGGTACAGAATATGATTTTGGCTGAGGAAAAGCGGAGACGCTCGATTTTATTCTCTGGGGGAAAGGAAAATGTGGAATTGTGGCCGTCGAGAAAACTCCGCAAGTTCACTTTTGCATACCAGATATACGTTGCAGGGAAGGAGAGTATAGGGGTGGCGAGACGAGGATAGGGGCGGCAAGACCAGGATAGTAGCAGTGAGGCACAGGCTTTGAGGCGAGCCGCACGTTCAGGGGTGCGCCGCACGACCGGAACGGAGAGGACATAAAGAGAGGCATAATGCAAAGAGTAGAGTCTGATCGGAGCAGAAAACCACACATTCAATAGCTCTAAATCGCAATCCCTCAAGCAACAACCAGTGTCGCTAGTAAGTCATGCTTTGCCTTGACGCTCATGATGCTTAGAGGCAATAAAGAGCCCTTCAACTCCGTACTCCGATAGCTTCCACTCCTACTACCGTCGTAAATATCTCCGGGTGTGTTCTCTTTACAGCATTGATTTGAACAGGTGGATGCTGCCCACCCATATATGGCTGCTTAGAATTCAGACTGGTATATGTATCCCTTTTTGGGACATGGCTCTAGTTGTGGAGTGGTGAGATAGCTGCAAGTGACAATTCTGAGGATCCAGGCAGCCAGTCTCCATGAGGTCGACTTAAGCACATCAGAGACAAGCTAAGCCCGCCTCCTTAGGTACTAACACAAGGGTAGCGCTGCTTCTTCCTTTTTGTCACTCTACTGTAAAGGAGTTACGGAATGACAATACCTTTTAACCCGCCAAGTGCGTTCTCGAGAAGTCCAAAGAAGGTTTATATACGGGAGCCTTGGCTCACCATTCCTCTGATATATGAAAAATCCAGGAAAGAAATCAACGACTTATTCGACCCATAACCTCTGCCTCCCGTCACGTCCCTGCCATGCAATTCCTAGTTTATCGCCTCTAGGGCTAGCATGTTGTTCCCTAATGAGTACTGACGCCTTACTAAAATCAACACAAAAGTCAGTAGTGAATTTGTGCGGCCTATCCTCTTCACATTGGAAGAATTTACCATCCATAAGCTCTCCAAAGACCCAGAAACGTCTTGAGGCATGCAAACAGCAATAAACCACAGTCAGGCATCCCTGGCTAGAGCCAGCCGACTAGGACCCGCGGAATGATCCTTTATTCTAGGAGCTTAGTCTCTCGAGCGATATTACCCGCCAGCTAGCCAATCTCTCTTGATATTTATTAGCCCGGAAGATGTCGAACTGAAGAATACTCAACCAGGTCAAGACCGGGACGTTGAACATCTGGATAGGACCCCTAACCCCCCCTAAAAGAAACCTCCAACCAAAACCATCATCAGTACTCTGTACTTAGTCCTTCAAGGCCGCCCATCATAGCGGGCACCCTGGCTACACACAGCAAGCGCTTATATTAGCTCCTACGACGAAACCGTAAGTGGACGACTCAGACCGAAGGGGGTATGGTCAGCAACGCATTCCTTCGATCCTACGAAATCCGGACGAGAGCTCGGAAAATGATCAGCAAATTGCCCCTTTCATAGTAGTAGCGATCATAGTAAACCTTCCGTCACCGAGAACCAAAATAAACAATAGCAAGCCGCCCAGCACGCATCAAACCTCAAGACTTCACAACGTCCTCGCCCACGATACACGGCGGCGCGTTGGGGCCCCATCGCAGCAATCCCAAAGGAAGCCGTCCGGGAACCCCTCGACGGACAAGTCGGTCTCGGTGTCGATGCACTCCCCGGGCTAGGTATCGTCGTCGTCGGGGAAGTAGTCCTCGTCGACTTCCATGGAGCTTACACAGGCGGTGGTCGCCAAGATTAGCAGCAGCAGCAGCACCGACAGCAGCGTGAGGATGACGGCATTCTCGATTCTCAGGTTTCCGCCTTTCTCTACTTCGCCTTGCGTGTAACGAAAAAGGGTCGCTTAGCTAGTCACCATCGTGCACGCGACAGGTATCGGCGCGATTCTTGGTGACGTCGATGGTCTGACGACATGCGACACTTGGCGTACCGGGGCCTCGAAGCCTCCGCCTCTTCCTCGCCATCATCGATGGACTTAGCTCTCTTCCCGCTGCCGCCAGACGGCGACTGTTCACGCGGGCTCTTTCGCTTCTTCGGGCCGGCGCGCTCAGGGGGCCGAAGGAGACGCTGCGATGCCTGCCTGCTGATTCGGCTGACTCCTCGCACGTCGATGTTAGGACCACCCGCAGGGTCCCCTTGTCCAGTTCTCGATGGCCTTCAGCAGAGCCCGCCCGACCCCGCTCTGCTTGTTGGTCACGGTTGCTCGATGGCCAATTATGATGAATGGAGAAGTTGATGTAGAAGACGCCTCTGAGCGTGTCGAGCTCAGTTTAACCACGTCGTGCAGCATTTTGCTCACGCTGTGATTCCTGATCCGGTGCGTTGACCTATACGGACTTTAACCCGATATCTCAGTATCAATAACAAAACCTTAGTTACGTGGTAGTCATGTAGACTCAGAAGTTACTGTCTCACGCTTGTGATGCGTCAAATGCACCCATACACATTAAACCGTACTGATCACGGGCAGTTGAAGCAAGAACGTTGATTAGAGCACGAAGTATTACAATAAGCATAATTCTCGCTATCTGCTTCCAAGAGAACTAGGACCACGTTCCTATATCTTGCAAACTGGACAAGAAAATGGCAACTTTATGAGTCCATCCATAGACCCCCTAACGATATTACTCACCGAATTCTGACAGCCGCTGCCATATTTCCAGCGAGTTATACCCCTTTCTGAGCTCTTAATCGTATTTCAATTTTTGGACAACTTGTTCCTGGCGTTCTGCAAAGATTGCTTGAGATGGCGCTGCCAGTCTGCATACGTCTGAGCGCCGCTCTGCAATACGATTGCGTCTCGAAAGGATCTAGTACGGTTAGAAAGTCTCTCGTACTGTTTAATAATGCCTATTCGGTCTTCTTGGAGTCGGGTTGTCAAGCCATCGAGCTCGGTAGAATGAAGCTCCATGAGTTTAGACATGGTTTTCCTAACATCGCGCGTATATTCTCTGGGGACGTTCTCAACTGCTGCTTGTTTCGTTCCCAAGCGTCGCACGATGGTCTGTGTGAATATTAGTAACAAGGCAGATAGTTCTAACTCAACTTTGATACTTACATCAACAACACTGTGCAATGTATCTACAAGGCAATCAGTTGCAGTTCGCTTCTCCCATTGGTATCTCGGCTGTGTATCATCCATTGATGGAGTTGGTATAGTGGTAGTAGGATTCATTGAAGATAGACCACTGAGGGGGATATGACTAATGTCTTGCAAAGGGTGTCTCGTGGATTGCACCTTCGCTTGCAGCGCCGATGTTGGCTGCTGGGTTCTGGTACGAACTCCAATCGGACTTCCAAAATCGTCGACCAGTGAAGATGTAAACCTAGAATGCGTCGGTCGAGGCAAGGAAGCATCGACTTTCTGGGGGGCAACCGAACGCCCTGCCATCTCGGGTGACACGGCCCTAGTGGCCGTCTCTAGGTCCTCATAGATGGTGAAGAGCCCCTTTTCATCCTCGTGGCGAGCCTTGTAGTGACTGAATGTACCAGGGCTTACAGGCTTATGTGCTTCTCCAAAGGGCCCGCTTGACCGCAAGACGGTGTTTGTTTGTTTCTTTCTGGGTTTTTCTGCTTCTTCGATGGTTACCTTTCTTTTCCCTTGCAGTTGACTACTGTGGCCTGTTATGGCAGGTGCTTCTGGTGCTTTGTGGTTATCAGGAACACTTCGTGGTTGAATCGCCGCTTGAAGGCCATCTCCCCGTGGTGGGCTGTTGATGGTCGGCTTGTTCCTCACAGGCTGTATATCCACAGGATGTGCGCCTGGGGAATGTTTGGCCACCGGATGCTTGCCCATTACCTGGAATACCCCTTGGTCTTCCGGTGCAGGTTCTTCTACATCGCTCGACTCAGATGGCTGACCCGACGAAATCTCAATCAGCGAAGCAACATCATTTGCAGTATCAGGTGCATCGAGCATAGCTTGATCTTGTAGCGGATAATCTTCAGTAATTGGCGCCGACGAGTCATTACTGCATCTGGTGGCTGCTTTATCGAGATTCTCTTCTCTGGGTAGCTTATCGGGCTTCACTAGAGAAGGTGCCTTGCTCGGCTGCGGTTCGTCTGGGCCCTCAGGTTTGATATGATGCTTCTCGGGCGGTAATAGGGGGACCGGGTTCTGCGCTACGTCTTGGACTGGGTCTTCCTTCGTATCCTTCTCTATCCCGGGGTTGATACTGCGTCTGGGATTCCTGGACCTAGACCCGTACTGTACAGGACTCCTTTTCTTCTTCGAATTTGGATCGGCAGACACTCCGGCAGTGTTAATACTTACGGGGTTGAGCTTGGCAGGCGCCGCTTTATTTGGTTTTTGCCTAGCCGGCTTCGCCGGCAACTCTTCCGGTTTCGATTTCTTCTCAACCATGCCCTTAGAGGGTTTAGACTTCGCCGGTAGAGAGTGTGTCGAAGGCTTTGATTTGCCGCTCGGAAACACATCGACATTGCCTGCAGCTTCAGCAGTTAAATGTGATGACCCCCCCGTAGGTTCTGCGAAGAATGGTGTCTTGGCGACTCTCTTGTTAGTGACTTTCCCCCTCGGTGATGAAACAGTGGTGTTTGGCCGGGATTTAGGGACACCAGATTTCAACGAGGCTTGGGTACTGTTGTGGGTGTGCTCAACTCTAGGGGACAGTGGGGGGGACCACTGGGCTGCATCAGCGGGCTCTTTCGCCTTTTGCTCTGGACCTTTTTGAGCGCCCTTTGACGGAATTTGAGCACTCTTCACTTCCGTCTCCTTTGTAACGTCGTGCTTCTGGCGAGCCCTTGTTGCCACAGGCCTAGAACGGGTCTCAGCCTTGCTGGCTCTACCCCTATTTGCGGGAGCTTTCTGGACTGGCGAGCGTTTTTCGGCGGTATTTCTGCGCTTTCTGTGATCAGCCACAGACCGCTTACTTGCCGGTTCCCTCCTGCCTGGAGGCTGGTAGTCAGTGTCAGAACCCGCCGAGTCAGCAGGGACAGATTCAGATGCATCGCTTGCTTCCTCATCCTTGAAGTGACCATCTCGCGAGTCCGCGGTGATCTTCCAAGCTTGATTGCGTCCAACTTCAACCTCCACTTCTGGTCCAGGAGATTTCAGGATAGCCTCTTCGGACTCTGGAGCTTCAGAGAACCTTGATGTTGCACTGTCGTAAGAGGGCAGTCTCATCCTTTCTAGGCTCGACGGCAAGACTGGTAGCTCATTATCGGAGTCTTGAGGCATAGGCAATGCATCCGACTGCAAGTTACGATCGACAAAAGGATCCTGGGGCTCGCGGTTGGTTACGCTGGGAGGACTAGCTCCACACGGACCTTCGAGACCTTACATTAGCAGTTTTAGCTAGACACAGGACTTATGGAGCTTACCAGCTCTGTCATCCTCTGAATCACCGTTCTCCGCACTAGACGAAGATGATGAACATCGATTCGGTTCGGACATAGACGAAGACACGATGGGATCATTGTCCAATCCAGCAGAATTTTGAAGTAAGTCTAAGCGGACTCGAATATTTCTCTCCTTCGGCCTTTGGAGAGACATGTCGAGACCATGATCTAATTCGACCGTTGAAACTCGACTAGTGTCCGGGTCAACCCAGAGATCGTCTCTGTCTTCTGAGCTTCTCCCACGCGGAGGCATTTTTGGGTTAACCCCGACTGCATAATGTAGTCAGCCCCTAGGTCAAGTAGCTGGTGTATACTCTAAAGACTATAACATGAATTTATTCCGGCCGGCTAAGGGCCACTGACCCAAAGAGATATCTAAGACAGCAGTAAGAAGACTTGGCCGATAGTTGTTGAATACAGATGGTTAGGACATGGACGATAGACACGGAATAGGAAGTAGCCGGAAAGGACTCAGAAGTGAGGTATCGTTAACAGTAGTTGGATCTTAGAGCAAGCTTGTATTCGCAAGAGGGACCCAGATCAGGAACTTGATATGTGCTGACGGCTGACTGTCGAACCGAACCGGTCGATGCATACGCCCCCAGTGAACGGGTAAGTGTAAGGATCAAGGGATTCACGACTTTGAAGTGGTTATGCGCATGGGAATTGAAAATGGTTAGACACAGGACACCATGGCATGAAAACCAACAACACTGAAGGAGGGAGTCGAGTGCTTGGTAGGAGTCAATTGATGTAACCTTCCTTCTCCCGATCTTCCCACTACAGGAAGCCACGACCCTATGAGCCTACATGTACATGGTACGCTGTCGAGGGGCTTCAGAAGCATCACCACTCTTGCGCCAACCCCAACGTACCCCGGGGATTCCAGGTAGGCAGCTGGTTGTACAAGAAATGAGGCGTCGGATCAATGACGCAGATTGACCTATGCCTATCGATGCATAGTCAATCCATGATATAGACTTACAAGCATGTCAATCAACATAGACGACTGTGCGGCTACGGGGTCCTTCGGACTCCCCTAGGTTGAGGAACCGATAAAACGAGCACACAGGCATTGCCATTCATTTTATTTCCTAAGTCAATGCGCGCCACCACTAGGAACCCCAGGGGTAATCCGGGTGGTGAAATTAATTCGTGATCTGGGTCACTTAAGACATCATCAATTCAAAGGGAAGCCGGCAGTGCGCCGGTCGGTCTCTGAGGCCGCAGCTGACTCGATTTAAGTCAAGCTTGAAATGACGAGAAGAATCGCCGAGAACCAGTAGATACAGTCCTTTCCCCTAATAAATGCCATCCAGCCAACGCCTGTTTGTCGCCCTTCATCACGGTTCCCACGGCGAATTTATCGGACAATACCATCGAATCTCTGCTTGAACCACTTGACGGTCTCGTCGCGGGAGATGCGGTGGCTAGCACCGATCTTGCTCTTGCATCGACGTCGGCGGGCGACACGTTCTCCGGGACGAGTCATGCAGCAGTAGAAGTCCATGCCGTAGATACCGATGGCGGGGTCGTACTTGATGCCGAGATCGATGTGCTCGCTGATACCGAAACCGAAGTTGCCGGTTTCGCTGAAGTTGCGCTTGCGGAGCTCGTACTCCTTGACCTTCAGGCCACGCTCGAGGATTTCCTCGGCCTTGGGGCCACGGACGGTGACGTGCACCGAGATCTTCTCGTTACGTCGGATACCGAAGGTTCGGACGGTGTAGCGGGCCTTGCCTGTTAGACGGAAAGTAATTAGCTCGCCATGAAAATTGCCATTGAAAGACTTCCAGGTGCTTTTCCACATACTGTAGACGGGGGTTTGACCGCTCAGCTGCTCCAACACTTTGGCGGCACGGGTCAGTCTGTCACCAGATTCACCGACCGAGATGTTCAGGACGAGCTTCTGGATGTGGAGCTCCCGCATGGGGTTCTGGGCTTTCTCAGACTGCGAGAAATATGTGTCAGTAACATTTTCGATAAAAGTTGGTTTCTGGTTTGTAACATACCATGGTTGCTGTGGCTGCTAGTACGGAACCGTGGAGGTGGAAGAATGTGTCGTGTTGAAGGTCTGGCGATCCCACAGGGCCTCGGAATTTGGAGTTGAAGTTTGCGCTTGTCAAATTTCTGGGAGAGGGTTTTCAGGTAGAGAAGCCCTTATCGTCTAACAGGGACAATTTGCGGGGAACTGTGGCTGGGATTCTACAAAGCCGGTTCTGGTGGGGGACGAGGTAAAATCGCGGCTTGATAATGTGGGCTTAGCTATATGATTCTGCATTGACCACCCCAGAGCTCCTTAAAGGCTCGACCAGTTAGGTACTTCCGGTTCCTTCAGCCTTGGTCGGAGCTGCTATTGCCTTGTCTGCCTTTTGTTTGAGCTTTCCCTCATATCAATATCAAATTCGCGATCTCGACCCGCACCTCGCGTTAAGAAGATCTCGCTCAGCCACCTCGAGTTCAAGGTCTTACTGAGAAGTACAATTTTTGCACGTCCTTAGAAGCTCCGTTGGAGCAACCTGTCGCAACAATGGCGACGAATAAGCAGGGTAAAATGGTTAGTTTCCCACCTTGACCGCTTCATAGCTTCGACGACGTTGACATCACAGGCTGACTGATCACGTTTCCCAGGCCGGTTACGTATGTATAACCTCCCGATAACCGCTTCCATGCGATGTCGTCGCGCTGGAAAGTTTCCACTTCTTCGTTACTGACATGTTTCGACCAGATCAACTACCGGATGAGGGTCACGTTGATGGACGGCCGCCAAATGACGGGGCAGATGCTGGCTTTTGACAAGGTGAGAAGCTTAATTGAGGAAGCCTTTTATTGATAATCTGACAATTGAGCAGCACATGAACCTTGTCCTAAGCGACACCGAGGAATTCCGACGGGTCAAGCGAAAGCAAACGAAACCAGCTGCTCCTGGCGCATCGAGTTCTACGACGCAGACAGTTGAATCGGAAGAAAAGCGCACATTGGGTCTTACAATTGTACGAGGCGCCCATATAGTCTCCCTGTCTGTCGAATCTGCACCGCCAGCCGATCCTAGTACACGTCTTGGAAAGAGCACCTCTGGTGGTTTACCCACTACATTGGCATCTGGACCTGGTGTTGCGCGCCCTGCCGGACGTGGAGCAGCTCCATCAACTCTTGCTGTAAGCATTCACTCCCAGTCAAGGGAAGTTGTGGCGTTCTTTGCTAACTCGCTTCATAGGGCCCCGCTGCTGGTGTGGGAGGTGCCGCTCCCCCTTTCCCTCCTCAATTCCCGGGTGCACCTGGTTTTGGACCTGGCCGAGGTGGCCGTAAGTATTCCGCGATTTACATGCCGACCAAGTAAGATACTAACTGATCGTAGCACCGGCCCCTGGTTTCCCTCCGGGCAACTTCCCCCCCCCGGGGTTCCCTCAAGGCGCACCTTTCCCACCCCCCGGTTTCAACCCCGGTGGTGGTCCTCCTGGTTTCAACCCGCCGCCCAGGAGATAGAACCAGCGGTGATTGGGTTAGCGTGGTTCTGCTGGAAAAGCTAGGTTAGCGTACCTTCGGCAACTGAATCGCGAAGGCGAAAGTGAAGTGGACGAATGGGGATATCAATGGCGTTTAGGGTAGCACCAAAACAGCATCGCGATGGAAACTTCATGGTTGAGTTTTCCATTTACATAGACCACAGTCGACAAAATGACTACCATCTCAACGGTCTTTGGCGCATGCCTTCTCAACCATTAATTAAAACAGTATCACCGTCCAAAGCCGGCCCTGGACCCAACAGAGTTTATTGAAACGTGCTGGAATATTTAATCTTCCTGTTGATTGCATCAAGCTGAGGAAGTAGTTAATTTGCTACGTTTATTCTGAAGAACCGACACGTGACCATAGTAAGTCTTACACTCTGCGTCCAACACTTTCCGAGTTCAGAGTTAAGATCGCACCCACGCCAATTGGAATCCCAATGGAAATCCCAGCTAGGCTTAGCTCGAAATTCAAGGGTCCGGCTCTGGAACCAACGCTTTTTCTTATCCCCCAGCAGGCCAAATTCCAAAGCTTCGGACCCCCCGTCATCGCAACGATCCTCTGTCCCTCCAGGCCTCTCTCTACTCTTCTCCGACAATAAAGGGACATAGTCAAGATGGCCGCCTTTGTCAAAGCGATCAACGCCAAGATCCGGTCGAATCCGACCCTGAGCTACTTCTGCTCGACGCGTACGTGAACACCTGCTCTCTAAATCTTTACCGGATGCCAGATGACGAGCCAGAGGAGGGGGGATGTCCGGTGCTTAGAACAACGCGCGAGTGCGGCGTGATGGCAGATAGTGGCCGAAACTCGTGAGGGGTCGTCGTTTTGCACTTGCGGAAAGTCGGCCAGTGCACTGTCATTCTTCTCAACCGCTCGCAATACTACCAGACTACAAGATAGATACCACCAACACACCGCCGGCTACGATGGGAGGATGATTAGGTTTCGCTAACGCGGTCACCATGCAGATTTCTGGGGTCCGGCATCTAACTTCGGTATCCCTATCGCTGCCGTCATGGACACGCAGAAGTCTCCCGAGTTGTATGTCTACATGTTTCCTCGCCATGCGCTTAACTCCGCAAAGGCCGGAGGTTGCAAACTGAACCTGCTCCCCGTTCCCATGCCGCCTACGATCTATGATAGCCCTCCTGCCTCACTCTCAAGCGACGTTACATTCTAAGCAACCTGCCTGGTTGAGCAATTGACTAATCTGCCTGTTACCCCGTAGGATCTCCGGCCAGATGACAGGAGCCCTCGTTGTATACGCCGGAACCTTCATGCGCTATGCTCTCGCCGTCACGCCCAAGAACTACCTCCTCTTCGCATGCCACACCGTCAACTTCGGCGCGCAGTCCGTACAGGGCTACAGGTACATAGACTGGCACTACTGGGGCGGCAGGGAAAGGGCGGGCACGCACGGCGCCGTGGAAACGGCGAAGGCGAAGGCTATCGAGGCTACCGACAAGCTCAAGGAGATGGCCAGGAAATGACCAGCGGTTACGTCGAGTTAGATAACGAGTGAAGAAGATACGACCAAGGAATCTGGGTGGCATACTGAGGTCCTATGGGAGAGGATGAGGGTAATTGCATATAGACGGACTTCGAAGTCAGGAGGTCCGAGAAGCTCCGGATATGTCTGCGGATGAGACTCAGCCTTGTATTTATATCTTATAGAGGGTTTCCTAAGGCGCTACTAGCGAGGACTATCTAGTTGATACTTGACCTTAGCTGAGTTACCCCCCAAAAGCAATGCGCCCCATGTTAGTCAAGCCTGTATCCAAGACAACGTTGATCTAGGTATAAAAAGTCCTTTCGACATCTGGGAACAAAATATCAAGGTGTCTTTGACTGGAAAATACGTCTCCGCGCGGAGAGGGGCATCCTGAGGAATGTCATGTAAGACGTCGACCTCCGACATCCCCACGGGTTGAGTAGGGAGGAGGGTCTTTAACGCTTAAGTCCGCACATACGGACACCTGTCGTACACTACTCTCACATCCTACACCTCTCAAAACTAGCTTACAAATGCCAATAAGGAGTTATTTCAGAAATCCGCCCTCTGCAGTCGACGACAACTCCTGACCTACTTGCTTTGAGCCGAATCCACTTGCCAGGCGACGCCAATGTAAGAAACAATGGTTCACAGCTCCGGCGAGTCTGCTGCTTGTCGCATCGAGCAGTCTCAGTTACATACCGCCGGATCACATCGCGTATCCTCCCGGGGAGGTAGAACCGTCAGCTTACCACCACCGCTCGTGGAATCAACAGACAAGAACATCGGACTCAGCTCGCGCAGGGACTCCGCGCCGGAGGTATGCCGCGTAACTCTAGTTCCTTCCTTTACCAGCGTGCATTTGAGAAGCTGGCCTTTTACGTCCCCGTGCCTGCGCTGCGGCAGCACTTCGTGGAAGTCATAAAACCGCACCAGCATACTCCGAAGATCTGGTTGCAGTTCGCGGCCGGGTCAAGAGTCGCGGCCAAGCTGTCTTGGCTCCTCCCTGCTTCAACATGCCCTTCGGCTTTTCTCCGAATAGGCTATGGCAGACACGCCTTTGCACTCGTTTAAAGGACTCGATGCTCGTTTTCTGTCCCCGCCGTAGAGTTAAAGTATCTGGGATATACCACAGGAACCGGAACGCATCGAGAGACTGAAGAATCGCACGGCGTAGTCGTGATAATGGTCTGGCAAGTTCAGCAGTCCGATTATTCTCGTAACTCAGCCCCTGGATGGTATCAATTTGTACATGCATCTCTCCGTTCATTAGAGACCCCGATGCTTGCGTTTCATGCCTTGCGAAATCCCACCCTATAATCATGGTATGAAGTCATGATGCATATCACCAGGTGCCGGAACAGCATAATAGACGGCAGTGACGTGAGGCCGCGGAGAGGATACGCCACCGGCTAGTCGAATAGGTCTCTCTTTGATTACGAGTTGTCATATAGGACCATAGCCTAATGGCTCGACGGTCCCTTTCAGCGCCAGGAGACCTCAGGGGAAGAAAATGTCCAGTATCGGAGTCAGATCAAATTTATATGCCCTGGCGTGTTAGCTGCCAGATGGGTTGAGTCTCAAGCTACGGTTGTATCTGTCCGTCATCGTTCTCGGCGTTATATAGGCTGATTATATCTTATATTGCCCGCGACACGCTGCAATTCTAATAGGTATTGACACAAACTAGCTTGCTCTTCTCGAACAGTGCGTGGGAGCAGCCACATAACAGGCTGTTGACCCCTTTGTCCTTGCAATCCTAGGCACCTAATCAAAGCCCTTTCAAGCGCTTCCAAGATCACCACAACCGCTGACACATATGTGGCATCTTCCTGTATAAAATTTCTCACGTACGGCAAACAGCTCTACTCAATGCTTGACCCCCTGCCTTCCCGGAGGTTGACAACATCACCAACCAGCTTACGAGGTAACTAGGAATGTGTCCTTATGAAACAGACGCGCTTCCACTGGGCTGGCTTAGACTCCCTTATATGATACGCCGGTCGCTCGAGCAATGCTAATGGGAGGCCCCACGCCGCATATGTGGTGGCATAGAAGAATTCAGAGCTGGCATTAACATCTCCTCCACGAGTATATATCCATATAACCCTTGAGCTAACCATGGTTCGAGCGCCAGATCTTTAATCGAAGTCCGATATCCTCGCTGCCATAAGAATGATGTGCCATGAAAGGGAGCATAGTCGTCTATGTATCCGTACGTGGTGTTCTGTCACCATGTTTCGGTCTGGTAATTATTTTTGACACGACTATTTCCCAAAGTGACTGTATCGCTGATCGACTATCCTATTAATGTAGACATTGGCCTCGAAGAAGTGGTCAATATTCAGCTAGTTCAAAAAGCACTAGACTTCTCATTGCAACCTCTGTCGGCAAATCGGGATGAAGCGGACGTATATATAGCAGTTAGGTTGCTTGGTTAAGCTATTACAAATAATATTCAGTACGGCAGAAGCTGATTGCGCGGTTAAATTTACAGAGATAAGATTCTAGGAATTTGATGTAACAGAATGTGAGGCTACCCTTGGGGAAGTAAGGACACTGTTGCCAGCAAAAGTGTACGTGGGAGGCGCAAAAGACAATAGGGGAAATCACAAGGCGTGCCGTAAGTGTGTATATTCAGCTGTGTCAAGGCTATAGACTTCCTGCAACAGCTTGGGGGATGTTGGGCTATATATATTCATAAATAACGTTATAAAATGGAGGTCATTCATTTATTAATCCATTATATCCATTATTAACCAAGGTATGACTAATGGAGACGTTTGGAAGGTGTTTTATAAGGGTTTGTTGATGTGCCGGAAACTCTGAATTCCGACAAACATCGAACGCAGTATGAAATAAGTTTAATATAGAACCCCTATGATAATAGTCTATTAATATCGCGAACGCCAGGCGTTTCTTAATAGAGTATGTTCTGGGGTTAACCTTGCGCTCCCGCGCATCTCAGTGGATACCACTTGGACCACGGATACTAAAGGTGCATGACGCATCTTTTTGCCTCCCATATGCCCCGTCGGCTATCCAACATGCGTCTTAGGTATACTGTATCTCAGGGCCAATGAATGCTCCATGGGAGGTACGATTGAAGAACACCCATAGACCCTAGTCAATATTTCCGGAGGCTAGATCTCTGCAGAGAACCTCGAGAGAGAGTGGTGCGCTACGAGTGACCTCTCTTCTCGGCCCAACAACGTCGCGAGAAGCGTGCGCTCGAATTCCACAGCTGTATCTAACTACGCTACTATCTGGGTCGAGGACTTTTATCCGCTTGCCGGTGCTAACCATAATTCAATCTTTTGTTCTTAAACCTCCGAAGAAGTCCTATCTAGCGCTTGTCATCAATATGTATCCGATCGGCCAAGGAAGTCCGATTATCTCTCGGCAGTCTGACCCACTCAAGGGTGGTGCGGCTGACGATGTGTTGAATTTTTTATCAAAATCTTCTAATTGGCTACTCTCATGAACTACATAACTACACTGGGACACGGGTCGATCAATCTACCCCCGGAGCCGCCTCACATGTGAACAGACGCATCAACCTGCCTAAACCGATACAAGGCGTCGAGCTGGGCTCAAAGTTGGGGTTCCCGGGTAACAGGGGGTTACGTTTTTCACCCACAAATATCAGATCTGTAGACTGGGGTTAGAGCATAGGAAATTGATTAACCGACCGTACTCCGTGTCATGCACACCTACACCTAGTACACATATGTGCGTTGCAGGTGGCTTGACCCCACCAAACCCCGCCAAAAACGACCTTGAAGATCCGAAGTTGGGAAACGCATCCGGGGCCACCTCGCAATGTGTAAGCGAGCCAGTCCTCGCTCGGCATTGTGACTGAGCGAGGGGGTTATATCTCCACATGGAAGTTGCAAGCAGACGCGTGACCGCGGGCAGCTGATATAATTCACATCTGGCTGCTTGATCTTTCCTTCTTCTTTTCCCTGGTGCGATGCGCAGGTTGATAGTCTCCGCCGGGACTAGGCGAGCGAGTCATGATCGGCGGCTCGGATGCCCCCCAGCCAAACATCGAAGCTGCGGGTAGGAAATGCGTGTAGAACATTCTCTACCTACTTAGGTATGGGGTAAGTTATCCAGATCGAACTAGTTGCTAGACTGGATTCGGACCGAATCACGAAACTCAAGTTCTACTCTATATGTTTCAACTCATTAGGTCGTCAGTTAGTCAGGGCGACGCCAAGATACAGACACTCCCTGGATCGATGAGTATGGGAAAAGTATATGAGTTTAAGATGCGTCTTGTACCTTGTCCTAGCGGCTACATATATCTAATTATAGCTCTACTCACGTATACTGTGGGTATATACTTATTATATAGCAACGAAAAAAAATGAAGATAATGTCCATATGTAGTAAACGTTGAGACGGGAGTCGCTCATCACCACAACCAGAAGAAATCAACTCATCCCCCCACCCGCTCTTATGTTACATGCGATTAGACGGAAAACCACCATATATACATAGTTACCTAATCGCTTATACGAGCCTATTTCTGCCTGGTCTATCCTCCAGCGGACTATAGGCTACATGTAGGTATATTTCTACTCTAATTCGGTGCTCAAGGTATGCATGCAGCCAGGGCATCGAAGCCAATCCGGCGCCCCTGGCCACAGGCTTGACTCCCTGCATGCAGACAAGCTCAAACACTAGTGTCGTCGGTGGGATGGAAGTATGTACCCAGTACGGCTCAACAACCCCTCCAAAAGGTCTTTGTTGTTGGTCTTCAGATTGGCTCCTTGACGGTTTTACTCGCGCTGCTCCTCCATCCCGCTTGCTGCCAGAATGACTAGAAAATTATCCAATTTTCTGATCCTTCATCTGTTGGAATTGGACTTTTTTCTGTTGTGTCCCCGCGGCGGCGACCACCATTTTTGAGCTCATATAACGAGAGCTACATGTATCTGCTTAAGCAACATCCGCATATACTTCGGTATCTAGAAATAAACTACGTCAGCTGTGAGAGTAGCGAATCAAATTGTCTCCCCACCAACATTGAACCTATGGGTTGCCGATCACATATGTAATTTCTGATGTCACTGCAATCCCAAGAAACGCGCTACATGTACCTAGAATACGTTTGAAGCCAGGGGTACCCTTCACCCCGCAGCCCTGGGAGCTCCTCACCATATCGAGTAGGTGCCAAAAAGGGCAGAGAGCGGCATAGGATGTCTATCGCTCCGCTTGTTACCCTGACAGCTATTCCCACCACACCACCACCAGGGCCGCGGAACCTCGCACCGGAACCCATGTCGACGTCGCCCCCCACTATGCGCAGCTAGTCGAGCTTTCTGAACCTTATTGCTAATAGATTCCATTTTCCCCTTTATATTTATCTTCCCTTGACCCTTGACCCCTCCCCGAATCAACCACCTAACTCGTCCCTTACCATAAGACTCCGGGCAAACCTTGAATATACTCACTTATACACCAATTCCTCTTTTACTCAAGCACGTCTGGTGGTAAACCCACCTCGACCGTTCTCATCTCGAGCATCACGCTGCACACTCGTTAGCCAGAACGTTGCTGCCCCGCTCCCTCCACCAACACTATGGCGGAAGCACAACGCCCAGCGGACATTGAGGCCTTAAGGGCTGCCCAGGAGGCCGCGGGCGCACTCGATGAGAATGTCTTCGAGGAGGGAACCACGTCCAAGGAGGAGAGAACGGCACACCACATTCGTGCAAATAGCTCCATCATGCACTTGAGCAAGCTTCTCGGTGAGTTGACTGCGACAGAATCTTACAGCGAGCCCCATCATCCTCCCTCTATCTGCGCCAGCTGCACTTGGGACGATAAGATGGCTAATTTGTTCAATCCCATGAATAGTCGCCAACAGAGGAGAAATTCGTAAGTCTCTCTCTAAGCCATGCTCGGGTGATCTTGGTTGGTTCTTAGCCCATGCTTATCATGACCGCAGCTATTCGGATCTTTAGAACGGCCCACGAGCTTTCCCTCCACACAATAGCCGTCTTCAGCTATGAGGACCGACTTAGCATGCACAGACAGAAAGCTGATGAAGCCTATGTCATTGGCAAGCGTGGGCAGTACACGCCGGTTGGCGCCTATCTGGCTGGCGACGAAATCATCAAGATCGCCCTGGAACACGGTGCTCAGATGATTCACCCGGGTAATGCCGTCTGGTACCTCGCTGGCCTGCTCTGTAATCGCTAATTGGTCCATCTTAGGTTACGGTTTCCTATCAGAAAATGCGGAGTTTGCTCGAAATGTTGAGAAGAACGGCCTGGTGGTGAGTATCTCTGCGCTTTTATCCGTAACGCTTGCGTTACATGCCATGGACTTGGCTGACTTGGCGAGTGCAGTTCGTTGGCCCCTCGCCTGAAGTGATTGACAGTCTCGGCGACAAGGTCTCCGCCCGAAAACTGGCAATTGCTGCGCAAGTACCAGTCGTTCCTGGAACCGAAGGCGCAGTTGCCGCGTTTGAGGATGTCAAGAGTTTCACTGACCAATACGGCTTCCCTATTATCATCAAGGCTGCTTATGGTGGTGGTGGTAGAGGCATGAGAGTTGTGCGAGACGAGGCGAGCTTGAAGGAGTCTTTCGAGAGAGCTACTTCTGAGGCGAAGACCGCATTTGGTAACGGCACGGTCTTCGTCGAGCGATTCTTGGACAAGCCAAAGCACATCGAAGTCCAGCTGCTCGGAGATAACCATGGCAACATCGTGCACTTGTACGAGCGTGACTGCTCGGTCCAACGGAGACACCAGAAAGTCGTCGAGATCGCGCCCGCCAAGGATCTCCCTGCACAAACCCGTGATGCCATCTTGGCTGATGCCGTCAAGCTGGCAAAATCCGTCAACTACCGTAATGCGGGTACGGCCGAGTTCTTAGTGGATCAACAGAACCGGTACTACTTCATTGAGATTAACCCTCGCATCCAAGTCGAGCACACGATTACCGAAGAAATCACCGGTATCGACATCGTGGCGGCTCAGATCCAGATCGCTGCCGGCGCTACGCTGCAGCAGCTCGGTCTGACACAGGACAGAATCTCTTCCCGAGGCTATGCTATCCAATGCCGAATTACCACCGAAGATCCCGCCAAGAACTTCCAGCCCGATACTGGCAAGATCGAGGTGTACAGATCCGCGGGTGGGAACGGTGTGCGTCTAGATGGTGGAAATGGATTCGCTGGCGCGGTGATCACGCCGTACTACGATTCCATGTTGGTCAAGTGCACATGCTCGGGCTCCACGTACGAGATCGCTCGCCGGAAGATGCTCCGAGCCCTGGTCGAGTTCCGCATCCGTGGCGTCAAGACCAACATTCCCTTCCTTGGCTCGCTGCTTACTCACCCGACTTTCATTGACGGTACCTGTTGGACAACCTTCATTGATGATACTCCCCAGCTCTTCGATCTTATTGGCAGCCAGAACCGTGCTCAGAAGCTGCTGGCATACCTGGGTGATATTGCTGTCAACGGAAGCAGCATAAAGGGCCAAATTGGCGAGCCCAAGTTCAAGGGTGACATCATTATTCCTGAACTTCTCGACGAAAATGGTCAGAAGATCGATGTCTCGCAACCGTGCCAGAAGGGATGGAGGCAGATCATCCTCGAACATGGACCCAAGGGGTTCGCCAAGGCTGTTCGTCAGTACAAGGGCTGTCTACTGATGGACACCACCTGGCGCGATGCTCATCAGTCTCTGTTGGCCACCCGTGTCCGTACCGTCGATTTGATCAACATTGCAAAGGAGACCAGCCACGCTCTGAGCAACCTGTATAGCTTGGAGTGCTGGGGCGGTGCCACATTTGACGTCGCCTACCGCTTCCTCTACGAAGACCCCTGGGACCGACTGCGCAAGATGCGAAAGGCGGTCCCCAACATTCCCTTCCAGATGTTGCTCCGGGGTGCCAACGGTGTTGCGTACGCCTCCCTTCCGGACAATGCTATCTACCACTTTGTCGACCAGGCCAAGAAGAATGGCGTCGATATTTTCAGGGTGTTCGATGCTCTGAACGACATCGACCAGCTTGAGGTCGGTATCAAGGCTGTGCAGAAGGCTGGTGGTGTCGCTGAGGGAACCGTGTGCTACAGCGGTGACAGTAAGCAATTTCTGAAGTTATTTAGTCCCCCATCCTTTTTAGTTCGCGTGCGCAAATCGCCAAATATGGGCTTTGAGGAGTCGATGGCTCCCGAAACATGTTTCACGACCCCCGATTATTTCACCCAATTTATCAGATAGGGCGTTCACTGACTCCGGATGTTGTAGTGCTGAATCCCAAGAAGAAGTACAATCTCCAATATTATCTCGACTTGGTGGACAAGTTGGTCGCCCTGGACATTGACGTTCTTGGCATCAAGGACATGGCTGGCGTTCTCAAGCCCCACGCTGCCAGGCTCCTTGTCGGCTCCATCCGCAAGAAGTATCCTGACCTGCCCATCCACGTTCACACCCACGATTCTGCCGGTACTGGTGTGGCCTCTATGGTTGCTTGCGCACAGGCTGGTGCAGATGCCGTTGACGCTGCGACTGACAGCTTGTCCGGCATGACGTCCCAGCCAAGCATCAACGCCATCCTTGCTTCGCTCGAGGGCACGGATTGCGACCCCGGATTGAATGTCGCCCACGTACGGGCCCTGGACACCTACTGGTCCCAACTTCGACTCTTATACTCGCCTTTTGAGGCACATCTTACCGGTCCTGATCCTGAGGTTTATGAGCATGAGATTCCAGGTGGCCAGCTCACCAACATGATGTTCCAGGCGGCCCAGCTCGGTCTTGGCTCGCAATGGGCCGAAACGAAGAAGGCTTACGAGCACGCCAATGCCCTCCTGGGTGATATCGTCAAGGTCACGCCCACTTCCAAGGTCGTTGGTGACCTTGCACAATTCATGGTCTCCAATAAGCTTACTCCCGAAGCCATCGTCGAGCGAGCAGCCGAGCTCGACTTCCCCGGATCAGTCTATGAATTCCTTGAGGGCATGATGGGACAGCCCTACGGTGGGTTCCCCGAACCTCTCCGCTCAAAGGCCCTACGGAACCGCCGCAAGTTCGATAAGAGACCAGGCCTCTATCTCGAGCCCGTCGACTTCAAGAAGACGCGCGCCGAACTCTCCCAGAAATGGGGCCAAGTTACTGAGACAGATATTGCCTCTTATCTCATGTATCCTAAGGTCTTTGATGATTACAAGAAGTTCGTTCAGAAGTACGGCGACCTGTCGGTCCTACCGACCAGGTACTTCCTTTCGGCTCCTCAGATCGGCGAGGAGTTCCACGTCGAGCTGGAGAAGGGGAAGGTGCTGATTCTGAAGCTCCTTGCTGTCGGTCCCTTGTCTGAGAACACAGGTCAGCGGGAAGTCTTCTACGAAATGAACGGAGAAGTCCGCCAGGTCACTGTCGACGACAATAAGGCCAGCGTCGAGAATGTCAGCCGTGCTAAGGCCGACCCTGGCGACTCCAGCCAGGTCGGTGCCCCAATGGCCGGTGTGCTGGTCGAATTAAGGGTGCACGAGGGAAGCGAGGTCAAGAAGGGTGACCCGCTTGCTGTATTGAGTGCCATGAAGATGGTGAGTTCGTCCCTTCTTCCTAATTGTTGTGACAGGTAACAGGGAACTAACTGGTAATAGGAAATGGTCATCTCCGCCCCGCATAACGGCAAAGTATCCGGTCTTCAGGTTAAGGAGGGCGACTCGGTCGATGGCTCTGATTTGGTGTGCAAAATAACTAGAGGTTAAATAGCGCGTGCCGCACAGCGAAAGGAGAAGTCCTTGCTACCTTAGCTTATTTGGCTTCATTCCGGGTTCACGGACACTGGTGAATTCGAGGGAGTAGAGGAGCAAACGGAGTAAAGCAGCCGGACGAGTGGAAACAGAATTCGGTCGGGGGAATGTCTTTTGTAGTCCTAGGTTACTGGGTCTCTGTGTTTGGACAACCTACAAGAGTCACGGCTTTTCAATGTCTCGTTTATGTTTCGACTGACTAGTTACTGCAAATGGTACCAACGAATGATTATGTTATGAGTGAATCATCTCCAGTTTCTCGGGCCGCGGACAACCGCACGAAGTACTCGTTTTCCATGAACACACAATAGATATGCTATATTGCGAAAGCAGGCGAAGCTACTCGCTCCCCAGCTCCGTAGATGAACCATGATGGCAGCCTTGCTCATCAGAAAACCAGTCATCCTCGGACTGTGTGTGAGGATTCGTTAGAATCGCCGGACTGGATCGGGTTGTCGGCTTACTTCTATTGTACTGCAGTATCAAGCTTCAAGTTCAAGTAGAAGCCGCTCAGTAACTGCGTTCTCTTTTTGCCGCCGTCTCTCGCTCGTCGGGGGCATAGAGGGCTAGTAAGTAGCCATCCACAGCACGACGCATTTGGACATGGAATTGGAGAGAACCGATCTCCGGAGATGTCTGTGTAGGCTCAAACGCTGGTCGAACCCGTGCGGGACTTTTAAGAACAATACAAAGCTAGATTATAACGACCGTTCCGGCGGCTAACCGGTGCAAGAGGTCACGTAGTCGAAAAGATCACTAGGAATTGAGCAGACATCCGCTGGCATCCCCTTCACCCTGTCATACTCGTTCGCGAAGAAGACAGCTACCCCATCGGGATGGGTCCTCCGCCTGCAGCTTTGGTTAAGTAGCGCTTTAGACGGAGGGACTAACTCGACGAGAGCAAGCGAAGATCTTCGACGATGACAGGGAGAACATCACTCAAGACTGTCGTGGGTCTGCCACCGTCGAAGCAATGTCGGGACATATAAAATGAGGACCATCGACCCCTTCTACGGTACCATCTCGCGAGAGGCAACCAAAACAGCCCTGTGGTTTAACGCCGGCTCTGTTTCTGGGAAAACGGGGGTAGTACTCTCCGGGCGAGAACTTCGGGGATGTCCGGGGCTGGAAATGCAGGGAGGGGGAGGGTGAAGAGATAAGAAAGAACACGCAGCTCAACGACCGCAAATAGTGATGATGGCGATGCGGACTCCTCGGGCGGAGGAGGCCAGGACACAAACATAAGCCCGCGAGGCTAAGTAACTTTACGGGACTTGGGATGGCAGTGAGTCAGCACGTGTCACCACCTGGGGACAAACAAGCTTAAGCTAAGCCACCTACTAGACAAACCACGATACAATGGATGGTGACGGATCATTTCGATGAATACCCGGACCACCACCATAACGGAGTGGGTTACGTTAAGTCCTCGTCCACTTTCCCAATCCCCAAGACTGCCTGGGTATCTACTGTAAAGGCCACAACACCGGGTTTTTCTCGAGCTACCTACCTACCTGCCTCCTACTGACTCCCTCTCGGTCCCCCGTCCGCCAGCCCCGTAGTTCTAGCACCGACGGCGAGGAAAGCCCAGCCTATGCAACTCGATCTTGCCCCAGGTTCCTCAGGTATCACTCTGAAGAAGACTGACCTACCCACCACCGGTCTTTGCAACATCCCAGCTGGGGAGTTTCCTACGTCCCTAACCGTCACCGACCACCGCACCTGGGCCCATCTCTCTATCTACTCACCGTATCAACACAGGTTCTACCTGACTTGGTCACCCGACGCAGAAAGTCAAAGCATGACACGAAGACCCAACGGCAAGAACAATGGGTAACAACTCGTCGTCACTCCGGCCGGAGCCGGCCCCGCCCGCCAGCTTCGTGGACCACGCGTCCTACGTCGCACAGACCGTCGCGGGGCTGCTCATCGGCGGCCTCGGGGGGCTCGTGGCGTTCAGGGCGACGTACGCGTGCGCTCGGGCGCTCGGTCTCCGGGATGTGCTGCCCGAGGAGCCGTTCAGGGGCGGCTGGCGGCAGCGCCGTCGACTATAGCGAACCATGTTATATGATACGAAGGCCTCAACGAGAATAGGATACAAGATCACCCTGCATGATATCACGGAAAATCGCCAAATAGCAGGACCAATGCATCAAGAAAAGCTCCATAATTTACTATCATACAACAAGACCGGATGATCGTCTCTGAGCATTCCTTGATATCGTAGGAATATCAGAGACTTTCAACGCATTATTTTGGTTGAGGAGATGGCGAGAATAAACCAGATCCTCGGTTCGTGTCTTCACTTGGTATCCTCGAGATAAAAAAGCTTCATCGCAAAATCCATGCCTCCGGCCTTTCTTTTCTCTATGGCAACCAACACTAGCCGACTACTTAAGGCATTTTTGGCAATCGGAAGGACTTGGCAAGAGGATTGAGGCCGCTTGCCAGAGGGTGCCGAATATGCGGCGTCTTGATGGCATTTCGCAAGGCATCGGCGCCAACGGAAACGCGACGACTGAATCCGCAACGAAGACAGTTACGGGCCCAAGCCTTGTTTTGCAGGCCACAAGCTGCATTACCACACACCCAGTTTATAGGCTGGGAAGTGTCAGCGCTGCTTGCGGGAGAGATTGAATCTGGGGAAACTGGAGCGGTGCCCCAAATGGAGGTCGGGGTGGTCGAAGGTGGTGCAGTGCCTGGTGAAGTGGCCGAATATGACGGAGGCGATAGCGGCAATTGCACGGGGACGGGAATCAAGGGTAGCGGCACCACCTAGAAGCCGTAGCCGGTAGGCTGAGGTGCAAAGCCATTAGGTTGGACGAACGGAGCAGGCGATGCGCTAGCTCCGGGACCCGCCGTGATCATGAGACGGTTGCCTCCGAGGATGGGCGTCTCGTCTTCATGCCTCTCTTGCGCCGCCTCCTTTGCCTTTCGGGCTTCATTATCAGCCTTAAGGCTAGCGAGCTCCTTGGTTTGTTGGCAGAGCAGGTTGATCATATACGGCATCGTGAAGTCGTGCAGACCATGGCGCCAGGATATCTCGAGAACGAGATCGGGTCGAATGAGGTCGTAGCATGAATACAGCATGCCAACGTAGCACTCTCGGCTGCCGATGTCGACGAACTATGTAATTCTGTTAGCATTGTATCCCAAGCAAAATCCGCGTTGGAACCCACGTAGCGAAGCAAATCCTCCACGACATCAGTCTTGCCGGACATAGCGGCAGTCTCGATAGCATCCTTGAAAAGCTTGTCCTGCTTCGACAAGGCAATCGACTTCTCCCATCTCTTGTTCTTGCGGTAGATGTTAGCTGCAATTTGGCGGAAGAAGACGAGCTCGTGCTTTTCTAGACGACTAGCCAGGTCGACAGGGTCATAGTTGTCGTAGTTCTCGACGGAATCGCGCAATGTCTTGTAGTCCTCTTCCTCGATGAGTAGGTCGTTGATGGCATCGTTAACGATCCGCTTGTTCTGCGGCTGCACGTTGAGCAAGAACGGCTTGATGAGCGGAAGGTTATCGGACTTCTGGAACATGCGGACGACCCGGTTGACGTCGATGCGGGGAGTGAGCACTTGGAGGAGATCGGTGAGGAGGGATGGATGCTGCTCAAGATAGAAGTTGATTGCGCGGTAGTAGATTTCCAAGTTGGCCACCTTGACGACGATCTCTTTGAACTGCTGGTGCTCCCAGGAATTCTGCGCACGTTCCATGACGGCGAGTGCGGCGTTGTCGAACTCATCGTAGTGGTAGTAGCAGAAGACCAACTCGGGCCACAGGTTGGCCTCCTCGCAAGCGCGGATCAGCTTCGGCATGTTCATTCTGCTCCAGAACAGCTTGATATGTTCCATTAGTCTCTCAGGATGATACTTGGAGAGGGCGATGCCAAGCTCAGTGAACATCCCCATATGAGCACGCTCCAGACCAAGACCCTGCTCAAGGAGGTCGATGAGCTCATCGAAGTATCCCTCCCGCTCGTACTGCTTCACGAGGGCCTGCAGTTGCTCGGCATCCACGATCAGGTTGAGACCGCAGATCTTTGCCAGTCGGAATTCCTTCTTGGCAACACATGCGGCGTGGACTTCCTTCCATACCCTGATATTGTTGGCCTTGCGGGCGCATTCGACGGCAGCTTGGTAGTCTTCTAAGTGGACGAGGGTGGTCGCCAGCTTAGCCCAGTTGGAAATGCTGGTGTAGAAAATCTTGGCGGCTTGGTACAGGCCCTCGGCAGCAGCCTTGTCACCGGACTCTTCGACGTTAGCCACGTTTGTTCCCCGAAGGAAGTCCTCCAATTCTCCGAGCTGCTCAAGTCTCGCATAGCAGAAGGCCAGAGCAGTGTCGATAGGTGGCTCCCGGAGAGTCTTTCGTGCCATGCGAAGATACTTGACGAGATCCTCGTCCTTGCCGGCTTGGGTGGCGACTTCGATAACCTCGGCATAGTTGCGAGGATCACCAGCCTTAATGTATGATTCGATCGCATCCGAGATGCGGAGACCATCCAACTGGGCCTTGGCAACCTTGCTCCAGACTTCAGGCATATCAACGTCTTCGGCAAAGCCATTAGCCCGGTCGATACTAACGACGTGTTCAACGAGGACGTCGACGGCCGCAATCTTGTTGCCGACCTTCTTGTAGATCTCGAAAGCCTCTTCATGAAGACCGACATCAATACAGAGCTGTGCGCAGTCGTCGGGGTTGAAAGCGTCTAATTTGTGGATATAATCCATAACTCTGGCCTTGTCGGCTCTGGCCGCAGTGAGGATAAGGAGGTTTTGCAAGCTGGGGTTATCGTTGAACGGCGAGGGCTCAAGCATGATCTTCTCCAGCAGCTCGATGAGTTCGCCAGGGAGATCATTATGCAAGAAGGCCGCCACGGCCTCGGACACCTTGGCGGGGTCGCTGCATTCGGGAACAGCGGTAGCAATAACCTGGTCGATGACAGAGCGGCGGTGGATGTTGTTCTCGCTGAGCACAAAGTTCCAAAGCTCCCGATCAGCACGCTCCAAGAGGTAGCGAGCTTGGGCTCGGTACATCGAATTCTCATTGGTGATGTTAACCAGCTCGAGGTCATTTTGGCCCTTTTGGTATGCAATGAAGGCGAGGTTGGGATCTCGCTTCTCACAGTACTTACCGACACTCAATGTGTCATACTGGTCGTTCTCCTTCAGGAACTTCTCGGGGTTATTGTTCGAATCGATGTAGATCTTCGCGAGAGCATTATACACCGCCTGTTGCTGGTTCCCGGACTGTAGGGTAGCCTCAAGGAAGGGTAACAGAAGCTTCAGTCGGTTGCGCGACTCCACCTCACTAACCAGAGAGTCAATCGGGATGAGAGAGGGCTGCACGGTGGACAACAGGTTCTTGATGACCTGCTCATCGCAGTCGACATCGAGCAGGCCGCCAATAACCTCAGGTGTCCTGCTGGGGTTGACACGCTGAACGTAAGTTTCGATGGCGTTGAACTTCTGGTTCTGGTACAGGTACAAGATCAAGTCGTGAACGAAGTTGTACTTGTCGCAAACGATGATCAGTGGCAGCATTTCCGGAAGTCTCGCCTCCTTCAGGAAGTTCTTGACCTTCTCAGGGTTATAGTGGTTGCTGTCTCTACAGATCCTTTCGACTTCGTTGAGTTGTCCCATCTTCGTGGCTGCCTCGATGTATTTGAAGTGAACATCGGGGTCTTGAGACATGTTGACAATACTGCCGAGGTAGTAGAAGAGACCCTCAGATGTCTTGTACTTCTCGAAGAGGTCTATCAACCGGACCGGACCCAGCAGATCCGAGTACTTTGTCGCCACCTGGACAACGGTCTGGAGGTTCTGGCGGATGTTAGCTTTCATCATGGCATCAAGGCAGTCAAAAGACTGCTCGACAGAAAGCTGTCCGAAGTAGTTGATGAGCCATTCCGGGTTGTAGTTCGGTGTACCGGGAATGCCAACGATAACCCGCTTGACGGCCTCCGGATCTTCATAAAGCTCGAGTGCCTTCTGGTACAAACCGGCTTGTTCACACAAGGTCGCAATACGCTGCTTGTCGAAATGGGTGAACATCTGATTGCTCAGAATCGCATCTGCAACCTGAGGGGCGTTGATGAGGTTCATCTCCAAGAGACGAGTCTGCAAATGGCCATGCTCAGGGTTGTTATCCTTGAGCGCGTCAAGCAGGAAAGCCGTCGCTTGCTGAACGAGGCCCTGAGCCTGGAAGACGTCGACAACCCGCTGGAGATCGACGAGAGAACCGCCTTCGTTATTAGCCAAAGTGGTGGCGAACTCGGCACCCTTTTCGGGGTTCGTGCGGACAATGGCCTGCAGTAGGGAGATCCAGTCTGGCTGGTACCCGGTTTGGTTGGCATATGGTATGATCTTCTCAAATTGGCCGAGTTCAGCAAAAGCTGGAATAACCTTATGAGGCGCGCCGGCCTTGAGGTAAACAACCAGCGCCAGGTTAATGTCATGGGGCCGAACTTGGTCACCAAGCTCCTCGCAGAAGTCGAGTTTGCCTTCCTTCAGCCATTTCTCGAGCAGATGCTTGCGGCCTTGTGCCAAGACAGGAGTTGCGAGTTCGAGCGTCTCGGTCTTGTTCAGGGGAGTCGTCTTGTCGAGAAGCATGCCGAAATATTGGAGAATAACAGACATCTTGCCCGGCTGTTGCGGAATAGTCTTGAACCTGTTGATCGTTTCGGGTGTTCGCAGGAAACCCCTGGGGGAGTTAGCGGCAACCTTAGCCGCACCCTCGTAATCACCGGCGTTCAACATCTGTTCAAACTGCCGAGCATACAGATCATCGGCACCGGGGAGACCAGCTCGGGAGGCCATCTTGACGGCGATTTCGGTGTTGGCGGGATTCTGGAGGAGATACTGAATCATGGTCGTATCGTCAACCGAGACAAAGAGCACCTGGCCTTTCCGGTTGATACCCACGATGCCAGCAGACTCGGAATCGGCGCAAGTGGTGAATATGGTCTCACTCGAGATACGGTTCATGAAGATGCATGTGCCAGTTTCGAGGTCGTAGAGATGGATGAAGCCGTACTTGGTCACCATGTAGACGATGCCGTACTTGTGGGAGACTTGCATGGCAACGGGGAAATCGTTCGTAGCCTCTGGCGGAAAGAAGATATCCACAGCCTTCTTCGGGAAGGGCGCGTTCGCCTCCGGGTGGTCAATCTCGACAATGTGTAACTTAGCGCCAGTGGCTGTTCGGGCAGCAAAGGAGAAGAGCTTGGTATCAGCGGGTTGTCCCTCTAACCGCAGAGTACCGAATGTGGCAGCATGACCTTCAATGTTCTGGCTGATACCGCGGTCCATCGAGTACAGCTGCATGTTTCCGACGACGCGACCCTGCTGCTGGGTGATGCCAACAAGAACCATCCATTTGCCCTCGCTATTGATACGGTAGTTGATAATTTGGTGGCCCTGATAAGCACGCCTTTGTCAGCAAGCCGAATCATAGAAGTGTCTTCTCAACCAAGGTGAGATTGTCAGCGTATACATACAACGAGATTGGGATTGCGCTTGAAGACCTCGACGGGAGAAGCCTGAGTAGCATCGAAGATGTCCCAGTGGTAGACAGCCGTCTCTGTAACCAAGCCGAGGGTAGTCTCGCTTATCCACTTCCAGAAAGAAACGTCGTCGTTCATGGTGGCCGACTTCAGCTTGGCCTTCTTCTCGAGATCAAAGACCTGCAGTGTTCTCTGTTGGGCGCGGAGGGCGATGATTTGCTTCGACCAGTGCATGATTGCACTGTCGGCCTTGATCGGGCGGCGAGTAACATTGTTGTTGTCCTTCAGGTCAACAATGACGACTTCGGGCTGGGCTTGTTCACTCTTCTTTTCTCTTATGCAGATGAAATGGTCTGACTCTAGTGTCTAACGAGATGAGATGGGAGGTTAGCTTAGGTTACGCGACGAAAGATATCTAAATAATTAGGCGAAAGGGAAGTGAGGTGGATGTGGTCGAGGAACTCACGCATGAGTTGAAACCTATGGCGGAGCTGTCGACACCAATATTGCTGAGCTGCAGCAGCTCGTTAAACTTGATAGGAAGCGGAGCCATTGCCGCAAGTTGGCATGGAGATTGGTCTGAAGTTGAGAAGGGCGTGCAGTGCTTGCTGGTTGGGATGGATCGCAAAGGCGGCGCTGCTGCTGCGGTTGAGGTCTCGTACCGTTGCGGTTTGCTGAAGAGACAGCTCCTACTACTAGAGGATTGTCAAGGGTATGTAACGGTGTATCCCTATGGTCGAAAATACACAGTAAGGCGAAGGAGGGTATGAATGAAGTATTAGATGCGGAATCTAGAAAAGACCAAGAGGAGGATTACGTAGTGTCCACCCTCGGCCAAAGTAGAAATAGTGGTGAAATGGAGACGAGAAGCGCGCTGTGGAAAGACCTCAATTGTGGCAGGATTGAGGTGAGAGCACGCTCCAGCTCGTCAAAAGGGTTGTCCGGGGTAAGCGCACGATCTGGCAATGTGCCGTTCTGAGGCGGAGAGGAAAGTCGAGAGGTAGTTTGTTGGTGATGGAATCTCTGGATATTCAGGAGGAAATATAATTAAGTCAGGGTATGATCTCCGTTTTTGGGGAAGGCTCCCAGATTCGGGTTTACCTGTCCGCAAGAGCTGGCAAGCGACTGGCGGCTGACTGGGTTTGGCTGAAACAAAACTTGGCATGTAAACGAAAGATGCGAGAGCACAGACCACTTAGAAAGTGGAAGCTCCGAAGTACGTAGGTACCTCCACCTACAGCTACATACCTAGGTATTCATATGTGCACGTCCTGATAGACACTGCTAGCAACCTGAGGGCCTTAGGCACGCTCACTGGGAGAGAAATTCTACTATCATCTGGCTGTGTGCAGACATTTCCTGCAGCTTGATGTTCTTATCCTTGACCGAGACGGTAGCTCCACATGAGGTATGGAATTCACCCTTCAGAGTGCTTACTGCAAGTGTTTAGATGTCAAAACATGGCAAGATGGCGGACTACGTATCAGGGTTCACGAAAATTTGCAGCACGAGCTGGACATAACGCGCCATTACACAAGGGCATGACCAGAGGCCGACATCTCCTCATCCGCCCGAACCGCCAGCCAGCCCATCGCAGAGATAGACAAGTGCCTGTACCTGCATGCATTGGCTGCGATGCTCAAGCGAAGGTAGCCCTAGGGAGCTCCATCACACCACTCACGACGCCTTGCGCAGCTCCAACATGGCATACACCTGGTCCGGACACCCAGACATTCTAGTAGCCACCCGCGATTTCTGTCCAGGATGTACGTTCAATCATTGCGATCCTTCTCACGGCTCCCCGAGAGGAGAAGAGGAGCACCGCACCCAAGATTGTTCGTTGGAAGTTTGTTCTCCATTCTGTCCGAGAACTTTTTCAGTGGTCATGGGCGATCGCCCGGAAGAGGACACCTCGCACCAAATAATCGAGTCTCGAGAATGTTGAATTTTTGCGTTGTTCATATAATGTAGAAGGAAGGAAAAGAGGAAGAAAAGTCCAAGATTCGCGTTCGGAATTTTATCGCATCGTTGAAGCCGGGACCCGGCACGGCGCAGGGCTAGAGGGCCCATACAGTATTAAATAATAAATACTGTGCATGCTTACGGTACTCATGCCCGTCACCTGCAGCTCCTAGCATCGGCCCGTTGTTACGTACCGTAGGGCAGAGATCTAATAATTCAGGGCGTTCCCGGAGCGGTTATCGTAGGGACTCATTCCCCATATTGTCTCGGCTCACTTGCTTGGTACTTTACACAATAACAGTCTTACACATCGTCAAGCAGGAATTTCGTTTGTCATTCCATCTTATACCATGGCGACTGCAGGTGCAAGCGCCGTACAATCGCTTCCCCGTTTTCTCCTACCCCGGCTTAGTTGGAAAGGGGGACAAGCCGCATCGTCGCAGCTATTACGAGCCGCAAGCTTTCCCCTCCCTCACGAGAGCAGACAACCCTGGCAGTCTCCTATGTCATCACCGGCGGCAGCACTGATACGTACCCGGTGCAAGCCGTCATCATGTGCGCCGTCAGGGAGGCCTACAATACAATCCCCGATTCTCAGCGAACCGACGTTGCGGAGATCGTTCCACGCCACCGTTGCCCGTCCTAGGGATCACCACTTCGACACTCTGAAGTTCGTCCAGCGGCTTCGGAGCGAGGGATTCACGGAGGAGCAGTCCGTGGCCATGATGAGGACGTTGAACGACGTCATCGAGGAGAGGTGAACCGCCCGCGCTCCGAGCTGCCCGCTCCCCCTTTCTTTCGCAGCCCAACTCTCGGCCCAAGACCCTCCCCCCCGCTTAGACCGCCAAGCTAACGTCGGCATGATTGTGCGCGAACCACAGCATCCAGAACCTGACGCGGACGATGGTGCTGCGCGAGGACGCGGCCAAGGCGACGTACACGCAGAAAGTGGACTTCGCGAAGCTGCGGTCGGAGCTGCTGTCGGCGGACAACACCGAGTCGAACACGACGCGCGCGGCGCATGAGCGCCTGACCAACGACATCACCAAGCTCAACAACCGCCTGCGCGACGAGATCGGCCGCACCCAGGCGTCGGTGCGCCTCGACCTCAACCTCGAGAAGGGCCGCATCCGTGAGGAGACGGTCAGCCAGGAGCTCAAGATCAAGGAGACCGAGACCAAGATCGAGCAGGAGCTCGCCGCCCTGCGCGAGAAGCTCGAGCAGGTCAAGTTCCAGACCCTCCAGTGGCTCATGGGGGTCTGCACCGGCTTCGCCGCCCTGATGCTCGGTGCCTGGAGACTGCTTATGTAATATTTATGTGCGGAATCGGGTTTTTGCCGCGCGGGTAGCTGCTTAGGAAGTTGGGTCTTTTAGGCGCTCAGACGAAGAGAACTAGGCGCGAATTCTCCACCTCCTAATGATCTCCAGGGGAGACCCTGACGTATTGACGGCTAAGACTTTTGGGCCGCATCTTGCACCGCGAGCGTAAGACCATTCCTGGCATCTAGGCTAAACCCGGGATCGTCCGGAATCGGGCTTGTTTGCGTAGCCCATCTAAACCCCAGCTTGAGAGAAAAAGCGCGCTCCAGTAACCTTACTTCATGGTCCGCCTCAGCTGTTTTCAAAACTTTCACCACGTGGGAACGCATTACCCAGCCTCTTAATATTCTAGCCCCTCGAGTGGCTTGGGCTAAACTGAGTTCAGAACCTGCGACAGCCGGAACCGTAGCTAATCAGTGGCCGGGGTTTGTCTACGCGCGTATAGGGGATTTCTTCTAAACTTCTAACCCCCAGCACCCCCCCCGCCTTGCATCACCCGATAAACAGCACCACGTCCACAGCCAGACCCTTTGCAGCAACCCATAGGGCATCCATACCCCTGAAGGACGACTCGGCCGGCCTGACGAAACCTTAGCGCACGCCTGTGCGTGCCCCAGGTCTAACGGGTCGTATATGACAACAGGGCACCGTTGCCGACGCTGTCTCGAAAACATATGGTCATCAGATGTTCTTTGATTCCGCTCCGGTCTCTCTGTCCATTTATCTACATACTTCGGAGGCCATCAGGTTGACATAGTGACCATGCCAGCGAAACCTCAGGCGGTAAAGGTCACACTTGGATCTGTTCTATAAAGGAGCCGTCATGTTCCAATGTACTATTACATAACTAGGTATCATTCTCGTAATTGTACAAGCAGCACCTCCGCTTTCCCTCCAAAGAACTCCAACCCGCCAGCATGCGTGATAACGGCCCAAGCCCCCTCGGCGTCTTATGACTACTTAATTAACAATCTAAGTAAAATTAGGAAAGGGGCCCAACGACAACGACACCAACAGACTCATCCGTACACCAACTGCTTCATCCGTCTCTCGATCATGTCCCTGCCTTCCGGCGTATCCCAGACCTCGTGCGGGGCTTCGTCGACGATGTCCCAGTTATTCAGGTTGCGCGTGATGTGGGTCAGGTCTCTCTGCTTGTCCTCCCACTCGCTCTCTTTTCGGATCTTGAGGCCGGAGCTGACTACAGTCAAGGGTACGTCGGGGTACTGGATAGCTCTGCTGCTCGCAATGTCCCGCTTCGAAAGCGTGTCGGCGACGAGGTTTTCCTGCAGTTTCGCGAAGACGAATTTGCCCGTCTGGTAGGCCGAGCGGCCCCAGACCCGGTCCGCCCTCGAGCGGCCTCGGAACAAAGCACCCGGGATGCGGTCGAGGCCCAGGGGGGATAGTATGCCCCGAATCCACAGGAGGAAGCCCCTTGTGGGGGATCCGACGCGATCTAAAAGGTCCTCGTGTAGAGGGTCGATGAGTAATAGGCCCTTTACCTCACTTCCGTGGCGGGCGGAGAAGATCCGAGAGTAAATGGATCCAATGCCAGCGCTCACTAGGACTAACTGGCTTTCAGCTGCAGCTCAGCAGATCTTGAGCAGGTATCGATACTCACCCCAAGGCCCATCTTCACCAGCTCGAGCCAATGCCTCGCTTACGGCCTCGGCTGCCATCCCAGCAGACAACGGTGACGGGGCAGTATCACTCTATCGTAAGTAAGCAATTGCGTTCCAAGAGTAGTTGCCGTCACTTACCCAAGCTAGTCCAGGACGGTCGGCGAAGCAATACCGGCTAATTGATCCGTTCTTTAATGCATTTTCCGCGAACTGCCACAAACCATCCTCGACGGTGCCCTCCCCGCCCTCTAGCAAGACGGTGGGTAGCTCGGCGCCCTTCGAATCTGTTCCATTCCCATGGCAGTAGACGTGGATCATGTACTTATCTCCATCGACCCAGTACAACTCGCCGGGGGGCTTCAGACTCGCATCGAGCGAACGGAGCATGAGGGTGCATGTCACGAGGAATATCACTACCGTCAGGACCACCATGGATACGACGGAGACCAAGACGGCGGACCATTCGCCGAGGGTACGCCGCGTTTCTGCCCGGCCCGTCAATCGCTCCTCCTCTTCGCTCTTGCCCCATTCCACCAAGCGATCGGTGCCTAGCGTCCATACGGCCATCAGGAGAGCCCCTATTCACGGTTCAGTATTACTCTTCGTGGCGGCGTTGTTCCATACATCTCCCACTTACAAAGCACGCTAACCATGCCGACCCAACCTTCCTCGTGTCTCGTCTTCTCCACAGCGAGGAGTAGGATGGTATTGATCAATAAAAGCCCACCCATTACGACGCTCAAGACGCGAACGGCTTTCGACGGGATGGCGAAGAAGATCAGGGTAAAGAGCAGATTGGCAAGCGCCAAGCTAGCATAGCTGAAGGGGAAGAAGCCTGAACCGCGCGTGTGGAATCCCGGCGGGGTGACGAAGGTTGATACGAGCAAGATAGTCCACCAGAAGAAGCTAAGCAGAGTGAAGAGGATGGTAAGATATCTGACGATGCGCACGCTCCAGAGGTTATAGGGGGTGACCTAGTATGCGATGTCAGCAGCCGTTAACAGAGAATCCATGATAGAAGGAACTCTAGTACCGCTGGATCATCAGGACTCAGATAATTAGCGCTTTCGACTCTATTTGGTAGTAGCCGGGTATGCTCATCTGGTGCATTGTCTTCGGCTCGTGGCCGCGTAGAGGCGGGTCCTTGACCCTCCTCATCATCATTATCCGGTCCTCCCCAGAGGCTCTTCATGTCTCAAGAAATCCAGTAGCGATTATGGACTACGATCTCCGGGCCAATTGCTGTCTGGGCAGGGACTGGAGACTTCAAGATCACAGAGCTGTCGGAGTATTCGAAGATGCTCAGCTGCGTAGGCCTCACTAACAATGGCACGAAAAGGACGAAGAAAGAAGAGGACTCAAACGTTATTAATTAGAGGAATCATAGGTTGCCGCCACAATGCCACAAATAAAACCAGCAATAATGACGAGGTCAACATATTGGAGACTTTGCTCCGTCCAGTAATGGAATCGTAGTGAATCGTAGTAGCGCTGAGCGATGATGGTACAGAATCTTTACGTCATTACCACCTAGCACCAGAAGCCCCACTCACCCAAAATCCCCCAGGATACTTACCCCGTACCCCCGTGGTTAGTCGGCACCAAGTCGGGACAGACATGTTGCTTCACTCAGCCTTGTGCTGCTGGACTTGTTAAATACACCCGAAATTTTACTCGCGGGCATATGTATGTCTCTAAATTCCATCTCATCCTTCGTGTTCCTTTTCACCTTTTCCCATTGGCCAGCGCTTTCCTTGGTGGCGTTCTTATGGGGTCCACATGCATACATGGATTTGATCTAGATCTTTAAGTACCGAATCTAAATCAGTGGGCCCATATCGAGCCAGGAAAGTAGACAATGCATCAACTGCCGATTCTGTATCCATGATTAGATCATCATCCCAAGGAGCGGTTTATGGTAGGCGATTATTTCACATGCTCTCAGGAGACGTTGATTATGGTAGAATCTTCCTTCAACGTTGAGGAATTGGAATAAACAAGCAGGATATTTGTAAGTTTGCCATTCAGGCTCCTCCTAAAATTCCGCCGACATCCCCAATTACAATATGTTTGTATCCCCTTGCGAAGTACGGTGTCTTGCAGAAACTCCACACCAGATATACATTTCATACCTGCTCTATTTTGTGTTTGCCTAAGACTCCCTTCTCTCATATGGCAGGGTTTGTTTTCTTTCGAAATCAAGACAAGTGGGTAAAACGCTCGCTGGTCAAGATACCCCAAGATAGGTATAAGGCAAGTTAAAGGCACAACACATGACGAGAATCACAAAGCCATTGACGCAGTAACAAGCCGCCACTTAGCCTCAGTATGCATCCATATCGATAGATAAACTCCACGGGTCGGTATCCGTTCTGATACTGCTCATGGCAATATTACTCGACTTCGACTGTTGGCTAACACTCGATTGTGAGCCTTGAGATGTCCGGGGCTCCCGTTGTATGACTACCGCAGACTTTTGCGCTGTTCGATCTTCTTCATCATGACATCTTCTGGCTCAAGAATCCTTCCTAAGGGCTTAATGGTCTCGAGTGGTAGCGCATCAACCGGCGGATAAAGCTTGGCAAACGCTGGGGGATTATCAATGGCAATGCCAACCTTTCGATAGGTATTCTTCTTATGGTGCTTCAAAGCTTGTGTTGATGGCTCGGACACCAAAATCCAGTCTTTGAGTCGCAATTATGGACCATACAGATACCTCAAAGGTGACCATCGGAATCCCGAATAACCCTAGAGCTGGTGATCAACGCCAAGGAGCAAGACTATGAGGTGCCGGCCAGGGTCAGCCTCCGGTATGAAGCGGCTGGTGTATCCTGAAATTAAAGGCTACAGTCAAAGTAACCCAAGGGGGTTGCTGGAATAGAGGCATGAAGACTTCAGCCTACTCCGCAGTTAGGGATGAACGCTTGCCGTCAAGACTGTATATGTCGCAAGCGTAGAGTTCCAGGAGTAGGCGTGTATTCCGAGCCCTGGTGATGCCCAGAGCAGGAAAAATCACATGGTGTCTAGCAGAAGGTTGAAAGCAAATGCCTGAGAAACAACGTTACAGAATGGTGATGGACGAAGATTAGTATGAATTTCGAAGAGAAGTTAGACGAGTACTTCTCCAGTTGCAGCTTCTGTGACGAGACATCCGGGAATAGAGTGTGGTGTTTGTTTGACCGCACATACGAATCCCCATCATAACGACCTTGGAAGCCAACAGAAACATGTGTAGGAACATTAATGGAAGTTGTGGCGAGGCATCAGCAGCTGGGGACCTCAAGAACATACACGTGCAACATGGATGGAAAGAAACTGGAGAGAACCACCAGCAGGACTTTTAGTGAGCAAAAGGAGCTCTCGACCAGATAATGCATTCCACTCCGCATGGTTGGACATCATCATAGGTTATCAGGCGTGGTTCGCTCGTGCTGTCCGTCGGATTGTACCTAGAGCTGCTGGGTGGTTACTTACCTTCATGGTAACCTTGTCACACTAACCAATAAAGACGTATTTGCAGGCACGATCTCCAGCCCCTTGAAGACAGCACGTACAACTCGAGTAAACAGCTAGGGTCGATCGCCGGCTGATGAGACAGGTGAGTCCGTTATGATCCGGTGATATGTAAAGGGGCTGATAGTGAAGATATCCATAGGCGCTTCTTACCAGACATATGGCCACTTACCCTGGAAAGTATGAAGCTCTCCTACGCCTAAGCACGAAGATGTCTTGCTTTCATGGTGGGATATCACGGTTCCTCCTGCCAGCACGAGCTTTTGACACCCCCATTCGGCGAGATTGCTAGGACATATTACCAGCTACATATTTTTGTACGCAACGCCATGATCCACTGATTATGGACATTATGTCCATCAACGATAAGTTTAAATAGTTGGGTGTCCATTTTGAAAAGGTTAAATGGGTGAATTGGGCTTTGGCGGTTGCGCAGCGGACTGCGCAACCGGTGGACTTCGGTTGAGTTGTTCCGACCCCTGACTGTAGCGCTCCCCTACCTACCTGTTTCCCCAACTGCGAGAGCGGCACACAGTAGCCGGTAGCAAGCAATATCGCTAATCTAAAACACAATATACTCAGGTTACTCAGCCTCAAATCAGGGTCAGCTCACCGCAGCTCAGCCGCAGCTCAGGAGCAGCCCAATTCGCTGAACGGGAAAGGAGACTGCTTGTGTACGGATTGGCACATGGTAAGACATGTATCGCAATCTCAAGTCTGGCAAGCCACCTGGAAACTGTGGGCGCTTTGGACCTGCTCGCTGTTTGTGCTTCCGTTGGCCAAGAATCCTGCTGTTTTGGGGCAGACATAGAGGCAGCGAAAGGCATGTTCTGTCCCGGAAGTGACTGCCTTGGCTCACTGAATCTCGTTGCTGTCTCAGGGTTACGATGGCCGTCTAAGGGAGGAAGTTATATGGACCAAGCTGATCGAGCGACGGAAGAAGACATGACGGTGCCGAAGATCAACGTCAAGGTTGTGGTTCTGTAAGAACGAAATATTTCCTGCGTACTTTCTAATCATTACGTCTTTCCATATCCATAACAGCAATGTAAACCGAAGACGTGCATTTTCAGTCACCCCTCACCACCCAAACATAAGACTCGCGCGTGTTATTATAATCAGATCAAAAAGCGGCCTCACCAGCCAAAATCTTCGCCGCTTCCACCCCCATCGCCGCCGCACTCCTCAACATCAATTGCGGCCCCATACTAATCCTCGCAACTCCAATCTCTCTCAACTCTTTGATAGTCAATCCATCCGGCACCAACTTAAGTATCACATTCAACTTTCCACCTAGAGCCTTCGCCGCCTTCTCCACCTCCTCCCTCTTCATGCCCCCCCTTTTCCCACCACCCCAGATGAAGACATTGGTCGCTCCGACTTCGAGGAACGCTTTACCCCGTGCAATCGCATCGTCTATTGTCTTTCCAGCAAGAAGCGCGTCGGTCCGCGCATTGACGACGAAATCCGGAATGCCTTCGTCCGCCGCAACCTTCAACACCTTACGGATCCTGTCCTGCGCTTCCGAAATAGGATATAGATCGCCTTTCTCGCCTAGCTCGCGGCCGAAGTCCTCTAAGTTGATCCCAACAGCGCCCAGCCGGATCGCCTTCCGTACGCCCGCTTCGAGCTGGTCGCCGAAGCCGTCTTGGAAGTCAACGGTCAGAGGCAGGTTGGATGCCTTGGCAACCTTGGAAACAGCTTCCACGGCGCGTAGGTTGGCGTCGAGAGTAAGTTCCTCGTCTCCGAGGCCGGCGGCTGCGGCTACGGCGAAGGATGCTGTGGCGAGTGCCTTTGTGTTGGGGAGTTGGGCAACTGCTTTCGCGGATATAGCATCCCAGACGTTCGTTACGATGAGAGGGTTGCCTGGCTCGTGGAGGGATTTGAGACGGAGGGCTAGGTCGTTTTGTGTGGACATTGTGGATGGCGAGGTAGATTGTGAAGAGTGGGTTATGGTATAAATGGGAGGTCGTATTATTGGAAATGGTGTTTTTGAAGTGGGTGCTGTTTGTAACGTAAAGACGACTTATATACTCTCATTCATATCCTAATCCTCTGGTCTCCCTTTCTCCCACCTGAGATACCAATTTTCTCGTCGAGATGACTCACCGCGCCCTATTGTAATAACGCTCATTACTCTTCTCTATGCGTCGTATGCCGTACGAACGACGGAGAAGTAGCTGAGAAACCAATACTCTTCAACTGACCACTTACATCCCAAGCGTCAGCTGTCGGTATCCACTCCGGTGCTCGGTTATTTGCATGCTTATGACCCCGCGTTCCGCACCCCGATTTGCAGCCTACGCTGCATAGGATAGCCGAGGCAGGATTTCAGCAATCGCGCGTAAGGGCTGCATGTGTTTTGAAATGGGGAGAGGGATTCGCCGAGTTAAAAGAAAAAACAGGTACAGTATTATAGATGTTCTGTTATTTTACCTCAGCGAGCTTACGACGTAACAGTTATAGAAGCTGCCCATCCACCTTACCCAGCAGCCCTAGTTATATGTAGGACTTGGATGTAATAATATGAAGAGTCTATTCAGATCGCCAAACTGGAGACCTGGGTCTAACAGGCGGGTCACTTCTAGGTCTTGGCCAGTCGACATAATGTATTTAGCTCAGTGGATCCATTTTCCTCCTATCAAATTCAGGCTATGGAATACGCGTACCCCCCTTTGGGGTACATGTATGTACATGGAGGTGTCCAACTACGTCGGCAGATATTTCCTGTAGCTCGTATATGGATTCCTTGGTGCATACTAGGAATCTCAAATGTTAACCGTAAGAAGCCCTTGAAAGCCATGACCACTGGTACAATCGACCTCCATTGCTGTGCCTTCTGGTTCAAAAGGTACGGGAAATTTTGGACAAACTATTGATACGAAGTATTACCTACAATACAATGGGTTGCGGAGTATCTACAGCAGGAAGCGACCCTTGTCCCCCGCTAGCCCCACTTGCCCCGGTACCTGGAACTGCAACCCGTCGGCCGTTGCCTTCTGAAGCATGAACCAGAACTCTCTGATAACAATTACCTATGTAGGTACCGTCAAGCTGCCATTATAGTTACCTGCAAATACAAGCGAGCTCGCCCTTCCTCACCAAGTCTTAACTCTGAGATTGCATGGCTGCTTCTTAATAAAGTGGCTCTCTGCGCTTCTACATACTTATTTACGCGCAGCTACGCGCAACCCCCCATATTGCCGCTTTCCTGATTAATAGAGTGTGACGTATCCCGTATATATCCGGTTAGACACCAGGGCCGTGGCGAGATACCATATGCCACAGAGGCCGACTCGATCCCGCCATAGCTACCTGTAGTCACCCATTTTACCATACGAGGCAAGAGAAGACGAGGAAGAGGAATGCCCGGCTTAACGCTCAACACCGAGGCAACGGCGGCATCCTCATCGATCCACCCCGCATCAGCTATGAGTGGCAACAGCAGCACACAGGCGGCACCACCAACCACCACAACCACAACAGCAGCCACGACGACAACGGCGAGCGCGCCGCAACAGCCCAGCAATCCACAACCGCAACCACGAGCGCAACCACAGGCTGCACCACCACCGCCCCCAGCGTCGCAGCACCACCACCATCCTCATCAACGACCGCCGTCCCCGCCGCCGCCCGTGAGCCCGATAACGCCGCCGCTGAACCCGAGGCTGGTGGCGCCGGGGGAGCGGGAGCGGGGCCGGCCGAAACAACTAACACACCTCACGCAAACGCCACAAACAGCGGAGAACGCCGCGGCGCCGCCGCCGCCCGAGCCGCTCGACTTCGACACGAACCCGGACGTGCTAGCGCTGCGGTCGGCCATCGCCGTGTTGCAGAACCAGCGCCGTCGCGCCGCCGCCGACATGGTGGCGCTCGACCGCGCCAAGAGCGCCGCGCTCGCCGACCCCGCCGCCTTCCTGCGCGACCTCGCCGGCGGCCGCGTCGGCGTCGGCGGCGACAGCCTGTTCGGACCCGGAGCAGCGGGCGGCGGCGGAGACTCGGAGTCGGAGTCTGACTTGGATTCGGAGTCGGAAGACGCGGATGCGGATGCGGATGCGGATGCGGATGCGGATGCGGATGCGGATGCGGATGCGGATGCGGATGCGGATGCGGATGCGGACGCGGACGCGGACGCGGATGTCGATGTCGACATGGGAGATACCGCGGGAGTGCAGGCGAAGGCGGAGACCGGGGCCGAAGCGCCGCCGCCGCCGTCATCGACCAGACGCAAAGAGCCGCGGGTCAAGAAGCGGAGCAGCCTGGGGCCGGGTGGTGGCGAGAGGAGACCGCCGCCGCCGTGGTCGACGCTGCCGGGGAAGCAGAACGTGGTGCGCTGCCCGCCCATCAACTGGGCGCAGTACGCCGTGGTGGGCGAGTCGCTCGACCGGCTGCACAGCGAGCAGCAGCGGCGGCCGGCGCAGGGGGCGCCCGCGGTCGTGGGGCCCGACGGCCGGTTCGAGTTCGCCGCCGAGGGCGCCGGGGCCGCGGGGCGTACGGACGAGCCCTACCTCGGCGTCGCCGCGCCGTACAGCCCGCTGCGCGACAGGATCGGCAGGGGGGACGGGAAGCGTTCCTCCAAGGGGTCGTCGTCGTCGGCGGCGACGAGGCGGGGATGAGGCCGGGGGGCGGAGAAAAGATCGAGGAGACGAAGTTGGTCTCTTTTAAACACTGGCGGGCTGTGGGTATAGAGATTGATGGTCGGCGAAGAAGACGAACACGGAAGATACGCGCAGCGCCGCGTAGTAATGGGGATATGAGTCATGAGATCGCGGTCGGTAATAACTAAGGGGCAAACATCGGTGGCCCCGAAATGGATATATATATATACACTATTTAGGGCGCTCTGGTTCTCTTATGATCGCCAATGCCGTATCTAGTGCATTCCCGGTAACGTGGCGATGCGGCAACTACGCGGAGCCACCGAAGAAGTCATTTAAAAGCTACGGGGCCTTCTGTGACGTGCCCGTCCATCATCCCTTCTGCGAAAGTCTTCATGCTACGAACACTGTGATGCTGCTTCTCCCATCGACCGCTTTGGACGCCAGTTGCTCGATCCTCGTAGCTACAGGAGCGTATAGTCGCGCAAAAACCTTCGGAACCGTGGCTTACCAGGACGGACCAATTATATATGACTTGTCATTCTTGATATATCCTGCTCGACAGCCCATCTTCACAGTTATCGGTAGCCCAAGGGCCAACGGGAGGCCCGTCCTCCGGGGTTCCGCACCGGGAGCAGTGGTTAGGTAGAATGCTAGTACAGCCATACTGTACTAGCCATAATAACGAAGACGATTTCTATGTTTCGTCTACGGGTATCTGATCCGAGCTCTACCAGCTGTTCACCCTATCCCTGTTGCGGACCGCCACGCACACCTAGACCTTATGACCTAACTTACAATGGCCCGCCCGTCAGTGCTAGACAACCCAAATCAATAACCAGCGCATGGTACTCCACCGCAAAGTGCCGTAAACGCCCAACGAATGCCACATAACTGCGTGTGTGCTAACAAGGGACAATAGGTTACCGGAAAGTCCGAGACGTCGTAAGAGTCGTTAACCGTCAAAGGCCGGGTGGTCAGAGATCTTCCATGCTCTGTTGTACAGATCTGCGCAGCCGTCTGTTATACATCTTCCGGTCGTCAGCACTACCCCAGAAGAGTTTATGGGCCTCGGGATGAACCAATGTCCTCGGGTCGTACGGCGGGGACTCTTCTTCCAGGGCTTCGATGATTGCTTCTATATGTTGCTTGACATCCTCCCGGCGGTTCGGGTTAGGGAAGTAGCAGGGTGTGCCATCCGCTGCTATGCGATGATGGAAAACTCGAGTTTCGAATTTGACCCTCGGCTGCTCTTCGGGGAAGCGTGGACTAAAATTGAGCTTGATACGGAACAAGCCTCCGTCGAGGTTGGTCATGGGTCGGCCAAAGTAGGTGAGGAACCAGACAAAGGGATTGCCGTTCTCTAGCTCGACGCTGTGGGGTACGTCACTCCGCTTGAAAGACTCCTTGATTTGTTCGAACTGGCGAGCGAGGTTGATCCCTACGGTACCGTCCTTCGTCCCCGGAGTGGCGCCTTCGGAGGCCCAGCTGCGCGTCTCGTCGTCTAGCGCCGTCTTAATCTGACGCAACCGCCGCTCGAGGTCACTATAATTGAATTTGCCATCCATCGAGTTACTAGCACCCTCAAAGGGCATGCGGGCAAACTGCTGGCCGTCCTTGACCTCTTCCCTAGCCTTACGGATACTTTCCAGGTACGAGTCGTAGTACCAGAGAAAGCGGCGCTTGCAGAGATCCTTGAAGGGCTCCCAGGGCACGGACGCATCATCGACCTCGAAATCATCCGCGTCTACCGGCCTCTCTGCGGTAGGAACCGCTCTGCCGTTTCCGGTGATTCCCAGATACTCTTCTAGCTTTTGAATCACGGAGATACGAAGCGTCTCATGCCGAATCTGCCATCTCAGCATGTCAGCACGAGCTCCCGGGTCAAGGGGCAGGCACAGACGAGCTTCACCTTGGCAACATAATCCTTCTGGAGCTTCTTGTCGGAAGGCTCATTTGCATCCTCGAAGCCTGGCTCATTCTCGTACGGGTTGGACGACATGAGACTCTGGATCGACAGTAAAATGGACTCCAAACCCTGGGCGGCGGACCATTCTTCTCCTCGCTCGCCTCTCCATGTTCTAGTACCGGATTAGAAACGGCCAACACGACAAATCCCGAATGCATGCCAAGTTACCCGAGGATAGACCTGATGCGCAAGTCAGCACGTCCGTAAACAGATATCAAGATCAGGCACTCCCATCTTACAAGCAGACCTTGCCATTAGCATAGATGTTTGGGTTGAAGCGGCAGCGGCCGCCATTGGTCGTGGTTCCCGTGACGGAGGGAGACTTGCGCGGATATTCTGTAGCAAACGTGCTTACGTTAGCAGCGGGTGCTGGGCTAATGGTTGGCCGTTGTTGGATAAGCTAACCCTTATTAAACTTGACCGCGAACTTTGCAGCGATGTTAGCATGGGCTCAAACGGGTCTCCTTAAGTCTATAAGATGTGTTGACGGACCTCGAAGAACCCAAATTCGTAGGGCGTCTCATGGGGACCGATGATCAAAGCCTTGACATTGCGGACATCTCGATCCCGGAAAGCGACAGCCAGTGCTGAGGAAGACGAGCAGGAGAATTAGTACACAAGGCTTAGCGGCGGTGGTGGTTAGGATGGACGGCGCATACAGAGATCTGAACTCTTCTGGATATCGCCGATTTCCTTGGTGATGCGGATGATAGACTGATCAGCCATAGCTTCGGGTACCTATAACGGCGTGAACTATCAGACTAATCGGGGAATGTTGCAGTGTGATAAATCACACGAAAGAAATAAAGAGGGTTCGTCACAACAGGCAGCGGGAAAAGTGTTGTGATTGAGAGGACGTTCCGAGATGGGTTAATAAAGGGTAAAGAAGCCTGATTCTGGAGTCAGGTCCAACAGAACTCAGCCTGAAGACTGCCAACCCAAGTGAATATGAGTGAGTAACCTGAGCGAACTGAGGTGGTGTCTGGTGCGGCAGGTGTGTAGAGTGAGTGACCGGCAGTACATCCGTCTACAGTAGAGTCAATCAAGGTGGGGGCGGTTCAGGGAGCAAGGAGGACCCCTCCTTATGTCTCTCCTTCGCGTTTTTGGGAGATCAAGGGTCAAAGTGGGGCGCTTACAGTACATGTATGTACCTTAGGGCAGAAGGTACTAACTATAGTATAACTATCTGAAGCTGGACGTATATTGGTTCTCATCAATTACCGCCAAACGACCTATTGCTTCCAAGTTGCCCTGCCCGATATGTATATATATATATATGTGAATTATCATCTCTTTTACATCACGAGACAGTATGGAACTCTTGGGAAATCCCCCTCTACCTACAGTAGTACCTAGATTAGGTAGGTACACGAGACAGAATCGAGTGAAGCCATACGGCAACCGACGCAATGCTGGAAGCCCCTCTTATATATACGAGGTTATTATTACATATAGGGTTTCCAGGCAACTGCTGCATGAACTCACTCGCCCACTCATTAAGTGTTAAACATAGAATTTGTGTTAGGCAGGCCCGTGTATGCATTTCCACCGGAGATGTGGTTACGAGATCCACCGAGACGGACCCAAAGCTCAGAGCTGAAGTCCCGGATCCTCCAGTCAGCGGCTCCCCACCTTTTCTCTCTAACCAGACTAGGACCATCTGGGCATCGGACAACTCTTTTGTTATGAACTCCCATTGGATTGGGGGACTTTCAATGGAGCTACCTAGTGCTGCCTAATGCTGTTGAGCTCATCTCATTAGTTAAGAGTACAATTGGTTACCCCTGAAAGAGTTGAAAAGTCAACAAGCACGAGGAACGGCGGAATAGCCTCATCATCCCTAGCCAGCTAACCACGATCACCTAAGAGTCGTCATTTCCTCCCTAGGGTTTCTTAGGCACCTAGGCTACTTGCGTTAGTAGGCGTCCGACCAACAGCAACAGCAAAAGCAGCAGCAATGGCGGCCTCCAAGGAGATCGAGCAGCCGCTCCTCGGGCGCGTCCTCGTCGTCGGCGGCTGCGGTTTCCTGGGCCACCACGTCGTGAGGCTGCTGCTGCGCGACTGGAAGTGCACGGCCATCTCCGTCATCGACCTGCGGTGCACGCGCAACCGGCGCCCGGCCGAGGACGGCGTCGAGTACGTCGAGGCCGACATCACCGACGCCGACAACCTCGTCAAGGTCGTCGGCCGCCTGAGGCCCGACGTCGTCATCCATACCGCGTCCCCGCCCGCCCAGGGCGCCGGCGCTGTCGTCAACGCCGTCTTCAAGAAGGTCAACGTCGACGGCACGCGCAACGTCGTCGCCGCCTGCCAGCAGAGCGGCGTCAAGGTCCTGGTCTACACGAGCTCCGCCAGCGTCATGAGCGACAACCGGAGCGATCTGGTCAACGCGAACGAGGAATACCCCGTCGTCAGGGGCAAGGCCCAGACGGAATACTACTCCGAGACAAAGGTAAGCTGCCAGGCACGGCAGGGCACCTTATTGCCGTGGCGCCTGGCTAATCGTCGCCCGTCGTCCTTCCCTGCTGACGCGCTCTTTCTCTTCCTCTCCCTCCTAGGCCGAAGCCGAAGAAATCGTCCTCGCCGCGAACCGCGCCGAGCCCTATAATCTCCTGACGACGGCCATCCGCCCCTCGGGCATCTTCGGCGAGGGCGACGTGCAGCTGGTCCACCACGCCGTGAACGTCTACCGCGAGGGCAAGGACAAGGTCCAGGTCGGCGACAACACGAACCTCTTCGATTTCACGTACGTCGAGAACGTGGCGCACGCGCACCTGCTCGCGGCGCGGGCCCTGCTGGTGACCCTCGCCACCAAGACGGAGCCCCTGGACTACGAGAAGGTCGACGGCGAGCCCTTCATCATCACCAACGACCAGCCCGTGTACTTCTGGGACATGATGCGCGCGATATGGCACGCGGCCGGGTCCGAGAAGGGCACTGGCCACGAGTGGGTGCTGGGCCGAGACCTCGGCATGGCGCTGGGGTTCTTGAGCGAGATCTTCTTCGCCGCCATCCGCAAGCCGCCGACCTTCAACCGCCAGCGCATCGTCTACAGCTGCATGACTCGGTACTACGACATCAGCAAGGCCAAGAGGCGGCTCGGGTACAAGCCCCTGGTCAACCTGAGCGAGGGTGTCAGGCGGTCCGTTCAATGGACGCTGGAACAAGAGAAGAAATAGCGGTTGACAGACGAAAGCCACGATTACGATCACCAGGATGTTGGGTTTGGGGGGCGGGGGGACAAATACTATCTTATCTAATAATCCATCAGGCATCTTGTTGTATAAGGTTCTGGCGTCTGAAAAGCGCAGACGCTACAGTTTCTGTAACAACGGGAGTATATCTCGCAAAATAGAGGCTATGCATGTACTATAGAACGAGAGAGTTGGTTTGCCATATATAATTTGAATGATGAGTCGCATCGGAAATTCTGCTCCGAAGATCGAGTAGTCAGCGAGATAGTCGCCATCGTGAGAGTAGCAACCTACTACGCTACGGGTAGTCGTACGCACAGTGGCTGTCAGGCCATCCTCTCCCCGCCTCCGTTGATACGAACCGACGACCTCCTATTCTCGTTTTGGGCCAAACCCGGCGCGGTTGGAGTCCCATCATGCCCCTGTACTGCTTTCTCGTGGAAGCTCGTTGCCCAGTAGCAATACACCCAATCGACCTATTCAGCCAATCAAGTTATTAAACGTAGCGGAGATACGGACGGATGGGCGTAAGTTAGTATGCGGAAAGCTCCCATCTACGATCCATCCGCCTCGGTATTATCTTCAGGCTGCGATATAACTCGACGTTTCACCGCGGCCATTCCCAACAGAGAAAAGCAACTACTTACAACGAAGCAATCCCCTAACCTGTTAGGGGTTTATGGCGAAAGCTAGAACAAACGCCACCCCAGGTCCCATTCCCGATACCGGTTTTAGAACCGACCACCCCGTGCGGCCCCCTTCGGACATTCCTGATATAAGTCCCTGTGGTGGTTAGGACCTTGCGTCTTCGTGGGCATTGTTCGCAATCTTCCGGGGGGGTTTCAGCTCTAGTACTGCCTGCCATGAGTAGAAAGCTTCTGGAATTTTCAGCGGCTCAGACGACCATCTAATCCTTCCCGTATCTGTGCGGGCGTAGTTTATCGCAACTCTCCGCCGACTTTGCCCCTGGACTATTACGGAGCGTCAGGAAAGTCGGGATAGATCTCGCCGCTACACCATTACCCTAGTTGCCAGTCGCCAGGCCGCGTTTCTCCCTTTCTCCGTGCCTAGTCGGCAAAGCCGTACCCAGAAGACGTGTCATCGCCGCAGAAGACCCATAGGCGTGGGATATACGTATCTAGGAAGCAAATCCAGGTTCCGGTCCCCCTTGGTATGTATATGTTGGAATAACGTGACATCCACTAAGTGGCCTGCCTGCCTCTGCCAGTCGCAACATGGAAGGAGACTGACGAGGCTTTGCCACTACGCACAAATAGATGTATGCATGTTATAGGAGGCCCCAGTGGGAAGAAAGCCCGAGCGTGTCAGGCTGCCCTGTAGTAAGCAAGTAGGCCCAGCCGCCAGAACAGGGCTTCCCATATTTTCCAACCAGGGATGCTTTGGTTCTTATGAAGGCTCTATAACCAGAGCGAACTCGACTCTATATGGATCGTCGAGTATACTTGACGCCCCCCAGGAGTTCATGATTCTCCATCGGTTAGCTCGTACCTATCCCCAACCCCAAGGGTAACCGACCGGGTTACAAATCCCACTTGATCGAGAGAGACGTCCAGCCAGACAGCGGCGTACCCGAAACAGTCAACCCCCCCCTTAATGCCCAACAACCAGCAGCCGAAGTCCCGCGTCGAAGACCGGTTGCCCGAAATGATCCCCCAACAGTTAGTCATCCAGGCGGGCGGGCTTCCACGTGAGTAGAAAGAAACACGGCCACCTCTCTCCCCTCGGCAGCGCCGCCGGCGACGATACCCGAAGCCTTACTTAGCAATTTACCCACGCTGCGTTATGGCGGCTAGGAAGAAAGGCAAAAATCATTCATGTAATATCAGGTTATTCGCACCACACCGGGATGTCAGTCACATGCGCTCATCCGACTTATCCGACGTAGTTTCCCCGCCCGCGGACGAAGCGGTAGTAGCCTTTCACCGCCAAAGAGCCGTGGGTATGCGTATCGTATCATATCACTTGGGTGTCTCGAACGCCAGCTAGTCATGGCATAGATACGGATTCTAACACGAGGCCGAAGAAAACTACGGTGCGTGCTGGGTAGGTGTGCGTACGTGTGGGTGTGTGGAGGTGAGCATGTGTCAAGGACTAAGGAGGCAGTAGACGACGCATATAAGAACAACGCCGCTAGAAGAACAGAATTGAATGGGATGACGACGCCGTTTTGTTTGCCAGATGATCCGAGTAGGCTAGATAAAGGACGTGGCTATTACTCTAGCTCTACCCTTTTCTCCCTTCCTTTTCTCTCTCCGCCATCCCTCCCGTCAGAAACCCCCACGATTGAATGTCCCAGGCCGAAATGCCGCCGTCAGGTGCTTCTCCGTCCGGTCCAGTCCAGTGCTCAAATCTGACAAGACCCGTACCTAGACGCCCTCCATCCCCCGGAGACTTCGACAGCGACACGAGTCGCCCGCAGCCCGCCAGCGAAGTCCGATGAGCGCTTCGACAGTCCTCGGGCCTTGTTCGTCTGGCTTTACAAGTTTGTCTTCGCTCTATTGGCCGGGCGGAGGTCTGGGCCGGGCACGGACTGGACTCTCTGATCGTTCATGATCCAGGGTAAGTACGAACTATATCCTCCGGCTAATCGGACTCTACCGATCACCGGTGACCCCTGTCATAATGAAGAAAAGTGTGGTGCCTATAGGAAATCTGAACCTATAGTTGTAAAATGGTACTTGTAGTCCTGTATGTCTTTAACCTGTGCCTGTCACGACAGAATTGTTCTGCCTCCCCAAGCCTGAATGCCGCCACTCCCGGCGTTGGTCATTCTCGGGGTTCTCGGGTTGATTTTCTGGTCCTTCATACTGGTTGTCGTTCTGTCTCGGAGGCCCATTGTCGGGGTTGCGCCACTTCTGAGGTGGTGTCCCCTGCATTGTTGTGAAAGGAGTCGCTGGTTCCTGCACGGGACGGACACTCCGTTCTTGTTGAGAGATTGCCGGGTCCGTTTCGGCCCGGGTCGCTAATGGTCTCTGGTTCTCCTGTCTTCCAACGAACTCCGCGGTTTCATAGGACCTTGGACCCCCGCTGAGCGAACGACCTTCGATTCGTTTCAGGATTTCTTTTGTGGTGATGTCGCCGTTGCTACTCCACAGAGTTGAATCACCAAGGACGTCCATTATCTCGGCAGGAACCTTGTTGATGCTTAGTAAACTTGTTAAGACGACTTCGAGTCGATCACCTACCATGCACATTTCTTCGTTGTATTGTATTAGTTCCTCTACACATGCCACCGCTGTCATAGGCTCATCCGAGAAACTTGGCGCTTTGTTACTAGTATAGAGCACGTTCGGTGCTATGACTCGAGCAAGGTTGTGTACGTCCATCCTCGAACCTGTATCCTCGTCGATCTGGTGGAAGGTAGCTACCCATTTGAGGAAAGTGAACAGGACTTCAAGGGTGTCCCGATTCATTTGGGGAAGTAAGCAGCAGGCCAAATGTAGGCAATGCCGCCTCTTGTCGTCGTCCTTGATCTTCGTCGAGGTGATCCAGAGCTTATAGAGCTTTTGAGTCATGAGAGGGTCTGGTAATTCCCGTAGATACCGCTTGAGAAGAGCCGCGAGCTGATGCGGCGTTTCGTCGTTCCAACGTATTGCATCGCACCCATCCCTATCAACCGCGTTTACCTGCTCAGTTAGTTTCTTGATGTTTCCATTCTTTCGGAAGATCCCTTCGACGGACAGATCCTTGTTCTTCAGAGCCGTTATAGTGTCCTCAATGATAGCTGGTATGCGGAGAGCCCCAGGACCGACACCGTCCGTTGAGTCGGCACCGTCGCGCTCGACCACTACATCTAGCGGAACGCCAAAAACACCCTTCTTCTTGGCCCCTTTCTTGTTGTCCTTGTTGCCAAAGGCTTTGCCGAACTTATTCCAGAAGTTGGGTGCTTTCCGTGCTTCAATAAGGCCGAGCAATTCCTCTAGGGAAAACTCTCCATCCAACAACGGCTGCATAGTAAGGACTGCAAGATGGCGAACAATGAAGTATTCAAGACCTGAAAGCTCGGAGAAGAATTTCCTATTCCCTCTTTGCGGGGAAGGCTCTCCCGCTCCCCTAAATTCGGCATCCCGCCCATCCGAGAGGCTCCGTTGATGACCAGCTCCAGCGCCGGCCCCAGCTCCGTAAGGAGGTTCCGTAGCGGGAGATCGGAACAGTTCTTGGCGCGACTGTCTGTAAGCAGCAGGCTGTTGCTCCCGCGCTTGCTCTGCAGCGACAATCCGAGGGATGTCGTCGAGTGTCAAGGCGTCCTGGTGTCCGAAATATTGCTCAGTCGTACCCCCCGGGCCAGGTTCACGCTCCTCTTCGATCTGCATAGTCGTATTCCGCGAACCCTCATTGTCCGCGCCGGCAGACCCAGGGCGGACTGTGCGCCCCTCAGGCCCATCCATGATCCTCGAGGTTCTAGCTTTCTTAAGGCTGGAGGACAGGTGCTTGTCCAGGCGTGTGCTCCTGAGTCTACGCACGTCGTTGAGAGTGTTCTCGTAAGACGACTCCCTCTGACTTCGCTGCTGCTCGTTGGCATGCGACTTTGATAGAGACTCCGACCGAATGAGTAGGGAACTCCTATCCAGGGGTGCGCGACGACCATCCCCCTGACCATGCCCATCCACATCGGCGTCCTCCGGCGCCTGCAGCAGCGTACCATTGCTCCGAAGGATGTCGAGTAACCTCGCCAAAGCAACTTTTAGGAGGAATATGTACTGCTTAAGTTTCGTAATGTGCTCCAAAGGTTGCCCGGGTTCTCCAACCTGACTTTCGCACGCTGTACAGTGAATCTTCTGATCCTGGGACAACCGGGCCTGGTCCAAGGAAGTCGCCAGCTCTTTGCCGCAGCGAGCGCAGTTGACACAAGATAGATGCCATCTCTTGTCATCACTTAAAGCACATTCATCCTCTATAGGCTTGCGACAGAAGGTACACTGGTCGGAATTATTAGCCGAGAGCTTGGCCATTCCGACTGTCAGTTGTGACGAGTCGTCGTCATTCTTCATGGTTTCTAGCATATTGAGATCGTCGAGAAGCTGGTATAAGCCGTCTGCTGTATGGTGTTCCTTCTCAACCTTAAGGGCGCCTTGCAGGCAGATCCTGATCAACAATTTCAAATAATGCGCTAAACCTGTCACAAGGGACAGCAGCTCTTGGGTGACGCCCAGCTTTCGTACGGTGGTGTCCTGGGCTTTCGACAATAGGGAGAAGAAAGAGACGATCTTCTTGCATAGGAGTTTCGACTCGCGTCCGTAGGTCAGACCTAGATGGAGATTCTTAGTAGTGTACTTCTGTGCATATGTGAATTCCCATACCTTTCATCTCAAGGCGCTTCATGGTCTGATCAAGCCTGTCTGCAGACTGAAAAAGTATCTCGACATGCATTATGAACTTCTTCGCAGTCAGGACCCCGTCTATGTAGGCTCCATTGCTAACGTGAAGCAGCATGTCCGAGATGCACGCGGCGGATGACTCTTCGAAAGTGGAGAGGACACTCCATATCCGATAGACCTTTTCCTCCATCTTCTCCTCTTCTTGCCGCACAAGGTCGCGGCTTTCAGCGTCGGCAGCTTCTGGTCGCTGCTGCTCGGCCTCTTGTGGCGGCGTCAGGCGAACGTTCCAAAACTTGTGAATCATGTAACATTCCGGGTGCCAATGCTGATTCTGGCCGTTTCGAAAGATCTCAACGAACTGTTTGAGGATGGCCGTGTGGCAGCCATTGCACCGCTGTGCGAACTGTGTTGAATAGTGGTAGTGGCAGTATACGTTTCCATCGTGCTCGTAGTAGCTATCCTGGGCGCCAAAGACCGTCGAGCAGAGTGAGCAGGTGAAATGGTCGACATGGTACTTGCGATCGAGCGCTGTGATGTAGGATCCACGAAGAGCGCCGCCGCATTGATAGCAGAGCAGTCCTAGCCGGCGAAAGTAGTCGGTCTCGCACAAGGGGTATTGACCACCCGTTTCTTCGTCGTCTGCAGGAAAGAACTTGGACGCGACGATTTGACCACAATCCTGTGTTCCGGGGGGAGCTGTCAGTCATTCCAGCTTCGGCGGAGCTAAGAAGCAAGCAGGTGGAAAGAGGGAACGTACGCGGCACTTGAAACAATCCAGGTGGAATGTGCCATCCAAAGCCCGCACAAACTGGCCCGTCAATGGCTCTCCGCACTTGTGACATATCCGGACTTGTCCACTCTCTGTCTTTCCACGACCTCTGGACCTATTCCGCTCACCGCTGGGTCTAGTGTCGCCGTGAGCACTCGGGACGGGTGAACCTGGATGTCGACTCGGAGGTACAAAGCCTCCATTCTGATAGGACGGGCTAGAAGTCATATTCGGTCGTTCATGGTCGAGCTGGTAACCAACATCGCCGCCCGGGGGGGGATGACCGTGGACGCGGTCACTAGCCAGACCGCCTCCGTGATCAGGGCCCATCATGGCGACCGAAATGACGGCCTTGCTCAGTCGCAATCACGGTCACAGGGGGGGGTTGTTCTTCTAGCGCCGGTCGTCTCGGGGATCAGCCGTCGAATTGGAGAGGAGTATAAACAAATCGGGGTGGGTTTCTTGGTTCCAGCAGATTGACGGATACGTTGTTCAACGTCAGACATCGGGCGGCTGGCGAACTTTTGGCCCTCCACAAGCAGTGTAGCGCGAGCGGGTTCGACAAGAAATTCAAGGGGGTCAACGACCTCAGATGGTACGTGTCGTGAGCAGTGACGGAGCTCTCTAGATAAGTCGATACCGGTATCGGTGTCAGTGTCGGCGGTGGTCACAGTTACAGTTTATGGTTACGGTTACAGAGGGGGATTCGAAATCGGGTTCCGGAACGTAGGAAAGTTGTCGGATATTGTATTTGTACGTTAGTAGGCATGTATAACCGGACGCGGGTGGCGGCGACTTTTTTGTTCGTAGGGAGTGAGTAGGGAAAAGGAACAAGAGAAAGAGAAGAAAAAAAAGAGTGAAGGCGGTGCAGCTGAGTTCGATGCGAAACTTGACCTCCTGTTAAAGCGAATGAATGGGGGTGATTGGTATTTTCGACGATGCAAATGGGGGGGAAATATGAGGAAGTACCTCAAGGACGGGCGAGACAGGGGATGAATGGGAATTGTAGTGCAGTGCGGCAGGACAACAGTGCAAGTTGGATGGATTATGGGCCAGATATCGTCTATTATTATTAGGTAGGTAGAGCTAGGAAGTTGGCGCCTGGGGCATGAGGATCATCTATAGACTCTACCTAATGTGTATGCAACCTATACTACATGTGTAGTAGGGGTAGGAGGAGGTAAATGGGAATAAGGAGGGTACCTACATACCGGCGCGCAGCAACCCGTTTTTATGAGCACAGGTACAGACATTACAATGCATAAAGCTCGAATTGACGGCATTTCCATGAATTGCAACTGGGAGCACGGAGTAATACTACGCTATTACCTATTTAGATATCTTGCACTGCAGCTTTCTAACGTTCGAGGTTGAGTGAGGCACTAGGGTCCCCTTTTAGGCGCCCAAGGTACATCGATTGCTAGGTGTTAATCGGCTGGTGCTCCAGTTGAGTCCACAACACCCGGACCCCTAGACAACCTCATAAATTACCTACATCTAACTTCAGGTCCGCCCAGGCGAGGAGATTGGCCCTGTTTAGGGGGGAATTCAATTACCTCCTACCTGGCTGGGTACATCATATCTCGCTCTGCCGCCGGGTATATATGTGTTGCCTATGCCATCATCCAACTTCGTAACGTAACTTTATTCAATCATATGCAATCGGCGTCTATTGGGAAGATTAACATAAAAAAGATGTGAGTGTTATGGCTGCGCCTGTGGTTATTGTGTAGAATACAAATAAGTATGCGGCACATAGAGAGCTTATTTGTAGCAACTCCCCCTTTTGCGAAGTCCAGGGGTACTTTGCCCAGTGTGTTAAATTTCGATGCGATCCATCCCCAGAGATCTTTCAGGGGCAGGGCGGTTCTGCCCTCAATTACAAGTTGAGATTTATTACTAATGTAAGTATGAGTTGTTCATCACTTAGCATTGCTATAGGCCCCGATCACTGACATCTACCCACTTCTATCCCGAAAGCCATTTTAATGATAATATTGAAGCCAGATACAGGTAGTCGGATCCCCAGGTACACATCTACTTCGTCCGTATCTAGGTACAGAACAGTCGAGGTTCTCCACTCCGAGACTCTCTCCACTTCGTGACCCAATACCTAGGTAGGTAGTCAATCGTAAGGCGATATATCGAGTCCAGTGCCAAGGTTCCACGGTGCCACAATAGCCATGGTACTAAGAGAGAAGAGAAGATAGAGAAGAACAAGGTCGCGTAAAATTTGGTCAGAGTGTCGTATAATATTCTCCTGTTGGAACTATCTGTAAATGCGAAGCTCGAGAGTTCAAGCCTCTCCGTGACCATTGTGTTGCTGTCCTTCGGGCATCTTTTTTTTTTTTTTTTTTTTTTTTTTTTTTTTTTTTTTTTTTTTTTTTTTTTTTGCCAATCTTCGTCGCGTCATTTTCATACGTGGGAGTCGTCGAGTTGATGCTCGCTAAATAAGCGTATGTCACGCACGTGATACACGGGCCACACATAACAAATATGGTGGTGGGTATAGACTCTACAAGAGGTCTGCCATGTTTGAAGGCATGGTACCAACAGGGAGGGCTGAATGGGTGGTTAGGACTGAGAGGAGAATAGGCGCAGTGGTTTGTACCTTCCAAGGAATGTTCCTTTCTATCAGTCAGAGATCCTTTCAAGTCTTCAAGTCAAATGGATATCTTCACTTCGTCTTTGCCTGTTGTGGAGACGTCCATGCGTCGTCTCCGGCAGTTGTCTAGCATTATCATCGAGAGGGCCTGTTGCCGTGTAGGTAGTCGGTTATGGAATTCGCTGTCCTCCCTAAGGTGAGAGATCAACCCTCGCAGATCTGGCGATATGTCTGAACCCGCCAATCTCTTATGTACTGGAGAAGCTAAACCGATGCCTGATGATTTCGACCCGGCTCATTCCGCGGCCGCTCTCTGTCTGATGCGGGCCGAAGGTTCCCTTCGCCTCTTCAACTCTAAGTGTGACTAGCGTAGTAATACACCGAAGACATATCCATTACTGGTAAACAACTTAAATATGTGAATGTAATTTCTTCCGAGAACCTTGAGCGTCTATGTTCTATGTAAGTACTTACTGTACCTGCCTACCTACTGACATGGAAAGGATCAATAAGGTGTGGCGTGGCTACGGGTGTGGCTGACGCTTGTTACTGTAGGTGGATTGGGTCGTTCGTACCACGCCGCCATCCTTCTCACAGGTGCATTCTTTCTCAAAACATGGGCAGACAGGTATCACCGATACCAATGACATGTTTTCTCATCTGGAAACCAGCCAGGCCCCTAACCTCACTGGCTAGTTGATCCAAAAAATTGCTCTTTCCCATAATCCAGTTTGCTTGGTTGGACTTTGCTGAAGAGAAAACTGCTTCATGTTCTATTCAGGCTTGGGATCCCGCCAAGTTGCAAGATCTTTCATCAGGTTCCGGTCAAGGTCAATCCTCCTCCGCTTTGGGCCTTATTGAAATTCATTGGATACCAGCCATGGTGAGAAACATTAATGGCGCAGTCGTCAGAAGTAGAGATACTCGTTCATATCGCAGCACCGAGCAGGGCCGCCGATGACAATAGATATCGGTCCCTTGCCTCTGCCTATATAGACTTCGAACCGGCAGCGCGCTTGTCCGTTCTATCTACTTCATTAACCGGCAGTAATGCCGGAGGGAATAGCCAGGAACTCCAAGTATCACAGCGACAGCTGTCGCAGGATAGTAGCCGACATGGCCTTCAGTCGTCTGAGCAGTTGACACCACTGCCGACGCCGGAATCACCGCTGGCATCTTTCAGGAGTGTGCTTGACAATGCCAACTCGCCGCCTGTCGTAACGAAGAATAGAGCCCAGCTCACACAAGCGACCGCGGAAAACATTGAGTCGCAGGCGACACAAGAGACCTGGCAGTCGCTCCCTAGCGTGGTCGACGATTCGGTTCCCGAGAATAGTGCTACTGTCACGATATTCACCTCGCCGACCCGCGTTCTGGAACACTATCTCCAGGCTTTCGACAACTCATCCCCGTCTCATGTTCGGAGTTCTGGCGGAAGCTCCGGGGAGATCATCGCGGGCACGCCAGTGCAGTTTCAAAGGATTTCCGGCAAGGACCAAGGACGTCTCCAGCAACACTTGTCAACCACAGTTATTCCTCAGACTCCTTTCCAGGCGTCAGCGGCTCAGGCGCGAAGGTATATGCCTGCCTCAGTCGCCAGTAACAATGATGGTGGAATCACGCAGGTGTCCCGGGGCACAGGGTTTACTGGTGAGCAAGCCAACGGGGAAGTCATAGATGAAACCACCCTTATGTCTTCTTTTGAACTCCCACTAGTTGGCAGAGCAGACTCGGAACCTCTTCCAGCTCGAAAACCCCGGCTCATGGAAGCCAACGTCAGTCCGCATAATCTTGTTCGTACATCTAGCGACATGGGCCCTCGTACGTCAGGCCGGAAGTCTAGAGTTGTCACCGTTAGCTTTCTTCCGTCACATGGGTTCAAGTACGAGAGCTTGGAGCTCTACGCTCCCGAGCCGCCCATCTCCGTGTCTCCAGTGAAGCTAGGCGATTTAATAACGCCGAATCTTGAGAGACTGGCGAAGAGCCTCGAGGCTGAAAAGCCCTTCCGGCCTAGGGAGCAACCCAAGGAGCTCCGGCCGACCGAGCGTGGCTATTGGCTTCTGGACTGCTCGACCTGGAGCGCGAAGCTGAAGCGTGACGCGTGGGCTTTTCTTGCTAACTACGTCGGTACCGGCACGGCAGGCTGGGGCGTAAGTTGCAGGAGGGATGCGGATTTTCGGTGGCTGCGGACGTATTGCTGGGGCGTCATCGTCCCTCACATATACCTCTTATTGTACTTGGCTACTCAGCGAGAGATCTTGTTTACGGGGACTTCTTGGGTCGACGGGGAGGGGAAGACCGCGATTATCATGGGGACAAGGGAGCGTCGTTAGGAAGTTTGGATACATGTGCCTAGCCTGAGCGAACTAACCAGGGCCTGGCGTTACTATCAGGAAAGGGAAGTCGAGGGGATATGCATGGTTATGGCGCATGGTAAAGCATCTTGGGGTGTTTGGCACAGCTAGGGAGTTACTGTCGGGCTACTTTCAAAACATCCTCCCTATAAACATGGGTGGCTCGCTCTTTCCTCTCGTTCGAGTTGTATACGTCTCAACAATCCTAGTGGGACGTGGTTCGTGCACTCACTCCCTGATGTAGAATGCCTCACGAACATTGGATTCGCTGGGCGTCTGCATGGAATGAGATGCCTGCCGGGCCGAGACATCACGAAAGATGTATGAAAAGAGCCTTGAGCCGGGCTCCATGTGAGCTGAGCCAAGCCTGCGCCCTATTAAGGCTTTTCTGGACCGTCTTACACACTCACTTCGGACTTACGGCCTTGGTGTCTATTATGGATGGCCGACTGGAAGAGACGGGGCCGGCCACTTGCTTCCTGTTGTGAATAGATTCTTGTCAACAATTTACTCTCCTTCTGTCAAACGACCCTTGAGGCTGTTACTTCGATCAGCTTCATCCACTGTGTAGGAATAGATCATATGGGAGACCGGGGAATGAGACGAAAAGTCAGGCACTTTCCCCCCGTGACGCAAGTACCAACAAGATGGCCTCAGTACCACCAACGTGACAGCTAATGTCTGGTCTCCGTATTTGAATGTTACTATATCCTTTTCCGTGATTTCGAGGGAATTAATTGCGAACTCCTTCGCCTTGGGGTACTGCTTAAATAGCATTTCCCCTGTAGCCTCGACGTTAGCCTTCTACTCCATAGTCAGTTCGCTTTTATATCGTTCTGTGGGCTCATATAACAACCTTAACAGCTTTAATGCGAAGACGGCTAAGATATTCCCTGGCCTCCCGCTTCCTGTACTCGTCCCCCGTTTCTCCAGCTAATTTTTGGACGTCTCACGGGACCTGAAACCCAGCTGGCAGAGATCGAAAGCTTCTTTACGCAGGCGCCGGTCTCGTCCCGTTGTTCCCTGAAGCGAGGAAGGGGCTTTGCTTCAAAAACCGTGAGAGGGGCTACAAGATGATAGAAGTTCCCGTGCAAGGCTAGTCTCCTCTCCATTAAGCGGTTGGCTCTAGAAAGGCGTGGGAAGGAACCATAGCGGCAGAACGGCAAAGAATACAATTTTCGATCCGTTCATAAGCAAAGGAAGAATATGACCCTATAATCATATACAGATACCTACGCTTAGCCGCGGACACCAAGAATTTTGTACGAGCGAACATATGCTGGAGTATAATACCAAGGAGGCAGTAGGGTATGTAACAACGAAATGTCCTTGAGTTGACTAGGGGGCCGTTCGAGGAAGAAACTGTCAATAACGTATTTTTAGTATTACACGATTGACGAGGTGGTGCACTAGACATGCTTATTATTGCGATTAGATATCCCTTCAGCACGAGGCATGAGAACACCTTGATACTCTCGCTGCTGGCCCTACAGCAAGCAAGCGTCTTCCCGCGGATTCCAACCTCTAATAAGCATACATAGATCTTAGTTGACCTCGCCCAAATCCACAGACATAGTAGGAGCTGGCATTCATATACGTGAAACCTCCTAACTAGTCATCGCGGCTATACGTACTACTGTAGTTGCGATATAGGCCCATATGTCAACAGACACAAGCTCTGGTGGATCCCCAACCGTGCGGAGCGCTTTGGCAAATTCGACCTCAGTCGAAGCGGAACATGATGATGTACGTGACAAAGTCTTCGTCCACAGCTGTCTCTTACGACGTCTCTGTCAAGGACCGATCATTCGAAGCAGGCCCTCCGGCTGTGTAGGAAGATGAGACGAAGGAACTGGATATTCCAAGATAGCCGTTGACGGGGTTAACTCTGTTGTCTGCTTAAGAACCAAGGCTGGAGCTGCCCAGAAACGATGTGTTTCCTGCGTCTAAGCAAGCTGTGAAGCATGATAATCTCAGTGTGCGTGATCTGGGCTGTAACGACTATGATAGGACGAGAGGCGAGGTTTCAAGACGTATCGTAGAAATTGAGCTGGACCAACATCGTATATATGCACTCGCAAATATTAATTTGGTCACAGAGGATATCAGCCTCGCCCATGGTAACGATAACACGCGACGTTAAGGATACGACCACAGACCTCGCAAATGTGGCAAGCATTGTATTCACAAGGAAGGCACACGGTCGGCCAATATAATGGTACTCGGGGGGTCTCATTAATTCCTACAAGCCACTATAGCAAAACCGGAAACAGCCGCTTTGCTGTGATGCTTGTTACATGACCTGTTTGCCCCTAAAGCATAATCTTCCGAGCAGGATTGGGGAATAACGCACTCGCAGTGACGCAAGAGAAACTTTTAAGCTGATGCCTTCTTGCGCGGCGGCGTCAAGGAACGACCAAAAACTGCCGCAATCTCTTTCTCGTAGCGCTCCAGCTCTGCCTTCTGAAGGTCATAGAACGGCTGGCTTCACGTTAGTCATGGCGGGCAAGGCTGCTTGAGGAATCAAACTGACCTTCTTCTCAGCCTCGGACAGCTTCTTCCACTCCTGCCCTATCGCCCCACCCTTAGTTCGTACGCCACCGCCACCGGAGTAATCGCCAGTCGACCATCGGGCTCTGGTGAACAGGCTGTACGCTGTAAGGGGCCGCTTGGGCAGACGGTCATCTGCGATATGCTTGGCTTGACCCTTGGGGATGTTGTATTTTCTCTTCAGGAGGCTGCGGGCGCTGTTGGCAGCTCTGACCTGGTCCGGAGTGAGGCTCTCGACCCAGGCCTTATACGCTACCGCATTGGCGCGCTTGTTCTGCTCAGCAGTCTTCTCAAGTCGCTAGAAGCCGTTAGTGCATGCCCCGAGTCTCGTCTGGAGCCGGGTTGACGCACCTGAAGTTCCGAGGGCGACAGGGACTTATAAGCGTCCGCCAATTGCTTCATGCTTGACCTAAGCTCGTCCGGCTTCCGTGTCTTCCCCTGCGTCTGCTCCGCAACGAACAGTAGCCATGGCGACTCGGCAGAACCCTTAGGCTCCTCGAACAAGGCCGTCTTCCTGAGCTCCTTCCTCTGGAGCTTAGCCTTTTCTTCATCGGTCAATGCCTTCTTCTTCTTCTGTCGCGGCTTCGCGGCCGATGTCGCTTTTGCTTTGGTGGTGCCCTTCTTCGCTGCGCCTCTCTTGGCCTTCGCAGTCGTGGTCTTGCTCTTCGTAGTAGTCTTGCTCTTGGCGGTAGTCGTCTTGCTCTTTCCGGTCGCTGTGGTACCCGCCTTCGGTGCTCCTCGGGTTGCGAAGCTTCGGACCAAATTGAAGCCAGACCAGGCTACGTTAAGCTGGCGCACAGGGCTACGTGCGACCACTCCGAAGATGGCAATGCGGCGATATGACGTAGCGGCATTGGTGACGGTGGCTGTGGCCAGTCGCCTCGTGGCTGCGCGCCCGATGGACGTCAACATAGCGATATGACGGACAGGTGTTCGGAATAATCAATTGACGATGGGGTGATTCCGGAAGGAAGACGGGATTTGCCTGGTCATGCGATTGAGACAAACAGTGAGTTTTTCTCCAGCCCACAGAAATTGGGGGGGGGGAGGTTTGGGAGTTAGGTGGGCTGAACAAGCCCGCGCAGCGAACCCAGCCCCATGTTTTATTTACGTGTGCCCGCCCACACACGTAAGGGAGCTTGAGGCATTATACAAACATTACATAAGGTCGGGAAGGATCAAAGTACATCTAAGGTACGATACCTGCAGGTGTGGGTAGCTCAAGCTTGAAGACCCGTTTTAGCGCTAGAGCTGCTCTGAGCTGCCCATCATCGGTGCGGGGCCCGACATCAGTAGTCAGGTACCTAGGTATGAAGCATAAGTACTTCAAGTATGTACAAAGTACACAGCAGCGTACCTTTATATATCTACCTAGGTACCTAGGGTATACGCTTCAAGCGACTTTGCCCGCATTACTTTCAGCCACCAAAAATATGCTGCGCCACATGCATACCGATAGGGTATCTCGCATACTGGTCAAGTATCTAATAAGGCCGTGCACGACTGATTTTATGCCGAATCGAATGGACGTGGGTGGCAAGGCTTTGATTTTACTGGATCACTGCGCTAACGTTAACCACCAACTCGAGTTTTACACTACGACGTACGTACATCCCTATCTTTCCAGATTCAACATTTTCCATCGAATTGCCCATCACGTGTGTACCTACTGGTATCAGTCAAACGTCGAGGTCCAATCTATGCAAGGACATACTGTGTCGAACACAGTGACCTCTGTCTTGACTCTGATTCTGCCGACAAGAGCTTTTTCCTGTCGAGTCCCTCTGGTAGCTCTCACCAAACGTAGTGCGACTGAGCCGTACTATTGAAAAACCATGGCTCGGCTGGGGAAATCACGCTCACCAACTCCTGCAGGAAGCCAGCATCCTTCGAGAAGACACCGCAGAGATGATGAGAGAAAGGATCGAGACCGGGACCGAGACCGAGAACGCGACCGCGAATGGGATAGGGACCGAAACCGGGATCGGGATCGGGACCGTCGCGATACCAGACGTCGCAGTCGTTCTCGAAGTCCACATGATGTAAGGCAACACCGTACATATGCGAGTATGCGCCCCTCTAACAGCACCTATCTTCAGCGCCGAAACCGTGACCGAGATCGCGATCATGACTACCGCCGACGTGACCGCTCCATAGACCGGCGGGGTGATGATCACTACAGAGGAGGGAGGAACCGTAGACGGTCTCGTGATCGCTACGGAGACCGGGTTCGAGATCGTACGCCCGACGCCCGTCGTCTTAGGAGCCGCGATCGTGACGGAGACAGGGACCATCGAAGCAGGCGAGACGACTCCCACGATCAAGGCAGGGGACGACGAGAAGGTACTGCTGACTCCCAACCCCGAAGTAGGCGAGGAGATAGCCGCGATCGTGGCGCGGCACCCGCTGACACGACGAAGTCAAAGCCATCTGGGGTGCGTTTCTCCCGATTTAGCCGATTTAATGCAAAGAAACTGTATACTGACCTTGCTCAAAGGCCGATGCAAACTCGAAACCCGCAGCCTCCCAGTCGGAAGCCGATAAGAAGGCCGAACGCCTTGCCAAACTAGCAGCATGGAAAAAGAAGCAGGAAGAAAAGGAGAAGCAGAAAGATGTGACTCCAGGCGGTACTCGGAAGCTCCTTGCTGAAATGGACGAGAAGACCAACGGCACGTCCTCCAATGTAACACCTACAACAGTGTCGCCCGCCCCGGCTTCGCCTGCCACTCAACAGCCAGCATCTCCGGCCGCGTCATATGCCGGTAAATTCGATCCTAAGGCGATAGCCAAGAAGGCAGCTCCAAAGGCACAGTTGCCAAGTACCGCCCCGAAGCTGGGGGCTATTGTGGGTCAGCCACAAGTTGGTCTCGCTTCGGCGGTAAAGTCTTCAAATGGTGAGCTTGGACCCCTGCGTATAACTATTCGCATAGCTAATTCTTGTCATGAAGCCTCCGCGCTTCCGCAGAGCAGAGCCAAGACCAGTGGCTTTGGTTTCCATAAGCAGAGTACCGAGAACGAGAAAGTGGCGCAGAAGCGTAAGCTTATGCTAGATGAAGATGAAGCGTCAGACAGAAAGCTTGCTAAGCTGCCATCATTACCTCTCACTGACGTCGATGACACTCCTTACGAGGTTCAAGACGAGGAAGACGACGAGGCTGGCAACTTCGCTGGAACCGAAGAAGAGGAAGCAGCCGCCGCACGAGCTGCGCAAGAACGCCGAGAGGAACGTATCACTCAAGAGGGCGGCCCACAGGCTTCGGAAATGGAGTTAGACGAGGCTCAAGTCGAACCTGAGCCGCAGACCAACGGGACCGCTGATGAAGCGCAGCCTGCTGAAGCTATGGAAGTCGATAATGAGGATGTTGATCCTCTTGATGCCTTCATGAATGATCTAGAGAGCAAGCCGGTTGTGGATAAGCCGTCCAAGGCCAAAGTCACCGAGAAGACATCCCAAGAGCCTGAAGCATACTTCAGCGACGATGAGTATGACTATCGGGAGGGAAACGCCGGGCCTGACTCCTTGTCCATGGCTATTGCGGCGAAAACCCGCAAAAAGAAAGACATCCCAAGTGTCGATTACGCGAAGCTCAAATTGGATCCTATCCGGAAGAATTTCTGGGTTGAGCCAGCTGAACTATCGGAAATGACCGAAGCCGAACTGGCAGATCTCCGCTTGGAGTTAGACGGAATCAAGGTCTCAGGCAAGGGCGTTCCTAAGCCGGTTCAAAAATGGTCGCAGTGTGCATTGTCGCGGACTACACTTGACATCATCGAGCGTCTAGGCTTCGAGAAGCCTACGCCAATTCAAATGCAAGCATTCCCGGCAATCATGTCCGGTCGCGACGTCATTGGTGTTGCTAAAACTGGTTCGGGAAAGACGCTCGCTTTTCTCTTGCCTATGTTCCGGCACATCAAGGACCAGCCTCCTCTCAAAGAAAATGACGGACCGATTGGACTGATCATGACTCCGACTCGCGAGCTTGCAACTCAGATCCATCGGGAGTGTAAACCATTCTTAAAGTCGATGAACCTGCGAGCAGTCTGTGCCTATGGCGGAGCGCCGATCAAAGACCATATCGCTGAATTGAAAAGGGGTGCAGAGATCATTGTCTGTACTCCCGGCCGTATGATCGATCTCCTGGCCGCGAATCAAGGCCGCGTAACGAACCTGAAGCGGGTCACTTACGTCGTCCTCGATGAGGCAGACAGAATGTTTGACATGGGCTTTGAGCCGCAGGTCATGAAAATATTTGCCAATATGCGGCCTGATCGTCAAACAATCCTATTCTCCGCTACAATGCCTCGAATAATGGACGCGTTGGCTAAGAAGGTCTTGAACAGCCCCGTGGAAATTACCGTGGGAGGCAGAAGTGTCGTAGCCCCCGAAATCACACAAATCGTCGAAATCCGGGAAGAACCCCAGAAATTCGTTCGTTTGCTTGAGCTTCTGGGTGAGCTGTATGATAAAGACGAAGATGCTCGGACGTTGGTATTCGTCGAAAGGCAAGAGAAAGCCGACGAATTGCTGAAGGAACTGATGCGCAAGGGCTATCCTTGCATGTCAATCCATGGTGGGAAAGATCAGATCGACCGAGACTCGACTATCCAGGATTTCAAGAATGGCATAGTTCCAATCCTTATCGCCACGTCCGTAGCAGCTCGCGGTTTGGACGTCAAACAGTTGAAGCTGGTAGTCAACTACGACGCGCCAAACCACCTCGAAGATTATGTGCACCGGGCCGGACGTACGGGGCGTGCGGGCAATAAGGGCACAGCAGTGACGTTTATCACGAGAGATCAAGAAAATTGTGCTCCGGGTATTGCGAAGGCACTCGAACAAAGTGGCCAGCCGGTGCCGGAGCAGCTCGAGGAAATGCGCAAAGCCTTCAGGGACAAGGTCAAGTCCGGAAAGGCGAAGGACCAGTCTGGTTTCGGAGGCAAGGGATTGGAGCGGCTTGACCAAGAGCGCGAAGCTACTCGCCTCCGAGAGCGCAAGACGCACAGGACAGAAGGCGAGGAAGACGAGCCGAACAAGGAAGAGAAGGCTACCGAAGACAAGAAGGCGGATAAAGCCGTCGCAGCCATACAAACTGCCGCTTCAGGTATCATATCTCGTGATTCTGCTCCTAAGGTCGTCGACCTTGAGCCGAAGTACACCATCCACAAGAGGGAAGACCCTGCCCCTACCCCTGTCAATACCAATAACCCACTGGACAAGGTCTCGTCTGCTATCAATGCGATCAACGCTCGCCTCGGCCGTGCTGGGCAGCTACGACCAGGCCAACCTATCGACAACAAGGGCCCCGACGCCGGTGCATTCCACGCAACTCTTGAAATCAATGACTTCCCTCAAAAGGCTCGTTGGGCCGTCACAAATCGGACCAATGTCGCCAAGATCCTCGAGGCTACGGGCACTTCTATCACCACGAAGGGCACGTTCTATCCGCCCGGCAAGGAAGTGGCGCCGGGCGGAGAGCCCAAGCTCTATATCTTGGTGGAAGGCGATACCGAATTGGTCGTGGCTAATGCAATGGCTGAGCTCACTCGCCTCCTCAAAGAGGGTACTATAGCAGCGGCGGATGCGGACAGCAGAGCCCCTATTGGCGGACGGTATACAGTAACCTAATTTGAGCACGGCCTTGGAGAACTGGGTCATGGCAATAGATTGCCGTAGAACGAGGTATGGGCAGGCCAAGAATATCTTATACTGTTGAAAGGTGCAGGGCGTTCTAAAGCGTGTTTATGTATTTTGATGCCCATAATTCCAGAGAAAGCATCCCATAAACAAGAACGGGCAACAAGAGCGGCCCTATCCGGGTTATAATTTATTATTCCCTAGGCAGGCTGACAGCTGCCGGCCAGTTGGTTGGTAAGTTAACCGGCTCCTCTTACAGGGAAGGCATGCAGTATATCCGCCAAAAGGCCCCTGGACGTTAGTATCAAGTAAAATTAGTCGTACTAACGCCTTATGGCCATCTAAAAGATACCAAGGTTTTAGACAAGTTTACGTTTTCAAATACTGTAGCGTTCTCTGTTGCAATTATTTGGGATCTGCTGGATTGTCGAACTGCGACGGTGGTAACGGTGTTAACTACCTTTTTCAACACCAGCCTTATTTTTAATGGTAGTATGCAACGAATTTTGGTCGCGTCGCGATTTCGGTAACGGTTATAAGTAATTGATATGACGCTATAATGCGGATGTTAACCGAAACCGTTGCGGTATACAAAATAAGGTATAATAGGTGGTGCAAGCATAAAGATTTATGGGTGGGTTTCCAGCGGGTTATTTACTAGGAGGCTAACAGTTGTGAGGATGCTTAAGAAAAGTAAGATATAAATAAGCCCGGATAGGGCCGCTTAGAAAATCAGGATGCTGTCCTACGTGCTGAACTGAACTGGACGTCCACCCACCCGCAACACCGTGACCGTAGTCTACATACATGCAACGAAATCATCCTCCTTCCGCAATGCGCTCTCGTCCTAAGTTAAAGAAAGCATCACGCGCACACCTCCCGGTCTCGCGAGTTTTAGTCATGACGCATTGCCTTGGCGGCCGCCTCGACGTCACGCTGCCGGCGCTCGTTGTTGCTGTGCTCCTTCAGCGTCTCGTTGTGCGTCTGCCTCCTCTGCGCCGCCAGCTGGGTGCCCAGCTTCCCCGACGCCTTGGACGTGGCCGCCTGCGCCCTCGCCTGCGGGTCGCTGTTAGTACACCTAAGTACACGGGCCGGTAGGATCTGTCGTTTCTTTTCTTTTCTTCCCCGCCTTCCGCCCTTCATTTGTTGGGGGAAGGAGACGGGGTACGATGCGATGCGATGCGTGGGACTGGGTGGGTGCTTGCTTCCTTACCTCTGCTGCCTCGGCCGCCCGCCTCCGCGCCTCGTCCGGGCTCTCGCCGCCGGCGCTCTGGCTCCCCCCCAGCGTGCGCGGCGGCCCGCCGACCTTGGGCGGCCGCGCCGTCCTCCCAATCGCGCCGTCCGGCACCGATGCGCGCTGCGGTTGCGCGGGCGCCGAGCCCAGGACCCGTCCCGGCTGCGCGAAGGCGTCGCCGTCGGATTTGCCGCATATGTTGCCCATTTCTAGGTTTTTGGGTCTTGTGTGTGAGCTCGTGTGTATGTGTGAGAGTTTAACTAGCGGAGGTTAGAGTAGACTGGCTGGCTGATTGGTCGGTGACCGAGGCGCGCCGGCCTGTCTGTCTCTGATGTGCTGGGTGGGAGGATCAAGGGGCAGATATGATGCGCGTAAAATAAATAGAGGTGTGAGCCGAGGCTACGACGGGGCTGCGGCTGCGCGAGTGAGCGAGCAGGCAGGCAGGCCTCACCATCTGCGAGGAGCGTGTCGGGGCTGTCCGTCCTGATTCCCGGAATGATCTTGCGATGTGACTGGGTGATGTACATGTAGATGCGGGTCGAAAAACGAAGCTGCGAGAACTTCGACCACAATGCGAACGCCTGGGTTATTTACAAGGTCGACGATGATGTATTTGCGATGAAGAAAGTAGTAGAGAAGGCAGTGATGGCGTTCGCGATGGTTTGTGCCGCCTGCCCGGGGATTACACAAAGCTCCTTATAAAGAGCCAAGAGATGGCGGTGGTGAGCGAGGCTTGGATTACGTTAGGCCAGAACATCACAACGGAGCTGATGACCATCGACCCCGGGATGGGAGCGGGGGAGGGGCAAGGACAGCAGCAGACGCAAATGGAATTCACTCGGTTATCTCAGCCTCAGTACCCTAAACGCCAGCAGAATCTAATGTTGCCAGTCTGGATCACAGGATTGGCATGGCATAAACTGAAACTGTGATTAGCGCGCTAAGATAGAGAAAGACATATGAACGTGGTTCGTAAGCCTTCAAATGAGATATTTCGGTGTGTCTAGGTCCCTAGTTACAAAGATGTGGTATATCAGTCCACCCAGCTAAGCCTTGCACAAGGACATGACAATACCCGCCCCAATCAAAAACCTTGGAATAACCAACCTACAAGCGACAGCTGACACCCAGGTGATGAGGAGGCTTAAATGTAAATTGTCATCGATACAACAGACTCCAGGGCTTTAGACCACGTAGGGGTCTGTGCCTGAACTGAATCGCATAGCAGCCCGCATCAATGAGTCGGAAGCGTGCATGCTTGACACCCCTGATGACGATTTTTTTTTCTTTCAACGTTATCTGAGTTGTAAGGATCGTTCGAGTCAAGACAGGCGCAACATTGACAGTGGCCTGGCCGGGATGCGACAGCCCGCCCATCCGTAGGGCTACTTCCGCTTAGTTAGTGGGCAAGTGGGCAAAGAGTGAGGCTCCGCAACTCAAGCAACATTGAAAGCCTGCATCTGCATGCGGGAAGCGCAGAATAGTTGCGGAGGCATGGCACGTGAGGCATCCAAATACAGGTCGCTACGGGAACTCGCGGGATCAGATCAAGCAACTCCACACTCACATGGGAGGAAAAAGAAGGAAAAGAGTTCAAAGTTCCAATTGGGAAGCAGAATGACGGGATGACGCTGGTTTAGCTTTTTTGGTTGGTGGTGGTACATGTCGATGGGCTGAAGTGGCCATCAAGGTTCTCAGCATATTCTCATGCTAGCTGTGTCTACCCAAAGGCATGGCAACGCGGGATGCTCCAGCCTATTCACTTCCCGCTCACAAAAGCCACCCACGGGACTCGATCACTTTTTCCGCCAGGGTCTCAGTCAGGTACAAGCGCCTCCTCTTGTTGTTTACCAATTTACTGAGAGATCAATTCCAACTCCGAAGTCACCTGTCAGCACACCTGCTGCCACTAGGTCCCTTCGTCGATCACTTCCGGGTCGTTCACGGCACTCTCCTCACGAATTATACCGGCTGCCCGCCCTTACCTAGGCTGCTAGGTATATCCCACCTGCTCTGCAACTCTATGTCATCATCTTCCGGATCTCTAAATATCTCCGGCGATTCGTGAACGTCGGCTCAGATAGCGCCAGCACATTGTCTCTCTCGGCTGGTGTGGTCTTCAATATACACAGCATTAGGTTGTGAACTTTGCCGCCAACCAGTACCCATCATTCCCTTGACATACAGAAGGAACATGGATGAGTCCCACCATGACGGAGACCCGGGTTACGATCCTAATTACCGAGTACCTGCCTTGAGTCCTTCTTCCACTTTGGCAGGACTCAGTAGTACTACTCCCGCCAACAGCAATCATGACTTTGACCCAACCTTCTCATATGGACTACCTACTTTTATCAATTTACCACCTTCATCCCTCAACATGTTCCACACCTCCCACGACGACTCCTGTATCGACACCTGCATAACCAGAGATCATAACACACAAGCACCGTGGCATCGGGGTTCGAATACATCCTCCCACTCTCATAGGGCAAGCTTGTCGACCTTGTCTATGCCACGTCCACATTATCCCTTGGAGGACGGCACATATACACAGCCATTTCATGAATTAGACACCTTCTCCCCTGACTTCTTCCCCGATATGAAAAGCACCATGGACAACGTCCCGAAGTCAAATAACCACTTTTCCTACATGAACCATCAAGTAGATGGTCATTACGACATTATGGGCCCCGGCATGTACCAGTGTCCAGTTCCAGACGACTGTGTCTCTGTTGACTGTAGCCAGTTCTCGTGTCTGAGCAACTGTTGCTCCCGGGTCTGTGAAGACAAGACCTGTGCCGAGACGGCCACGTGCGATGAGATCTGCCAGGACGGGAGTTGTACCGAAGGCACACCGTGCGATGATACCTCCTGCTTCGACGGCCCCCAGCATACAATTGATAATTTCTTCAACTTTCCGGAGTGGCACCACCCGATAACCCAAGGGCTAACTGACGAGTCGCACAATCAACCATGCAAACATACGAATGCGGAACACGATGTCGCCTTTACGTTGAGAGACTTGAGAGCACCGGGCCCTTCGAATGCTCCACATCCCCAAGGGGACTTCCAGTTCGGATGTCCCTTTCTCGGTACGTCTGAGCAGTCGGTCGATGGCGGCGGAGCATTCCCGCTCGGTCACAATCAATCGGTTCCTGCGTACGGCCCTACGGCGGATATGAGTCGAAGTAAATCGAGGGCTGGATCAAAAGCGTTGACTGAGCCAGCTGGGGCGACGCAACACGTGTGTAACTGGATTGTTTGCTCGGACGACGCGGCGTCGGGGGAAGAAGTGTGCGGCCGGGTCTTCGATGACAGTTCTTCCCTCAATGACCATTTATGCAATGAGCACATAAATCTGTTGTCAGCCAAAACGAAATATGTGTGTCTCTGGAAAGGCTGTTCCCGCCGTGACGATCAGGAATTTGCGTCGCGAAATAAACTCAAACGCCACATTACAACTCATAGTTCCTGTACGTGACGGTTCCCGTAACCTTATGGGTGTGTTGCTAACAGGGACCTTAGACAAACCGTTTCTTTGTGAACAATGCGGCGAGGGCTTCTCGGCCCAGCAGGCTCTGGACCAGCATCTTAGGACGCATACCGGCGAGAAACCTTACAAATGCACCGAACCAGGTTGCGGCAAGTGTTTCAAGCAGAAGAGCGCATTGAGTAAGTCCATTCCCTCCTCATGGATATTGCGACCCCCATATTTGGCTAACGGAAGAGCAAGCTATGCACATACGCACACATACAGGTGAAAAGCCACTCAAATGTGAAATATGCGGCAAGTGTTTCTGCGAGTCTTCGAATCTTTCGAAACATCGGAAAACACACAATCCCGACTACAAATTCAAGTGTGATGAGCCTGGCTGCGATAGCCAATTCATCCGGATCGACCAGCTCAAAAGGCACCAAGCAAAACATACAAGGGCAAGACAGAAGAAAAGAACCAGGGCACGGTCTCAAGCCGGATTGCTGACCCCTTCGGACGAATTGACCCCCTTTGACGGAACACCATACCCTTTAACACTAGAACGCGAATTCGTTTGAGATGCGCGCCTGGTCTGGGTGTAGCGATGTCGATGGACGAGCCAGAGTTAGAGGTATGCGCTGCGAGAAACCAGCTGCTGTCGCCCGAGTCTCAGGTATCAATGAGACGGCCGCAACGGTCTGGTTGAGTCTGGGTGATCTCTAGAGCAGGGGACATAAACCCCATAAGATTACGAGATCCGATGTGCTATGTGGTCCTGACTGGCGTCGCGGTGGATGTGCATTTCTACTGCTGGTCGAGGAGTTCCAATGCAGAAGCCGGCCAGGTGATCATCCAAGCATCTAGGCACCCGTCAAAGCAGGGCTGGGTGCCGGTGTGTGCGTACACGGAAACGGCCAGCCAAATATGCCCGGATACCACAATGCCGTTTGCGGGAGCCGCGCTCCTGCAGTTGGAGGCTGTGCCGGTCTCAGCACCCAGAAGGAAACATATATAAGCTACTAGGGGTTAGATAATGAATTGATGTGCATATTCACTCAAGAAAGCAGTGCCTAGGGTGTTCACATGTTGATCTATACTTCAATAGTATATGGCCAAACACTCGAACTTCAACAACGTCGACGATACTGACTACCATGACGGCCGGGAGCGACGCATACCGTAGGTCTAGGGTAAGATCTAGGTAGCTCTGGGTCCAACTCCCCGTTCCGGTCCTCTCTGAAAACCCAGCTTAACGGACGGCTAATGCGCTGACCAGCCGACATAGCATAGTTGGGCTTCCCCCGTACCTATATATAGGCTGCTTATCACGCATCCCTGTTTCGGTGGAGTTTCGTTCCTTTACGTACTTGCTTTCATAGAACATTACTGTTACCTTGGTGCTCACTCACCTACAGAGTCTCCCACTCGTCTGATATATAATCGTCCGGAGAGCGGGCCGTTCACAAGTCTTTAACCAACCCAGACAGGAAATAGTAGTGACAGAAATAGTAAACTTGCAGATACGAAGTCGCCTAGGGATGCCCTCATGGATAGGGCGCTCCGCGTCCCCCGCCAGGAGAGCGTCGCATATTGCCCATCGCCCGCGGAAATAATGAGCACTACCTACACAGGTATCCAGGAATGCACGTATGTATGTACATATGTATGTGTATATGTACGACATGATATGCGATGATGGCTGGGTATTTACCCGCGCGCACACAGGCACGCGCGGCTTGCACTCTCGTCCTCGGGGGGAGAGGGAGGTGGCTACCTGTTTCCTTTTCAAGCGCTCTCTATGCGCATCCCGCTGCTCTCTTACTCTTACGAGTGTACCCTCGTCTCCTCGGTCAGATATATACGTGCTTATCCTGTACGGACGACTGAGCCTGCAGCTCGGAGTTGCGACGCGTGTAGATATCCAGGGATGGACGACCAAGTTAGGAGACGGCGTCTGGTCTGTCGTTTGAGCGAAGGGGCCCTGAGTCACGCATGTAGGCACCCAGCAGGACAACCTTGTGTAGGTATTGCAGGGCCTCTTGGAACTGGATATTTAACAACGAGCTGCGATTGTAGATGTTATGCTCCCCGTAAGCGACGACAGCCTTTCTCACGGATAGGATACCCGAATCTGATCATCCGTACCTTAGCGACCATAGTGGAGCCTGGAATGATGGCGATGTCAAGGATTACTAGCATAGGCTATCGATTCTCACCTCGTCATCCCCACTGGCTGTAAATCCCCAGACGCTAGAGGACGAGATGATTGTGAATGTAGGTGCACATGGGTCGTCCGATGTCCTTTATGCAGCTTTCCTATCATGTTAAGATGCAATTACTCCGCCACACAAGATAGTAGGTCGTTCCGCTGGAGCAACATCAACCGAAAGACATAGACATATTATCCACTCAGGACTGACACGAACGGACGGCAGGTCGGCCGGGACGATCGAGCCGCGGATCCATCGCGAGCACGTGAGCGGAGACTTTGGTCGGTCCATTTTTGGGTGCATTTACTTGCGTTTCATTCGCATGGGCAGCTACATTTGGCTGCCAGTGTATCCTCGTAAACACCTTATGAACCGAGAAACCCTTTTGATGCCATGCAAATATCAAATTCCTGTCTCTAGGAACGAACCAAGTCCACGTCCATCCGGAACCGGAACACAAACCTCCCCGCAACGGAAAAAGCCATTCAAGCAGCCTGAGTAAGAAGTCCAACCGTCAGTACCAACATTCGCACGGAAGGGCGCGATAGTAGCTCGTAGTGAGCCGGGAATGGATCGTTCGTGTTGCTTTCTTTTTCCTCATACCTTAACGGCGTATTTTCGTTGAGGGAAATGTGTCTGGCGCTTCTTCGTCTTCTCCAAGACCTTCGACTTCTCCTCGGGCGACAAACGACGACGGATAGCACGGGGCTGCTTGGGGCGGAGATCCAGAGGAAGGTACTTCTTGTTCTTGTAGAAGAGTCGGAGTTGCGACCGTTGCTTGAGGTTGACGACGGTCAGGACACGCGCGATCGACTTGCGGAGGTCGTGGCTAAAATGAAAATGGTCGAGTTAGTTCTCGGCTCATCCATTCCCCTTCCTTCCCGTCGGCTCGCATTGGCAGTGTGAAATAATCCCCCTCGACGTCGGTACAGTAGTGGTCGGGTACGGTTCGTTGCTCACATTCGGTTCAGCTTAGTCCCGGAAGAAGTAACCTTCTGAATGCGCAGCTGGCTGAGCTCCGCCTTGAGCTCGCCGAGCGTCTTCAGCAGGTCCTCCTTGCTCTTGCTCCAGAGAGCACCGGTCTTGACCTTCGGGGACGACTGAAATGAGAAAAAAGAAGCAGTTAGTATTCTGTAGCAGTACGCGCGGATAGTAACACGCGGGAAGATGTTCCAATCCCGATCTTCGATTCTGTGGGCAAAAGCCTTTTATTCTTGGAGTTTCCGTTCAATTGATCCCCGACTTACCATCTTCGCTGACAGGGATTCTGGAGGTCGACTTTCGCTTCTGCTGGGCGTTGACCTTCTTGACGTTGTTGCCGATTCTGGTGTATCTGGAAGGGTCCGGGCTGGGCTGAGGTTCGAGTTCAGAAACAAATTTGCCAAAATTGCAGTGGGTTGGTGCTTAGGGCTTTTTTTTTTGTCTGCGTTACCGCTGCCAGTAGAATTGTGGCTATACTTACAGTCTGCAGATGGTCCGAGCTCCCACCAATTCTGGTGCCGAAGTGCATAGGCTTAGGCGACTTGGGAGCCACTGGAGTAGAAGGGCGAAACATCTTATCCGCAGGCGTCTTAGGCGGCATCTGGAAGCGGAAGATGGGCCGTGCGGTGGCTAGTGCAGTGGTGGCGCCTTTGGTGGTGCTGGAGGAGGTAGCCGCAGCAGTAGCGCGATCAGGAGTGGTCGGTGCGGCGCTAGCGTCCTGATCGAGGCGCTCATTGGCCTGGGCATCATTATCGGCCATGATTACGTATCAAGATTCCTCAGTCGATGCAATTAACCGAAATTAATCTGAAGACAGGACAAATGCAATTCTCGCAAGAACAGTAATGATGAGGAAAAATCGTTCAAAACGTTTTATTGAGAAATCGAGGTGGGGCTGTTTATATCTTGGAAACCCCGAAACTACAATCAGCCATCATATGTACAAAGTACACGGCTTGCACGCATCGGTCGCCTTACTCCCAGGCAAACTGTGTTTTGACGGCCGAAGTCATTGATGCGTATTCACTCAAATTCACATCATCTGTCTGCCAGGTACGTACGGGAATTACGTGATGTATCTGAAGCTGTAAATCGACATCCACCAACTCTTGAAAGACGACGACACCTGGCCGCCTCTTGTGTGGATCATCCAAACTATATCTGCCAGATCTATCTAACACCAACTCACAGACTGACAGCAAAAGTTTGGCTTTGTCAAGTTGGTAAAACTGCCCAGATAGTGTCTCCATCTCATAATATTAAATCTAGCTACCTAGCAACGGTGGGCGCTCTGCTGGCCCTGATATATTTCTCTACACGAGTCTATTCAAGCAACGACACACGTCATATGACATCAACTTCGTATTCCGGACCCAATGTACACGCCTAGGTACCAAGACTTCAATGCTATTATGTAGTCACTCGGTGTTATTTTACATAGTACCAATTCATATCATCGTAACTTGATCGCTACCTAGGAATAGCCTTCGATTCACTATCAGAGTATTGTATTAAGAAACCATGAACTTAAACTGTAGGTGCTTAGGTTGAGGCCCGTGGCAGGTGAGCCCATTGGTGGCTTTTTTCCAATGGATGCAGCTAACGGTAGGTCGCCCTCGCTTATGTGCATGATGAATGTACCTCGAGTTTCCTAGGCATCCAGAATATGGCCTTATTGCTGGTATTCGTCATTCTACTCTGGCTGCATCATAAAGCATCTACTTTCATGCTACTCTTCGGCAAAAGAACATCCGAGGGTATTATACTACAGATCGTATGCCATAGCCTCCGCCGCTTGCAGCTTATGGACAGTGATTTGACAAAACTGAAAAGACTCGTTGATTCGACTTCAGTACCTCCCTGATAGCCTCCGTGTTTGCATCGGCCGGTTTATGCAAGGCGCTCTAGTGCTAGCAGACTTTCCCGTTGCGCGGCCGACCCCACGAGCTTCTGGAATGGTTACCGAACACTTCAGCTGGGCTTCACTCGCTTCGTAAACTGCACATCAGCTTATTTGAAAGATGGCGACTACGGGGAACCAAGGCTGGGCCCAATTGCGGCAACAAGCTCGAAGTCTTGAATCTCAGGTATTCAGAATTCCCACCATTAACCTAGGGGTCCCGATGCTAACTTGTCCACTTCCAGACGGAAACCTTATTCCATACCTATTCGCAGTTCTCCACGGTCTCGAATATACCCCCGAAACCCACGAAAGAGGAGCGTGACACGGAGGCCAAGCTCGAGGAGCTCTTGGAGAAGGTAGGCCCTCTCCCCTCGCATCCCATCATTGACCAGCGGCAACTGCCGTTCCGTAACCACCAAGGGGAGACGTCGGAATATGGACTGACGGACTTTCGATCCGGAACAGCGGGAGAATGTGATCGCGCAGCTAGCGCGCCTCCTCGACTCGGAGGCGAGCCTGACGTCGTCGGCGCTGAAGCAGAACAACCTCGCGCTGCTGCGGGAGAAGCTGGCGGAGCACCGGCGGGACCTGGGGCGGCTGCGGGCGGCCCTCGTGGACGCGCGCAACCGGGCCAACCTGCTGTCGAACGTGCGCGACGACATCGAGACGTACCGCCGCGATAACCCCGAGGCCGCCGAAGCCGAGTACATGCTGGGCGAGCGCAGTCGCATCGACAACAGCCACAATATGGTCGACAGCGTGCTGAGCCAGGCCTACGCCACCAACGAGAACTTCGTCATGCAGCGCGAGACCCTCGCCAGCATCAACCGCCGCATCACCATGGCCGCCAGCCAGGTGCCCGGCCTCAACAGCCTGATCGGCAGGATCTCGGCGAGGAAGCGCCGCGACGGCATCATCATGGGCAGCTTCATCGCCTTCTGCTTCATATTCTTCTTTTTCTTCCTATGAGCGACGCGGGACGAGGGAACGGATGGGGGGCCTGTCCTCACATGGACAGCATGTGGTGAAATGTGAATGATAGGGCTGTCTGTATTATCGGTGGGGTATGCCTCGAGGTTCGCAAACTGCATCCATGGTTTGACTTGCAAGGCGTTCAGGGTCGGTTCTATTAGGCAGAGCAGCTGGAAAGCTGCCACTTGTATAATGTAAGCAGGCGGGCGGGCAGACAGTCTTGAGTCCGGAACTTGGTCTCCCGTACACCAGGTTGCGGGATCAGAACTCGGCAGCGAACAGGAGCTAATTGTGATCAAATCGGATTGACACAGCCTTAGTATCGCGAGTGGTAACTCATACACGAGCCCCTGTTGTGATGATCAAGCTGTTTGAATCTTCATGAGCGAAGTTCGGGTATCAATTTTAGCTATAATTACATGATAGTAGGCACATTCTTCAGCTCTCCCTGGACGCCTTCTCTTCATCCAGGAGCCGCCGCACGGCCTTCACCAGGCCCTCCCGCTCGTGATCCTCGCTGGGCCCGCTGCCTGCCCAGCGTATCCTGCACTCGCCGTCGAGCAGGTAGGTGTAGCCGACCTTGCTGTTGAGGCAGCCGATGGCCTCGCGGATCTCGTCGGAGACGCCGCGGCGCACGATGAAGTAGCGGCCCCAGTTGGGCTCGCCGACGCGCCTGCGCAGGCGGCCGAGGAACAGCCGGATGAGCCAGGCCTTGAGCGGGTCCTCCTCGACGTTGAGCCAGACGCGCTGGGCGCGGTCCGCGTGGGCGGCGAGCAGGGCCCCGAGCGCCGGGTTCGCCTCGGCCGACGCGAACGACGCCGCCTGGTCCTCGGCCCACGCGCTGCTGAACATGCTGACGACGGACACGCGGCCCCGCAGCGCCGGCGTCGTGTCGCGGGGGCCCCCCTCCTTGAGCAGCGTCTGCCCGTACAGGTTCGGGAAGTAGAGCGACGGCTCCGCCCGGAACAGGCGCGGCGGCGCCACGAACGTCTTGCCCTTGTGGAACTTCATGTTGCCCCAGTCGCGGAAGTACGGGCACGCGAACTTGCTCTTCCTGTTGCCCGGCGGTGAAACGCCCTGGTCAGCATTCGTTGTTCTTTCAGGTCTTCTCTTTCCAAGCCTGCATCTCCCCGCCAGACCTGACCGTCGCTGGTCCGGATAAGACTTCATTCAGGGGGTTTTGGTATCCATACAGCTGCTCCCGCCTCTCCAGGTGCTTCTCGTAGTTGACGAAGTCGTCCCGGCGCTGCTTCAGGGTCCGGTTGTCGACGCCGGTGTTCTGCCCCGGCTCCGGCGGGTACGGCAGCCCGATGGGCCGGCTCAGCGGCGTCGGCGTGAACTCCTCGAGCCGCTTCCCGTAGGATCTCGGTGCATGTTCTAGGGGCGAGGGAGGGACGACCTTCGCGGCGGGGCGGGTAGGAGGGGTCGTGGTCGTAGTCGTGGTAGCGCCAGTGGCTTTGGATGCTGCTGCTTTCGGAGCATCAATCTGGGCTAATCGGCGATACGACGTGCTGAACGATCTCCATTGACATCGCAGGCATAGGAGGAGCCTTGGTCTGCGTGCAAGTGACATAATCGCGAGCAGAATTAAAACAATTCCCGAATCCTATCCTGGCCAAGCGGACACTTCACGGCCCAGAAGGAAAGATGCGGTTTGAGCCTGATAGATTAATTGGCTTATCGTCGCAAAATTTCGATGACCTCTCGTGGGGCCTGAAGCAAGCAAGCTAAGTAACTTTGGCAAGCTACTAACGCTAGTCTAGGAACGCGATTGTCCAGTGGATTTTACTGTGTCGCTTCAATTGGTATAGCGTTTAGACTTACCATAGTAGCCCTCCAGACCGGCGGGGCTGGCCGGTTGTCAACGGCTTACCCCAGATTCGGATACCAGCGGCATTAGTGGGGGACGGACTCTGGAGAAAGCGTCATGCCCGGTTCCAGTGCCATGTCCTCTCTTCTCTAGGCTCGCGACAATAAGCCGAGCAGAATTCCTTTGCGCTTCCTCGAATGTAGAGAAAATAGTCTGATTCATGTAACCGACGGCTATGAAAGTAATATAGAATACAATGTTTCTTAACCGCGCCTCTCGCATCGTTGGGCGACAATGCCGTCTCAACAGCAGCAGATTGAACCATATCGTCCGCTCCTCCATCCGCCATGCTGGTGCGCCCAAGGGCTTCCACTCGTCCAGAAGCTTACAAGTGGTGAAGCCCGTTTTACTAGCCGACATTGGCGAAGGTGAGAACCCCCCCAAAGTCCAAAACCTGTCGGCTGCCCCAGTTCTTTAACTCTCCCGTCCAGGTATCGTCGAGTGTGAGATAATACAATGGTTCGTCGAGCCGGAAGCCCGAGTCGAGGAGTTCTCGCCCTTGTGCGAGGTGCAGAGCGACAAAGCCTCCGTCGAGATCACGAGCAGGTTCTCCGGCATCGTGAAGAAGCTATACTACGACGCCGGCGAGATGGCGAGGGTCGGGAAGCCATTCGTAGACATCGACATACAGGGCGATGCGAAGCCGGAGGATTTAGAGGCCTTGACCGCCCCCGAGCCGGCGTCAGAGGGGCCATCGGAACCTCTAAATAAAGAGCCATTGAGCAAGCCTCCAGATGGGCCGAGCCCTAGGAGCGTGGATTCACAGGCCGCGGCGAGCAGGGAACCCACTACACCCCAGGCACAACCGCCAAAGAGCAGATACGCAGCGTTGGCGACACCGGCAGTGCGGCATCTCTCGAAAGAACTGAATGTCGACATCACTGAAATACAGGGGACAGGGAAGGACGGCAGGGTTTTGAAAGAAGACATCTACAGATTTGTCGAGACCAGGGACTCCTCGCCGAAGCAACAACAACCTACGACGCCGCCGACGGGTCCCTCATTCGTTCCAAGACCGGCAGAGGCCACGAACAAGCAGGTCGAGACGACGGTCGAGTTGACGAACGTCCAGGCGCAGATGTTCAAGACGATGACGCGGTCCCTCAGCATCCCGCACTTCCTATACGCGGACGAGGTGGACTTCACGCAGCTGCACGAGCTGCGGCGGCGGCTCAACAAGGTGCTGTCTCAACAGCAGCAGCAACCGCAGCAAAACCAAGATCAACAGCAAGTCGTCACGAAGCTCTCGTACCTGCCCTTCGTCATCAAGGCCGTCTCAATGGCGCTGCACCAGTACCCGATCCTCAACGCGCGCGTGGAGGTCCCGGACGACGGAGCCAACGGCGGCAATGGCGGAGGCGCTAAGCCACGGCTCGTGTACCGCAGCCAGCATAACGTGGGCGTGGCCATGGACACGCCGGCGGGGCTCATGGTCCCCGTGGTGCGAGACGTGGGATCGCGTAGCGTGCACTCAATCGCGGCAGAGCTCGCTCGGCTGCAGCGCGCCGCCACCGCGGGCCGGCTGTCCCCCAACGACCTCGCCGGCGGCACCGTTACCGTGTCTAACATCGGCAGCGTCGGCGGCACCTACGTGGCGCCCGTGCTCGTGGAGCGCGAGGTGGCGATCCTGGGCCTCGGCCGCATGCGCGCCGTGCCGCGCTTCGGCGACGACCGCAGAACCGTCGTGGAGAGGCAGGTGTGCAACCTCAGCTGGAGCGCCGACCACCGTGTCGTCGATGGTGCCACCATGGCACGCGCCGCCGAGGTCGTCCGCCGCCTGCTCGAAGAGCCCGACGCCATGGTCCTGCATCTCCGGTAACCCGGTCGCCGGAGTCCTTTGTGGATTACGCTTAACCAGGTGGCACGGGGTCGTAGCCTGGCAGGGTATGGTACGGCAAGTTGCGTGGCATGGCATGGTATAACATGTCGCGCGCCTACACCATGCACGTTTCGTATAAGCAGCTATATGCTAGGTCGGAATTCCCGCCTGCATAGCGGAGCGAGAGGGTTAAATATAGATTGGCAGGTACTTCGGAAAGAAAGGTGCCACACAGTACAGGAGGCGTACTTCAACTGGGGCCCAAGGCTTGGCTTGTACCTAACATCGCCATCATTAGTAGACCGCTCAAAAGAACCTCATATTTTCTACATTCTAGGTGCATCCGGAAGATGCGGGGAGCCAGAATTGGATGGGATTTGTCGTTGACGATATTTTGTGCGTGTACCTGTGTGATTCTTTCGGGACGGCACTGCATATGCGTACGTTTGTATGTAGGTAGGGACATGGTCCCGTCAGGCGCTAGTCAAGTTATTTGGCGCACTCCTCCACCTAGCCTCAAAATCGCACTCTAAACGCTATTATCATGGTGATTTCGTTCCTTGATAACTCAACAA
>QJOB01000196.1:0-122050 GCA_004155035.1 Monosporascus sp. 5C6A | reverse complement strand
ATTCCCAAAATTATATTAAATTCTATAGCGTTTTCGTAAAGTTATAGATATTAACGTAGATATGGAAAAGGTCACGTGATCCGCGGCCGATTCGCTTGTATAGCCGACTCGCTTGTGTTCTACGTTAGAAGAATATATTATTAAACTTAAAAAAAACCTTTTAAAACGTAAATATTAAAATTCGAAAAATAACTTTAAAAACTTATTATGTATTAAATGCGGCTTTGCAAATACGATTAGTTAAACATATTATGATCACTTCGGAACAGATAGCTAAATACAAATTTAAAAGTAAAAAAAATAAAACTTTAATAATTAACATTTTAATAGTATAGTAATTACTATAAAATATTCTAGTAAGGCGGTTTTATATTATTAATCTAGTGGAATATATTCTAATTTTATTGTATTTAAATTACAAACGTTTAATAAGCTAATATAAAAATATTTATATATCTTTACCTTTAACTTTTATATTTACTAATAACTTTTTAATAAATTATCTAATTTATATTAATTAACTTATATTAATTTATAAATGTTATATATATAGTTCAGGAAAATATAGCTGATCAAATTAGATTTGACAATTATAACCTAGTTAGGCTATAAAGCTGCCTTTATTTATAACGTCTTTCTCAGCTCATATACACGAGTAGATAGGTACCTGGGCATCTATACCGGCCTACAACCTCCTTTGTCCTTCGTGTTTGACCACATCACTACTACATCCTCTGCTCTGTATGATCCCTCTACGTAAGCACATACCTACACTGAGTCACCGTTACCCACATACCTACCTAGTACCTATCTACAACTTACAGTACCTACCTACCCATGGCATGTAGAGCATCCTATGGAGCATGGAACAACCGACCGTGCGGGCCCCTCCCAAGCCTAGGCCAGTCTTAAGCCTTTAAGCGTAAGCCTAAATCGTCCCTAAACTTGATCGTCGCCCCCTCCCCCATCCACTAGACCTAAGTGGTAGGCGAAGGGCTTCCATATGCCTCCCATAGAATCGGTATCTACCAGACCTTGAAGCGAGCCAAATATTAAAGATCAAGGTGAAGGTCGCCGACATCGTCGCTACCGGCCTTGAAGGCTATCACGGCTGCCATCGCTATCCCCGCCATCGCCGTTGCCATCGCCATTGTCATTGCCAATGCCGTTCTCGCCGTTGTCACATAATCAGTCAGTCCGCCGATTGCTTTCCTCCCATAATGCATCGTCTACTTTATCATTATCATCATCACCATCCTCATCACCGTCTCCATCTTCATTACCACCACCACCACCACCGTCACCATCATCATCATTGTCACCGTTGTCATATGCGCCCTGGCTAACGCGACGCGCGTTGATCTTCTGTTAGGCTCAAGAGCAGCCGATAACATGGCAGCCACCTCGACTACCACTACTATCACCACTAGTATCACCACAACCTCGGCAGATCCCAGTCGGGTCTTGAACTCAACTTCGCCCTCGACCGCTTTGGCCTTCCCCTCGGGTCTCCCTGATTTGACGTCTTCTGGATCCCCTCCAGCCTCCGTCATCCCTGGTCCCTCGCAGGCAGCCGCCATTCCCGGTGCCACTGGTGCCATTACCAACACCAAAAGCCGTCATAATAACAGTACTAGTTCCAAGGCCAACACCAAAATCAACGTCAACAGCAATAGTAATAGCGACAGACACAGGAGTGGAAACGGGGACGGCAATGGCAATGGCAATGGCTACGTCAAGGGCAACAACAGTGCCGGCATCCACCTCGATCCGCGAGCCACCACATCTCCCAGCCCCGACCTAAGGCTTTATCCGCGAGATGGCCGCGTGCGAAACCCTGTGCCGAGCAAGTTGAAGGATGTCACCGACGAGATGAGAAACAACTTCAGCGTCATGCACATGGACGTTAGTAGCCACCGCGAGAGCCAGGATAGGGACGCCGCCGCAAAGCTCACCAGTGAGAGCACCGCTCGCCAGGCCAGATTAGCTCAGACAGACTCGTACATATCCCACCATCGGAGGGCCAACTATCCTCGTCCTCCGGGACTCAAACAGTTCACCTCGCCCTCTCCCAGAAGGCCTGATTCGCCTTCGACCGCTGGCACGGCACCGAAGCGGCCTCTTACAGTTGCTGAAACTAAATCCGAACAAGCTCGTTTGTTAACCCTTCTCCGCACCTTGCCTCCTCACACCGTCGTCGACCAGATATGTAAGGCCCTGGCTTTCTTTGGTGGCATACCCGATGCACCGCCGCCTGCGGACGGCAAGTTTCCGGAGAGTGCCGAGGCCAACGGCTCCGGTTCCCTGTTTGTAGGCTGGTTTGCCGAGATCTTTCCCGACCTTGAACGACCACGGAAGCCTCCTGTGTCTGACTCGGTCGCTCTTCAAAAAAGACCGCGAGGACGCCCAAAAGGTAGTAAGGCATCCAAGGTCCGCAGTGACAAAGGCGTCAAAAAGGGTGCGCAGAGGGTGGTGGACGGTATAGCCTCCGCCGCTGCTGCACAGGATGCGCGGGATAACAGTTGGGTGGACATCGAGGACAGCGTCCTCGAGATGAACGGAGGGGGGCATTCAGTCGAGACTGATGCGCTGCCGACGAAGGCCTTAAGCACACCATATCGAGGCCCTGGCCGTGATGCGACCAATGCGACACCGGCGACAGGCCCAACGACCGGCTTCAAGTCGATCAACGAGCAAATTGGCTCGACTGGTCATGGCCCGAAGCGACGTGGTCGGCCAAAAGGTTCTAAAAACCGACCTAAGGACCTCTCTAGTTCCCAGAACGTCGGCCAGTCGACGGTCACTGTCGGTGTAGCGAGCCGACCTGTAGTTCCGCTGACGCCGGTGCCACCCAAAATAACACCAGTCCCGATCCCGACTTTCGCCCACGACGGGCAGACAAAGAAGGCCAACTCGGGACGGCCTCAGGGTTCCAAGAACCGGTCCAAGGGAAGTGATGGCGATGCCGCGGCAGTCCAGCCTCAACTGCAACCGCCTGATGTGACTGTCATCCAAGGCAACCACGCTTATGGACAGGTAAAGGTCATGGGCTCTTCATCCCTCGGCGGCAGTGCCTCCCCAGCTCTCAATGGTATTTCCCCGCCGGGCGATATTGGGGCTCAGCTGCCGGCTCAACTAGGTACCACATCTGACACCAACAACCCGGCACCCTCTGTCAAGGAATCGACCATAGTCGGAGTGAAACGGAAGCGCCAGGTTGGTAAAGTCGGTGATCGGGGGCCTCGGGGGGACGACGGTGCTCCGAGCCTTGCTGTTGGGAAGCAGGCTCAAGCCTACAGTCCCAGTATAAACCAATTGCCAGCACCGTCTCAGTCTGAGTCTCAGGAAGCTCGCGGGCAGCCCGTATCGGCCGATACATCTACTCCGATAGCCAAGCGGCCTCGCAAGTCGAAAGACACAAGTGCGACCCGGGCGATATGGCGCCAGGCGCCAAACAACCCGGCGGCCAAGGATGCAGTCCCTGCTCCGGCCGAGATGGCGCGCCAGGCGACTCAAGCTAACGTGGCATCTCACACCCGCTCGCCGGCCGAGGCCCTAGAAGGCCGTTGTGAGCAAATGGCACCGGTGCAAGGCCGTAACGACCAGATGCAAAGCTACCCTAACCGCTCCCAGAGGCAACCGCCGCAACCGTCCCTGCCGGTTGGAGCTGCAGCATCCCAATCTCCCGCCGAGGGTTTGGAAGCCCACTACGAACGCTTTGCTTCTCTTCAAAATCACGGTCACGACGGCGCAAGCCAACCAGCTCCGGGTCGTCCGCAGAGAGCACAACGGACGGCATCGCCGACACCAGTACAGGCTTCTAAAAGCTCGCTTACTCCTGTCACGCTGACATCACAACCGCAGGCAAGAGCGGTGCAAAACTACTATGCGCAGCCGCAAACCCTAACCGCCACCTACAACTCCACACAGGTCGGTTTTGCACCAACCCAACGAGCACAGCAACAACAGCAACAACCACCACAACAAATTCATGCTAATCCTCCCCAGTTCGGCACTCAGGCCAGTTCCCCTTTAATACAGGGGGATAGCAGCTACAGGGTATCTCCAACGGCTCCGACTCATAGCAGCTCGGCCTTTATGCAGCGGCATACACAATCGGCGGCCCCTCTGGATACAACTAATTACCGACCGAGCGGTACTGCAAGTCAGGGCCTCTCTAGCCAGGCGTCTCACTGTGGTTCGCGCCCGAATCCAGTGACGACGCATGGTGCGTCGCATCCCAACTTGCAGACCCCCTTCCAGGCTTTTTCGACAGATACGAGTTTCTTGGACATTTCAGGACTGGACACAGGTAACAGCCCTAATGGGATGGGTCTCGGGACCAACTCTTACGGTCCTAGTGGTAGCACGACCCAAGAACAGCAGCAGCAACAACAACAACAAGAACAACAACAACAGCAACAACAGCAAAAACAACAGCCACGACAGCAACAGCAGCGGACTCCGGTCTCGGCTGCGGCGCCGTCCTATTCGCAGGCATCTGGGCTGAGTAACTATCTGGGACCAGGCAAGGTAGGCCGCGCTAGTCAGAATCGCTGGCCTTCATAATGATTAACGAGCTCATGCATGGCTATGAGGGGAAAGGTTTACGCTAATAGAATTTCTTCTCCCGTGCGATGTCAGGCGGTGGCGTTCTGCGTTCTACGGCCTGCGGTTCTTGACGAACGACGAGCTAGGGTTACGCTCTCCTATTGTTTTTTTCTTCTTGGCGCTGATGACCTCGATATCACGTTATCGGCCTCACGAAAAATATTTAAGTGCGTCGCCGGCTGGGACTTTCGGTCATTTTTTAATGACTAGTTATTTATTCTCGAGATCAGGAATAGGACAGAGAGCTGGATGATAAAAGGAAACAGCCAGATATGGCAAAGTTGATGCTGTCGACGGCCGTACTCCACACAAGGTTACCAGATATGCTTTTACAATGTGCGCCAGCAATGGTGATCAATGACGTAATTTGGATGTCCTAAGTATGAATCCGCGCGAACGCCGTATGTTCTTATCGAAGCCTTTCATTTCCACCTCAATTGCAGAAGTACCGGCGCCCGCTCTCCGTAAAACGCCTGTAAATGCTGACAATGTATACCCCGACACCTTCCCCGACGCTGCGTTCTCATTCAATAGGGTCCTCCTCGATTGCTTCGAAAGGGGGCCGAACCGACTCAGGCGCTCCTCGGCCGTACCACCTGGGCGATTGGAGTTAGCGCTTAGTTCTAGTGTCATTATTCGAGAGTCGAGTTCTGGTCAGGGCCGGGTGGTTCCGGGACGAAGGAAGAGGTAACTACGATACAGTACACAACGAAGATTAAGGGCTTACCATTCCTCCTCCTCAGCCGCGCCACCCTCACGGATGAGGTCAAGCATCACCTGGGCGTTGCGCTTGATGTCCTGTGGCCGTTCCACTATCTTCCTCTCAAGTATGAGTGCTTCCGCCGTGGGAAGCCATATTTGCTGTAGCAACGGCAGATCCTCCACGACCAATCGCACATTCTCCCCGGAGAGCGGAGCCATCGGCATGCCTGCCGCCATACTTGTGTGGAAAACCAGGCTCTCCGACGGACAAGGAGACGCATCGCTATCCCGACGCACTCCTTCGGATCCGCGCCGGGCTCGGGCTCCTATGGCCGTTTCGGCATGGGCTTTCGTAGGGTCGCTGATGTTCATGGTCGACTTTTTCCGGCCGAGACGCATCAGACTCCGCCGGGACTTCGCGGCGTTCTCCACGGGTTCCTTGGTGACCGAGGCATACCACGAGTCAACCGCTCCTCTTCTCGAATTGTAGCCCTTAATTTCCCAAAACCGTTCTACCTGACGGAGACCACCGACACACAGGGCCGCGGCGTACATCTCGTCCGGCGGCCGATCCTTCAGATAGCCCCTCAAGGACCGTTCCAGCCGTCCGGCATACGTGGGGGGTCTCAGGCGGCGGCAGAAAGAGGCTATCACCATAGGGAAGACCTGGTGGACACGCAGCAGAGTCTGGTCATCATACATATTCATAATCTTCAGCTCTATGGGGTTCAGAGTGAAGGGCACCCGGGACAAGCCGTGGCCATGCTCCTTGACGTACTGAACATGGAGCGACCGGTAGGTTTCGAAGAAGTGGAATATGGTGAAGAGCAAGGGAATCAGTCGGCGGCGCATGCGCTCATGCTGGGGAGCAAACTCGAGGCGCTGAGCCTCGGTGGTTCTAAGAAATATCTCCTTGGTCGCCCATTCGCAGATTAGATAAGATAATTTCGCGGCGACGTGTAGTCGGTGCCATATACCGCACAGGTAATGCAACTTAATGGCCGAAGGATCGGGGGTGGGATACAAGCGAATTGCATACGCCGGGACATGGTGCTCGAGGTGGTAGCGGGCGATGGGGAACTCGTTCAGAGATATCATGGCATGCCAAGCTCGGGATGCTAAGCGTAGATTCAGGACGTCGGACAAGGGGAGGGAGGCGATGATATGAATTAGGAGCTCATTGGGTAGAGCTAAGAAGAGCTGATCGAACGAGACACTAAATTCTGGTGAGCTCTAAGATGACCAGAGGCGGACGTCAGGTGCCGGGGATGGGGAAGGACAGACGACTTAGGCTTTGCGGTTTCGGTGGACACCCTACGGTGATCATGCTCGACGGAATTACGAGACGGCAGGATGGATCGGAGGCTGAAGTTCGGGCGGCGCTTGTCGGTGGACTTTAGGGGGTCATTGGGAGCATGATCCGGTGACCTGGGTTTACCAATGGGCAGTATGAAGGCGGAAGATGGCGCAAGCGCCGGCCCGGCGTCCTGATGCAAAACATGGTAAGGTTGACTTTTAGGTTCGCTCAGCTGCTTCAGCTTATCGAAATAACGCTGCGAGGCGAACTCGGTAACATGTGGAGGGTCCATCGCATAGGCTGCGGAGGAGTTGGTGTTCGTCACGAGAGGGAGGCAGCTTCGTGGGCCTTTGTATGTGCCTGTGCCTGCGCCCGGGCGCGTGCGCGTGTTCGTGTCTCGTGCTCGTGCTCGTGCTCGTCGTCTATGCCCGTCACACACGCTTTATCCTTTATCTAACAGGGAAGACGAGGGGAATCTGCTTGGTATCATTGATAGTGGCCGAGCCCATATCATACATGTTGAGACATCGGAAGTCGAGAGTAATATTGGGGGGAGGGGGGTGTCGCCGTCGTCGCTAGAATCGCACAAAGATATTTAAAAAGCCCAGGCAGAGCAGCAAGGGCAACCAAACGAGTGACGGGTAAATCGCGACGGCGGCGATATCAGGTAAGGAATCAACTGGAGGGAAGGAAGGGAGATAGTTTGGTAAAACAGTAAGATTGCTGTGCGTAGCCCCTGGAATTGAGTTGGGGATGAATATTTGGGAAGGGGGCGGGAAGATTCACAATTGAGCTTCTTGTTGGTAGCGCGAGGCAGGTATCTCCAGATCGCGGTCGGGTATCAAACGGGGAGGACAAATCTACGAAAAGGTAATGAAGGATAAGAGATCAGCCAGCCAGCCGGGTATGGTGAGATTGAGCAAGTTGATTGGACTGAATGAGAAGTTGAAAGTGATTGATGAAAAGTAAATGGGCGATGGGTGTGTGTGGTGTCGGAGAGTGAGTGGTTGTGGAAAATGGACATGAGCACCGCTACCAGTACCAGGATGGAGTTGATGGGCAGTGCTTGCCAGAGCAAGCAAACGTGGTGTGGTGTGGTGCTAACAAGGCTGATCCTGTACCTAATCTGCTGGTAAGTGGGCAGTTTTGGTTTGGGAATCCGGTCCAGGCTTAGGTACATCGTCTATCGGTCCGGGGGATCGTTTGGCGGCGCCGCGAGATGGGCGAAAGAAACCCCCCATCTCCAGTCTCGGTGCATGCACATTCACATCCACAGCGACATCGACGTCCACCCACTTACCGCAGTTTACCCCTAGGTGGGGGCACCGCGCCAGGGGGGCTAGTTCTCCACAGGCGCCCTTTGCCAGCGCTCATTCCCTTCATCCATTGTACTGAGTAAGGCTCTTCCCCACGCGCTTCAGTTCGGTCCGTCAGGAGTTAGTACCCTCCAAGGTACCTCCTCGTGTAAGTATCTTCTAGCTCGTACACTAGGTATGTAGGTAAGCTCCTACAACATCACTGTGGATGCATGTACCGCTGCGCACATGTGATCGCTTACGGGAATGCTGGTAATGGACCGCGACGACAATTATGAGGTGCAAAAACAGTGCGCATATGTGCAGGTGTTATAGGCCGGCACGTGTGTCTATTATCTACCTACTTCGTACCTAGGTAGTAATCAAATGTTCGTTGCTTTCCAGTTCCGTCTCCTTTCTCTGCTGCGCCGGCGATATGGCCGGCCTAATAGTGGGGAATCAAAGTCCAATCCGCCAGCGAGTCGTCTTCGGTCTCGTCATATTCAGTAATGCCGCTTCCGTCCCCCCGCCCGGCTGCCCGCTCTCGCCTCGGAAAATTAGGTGACCTTTGGTATATCCCACGTAGGTAGGTAGTAGTAGTGGTGGCAGTGTTTGTTGATGGCCAGCTACATACTATAGGCAAGGTAGGGATGCCCGTGTCTAATGAATGTAAATATGTATGTACGCGGTGATTACCACGTTAGGTACAGGACTAGCCGAGAGCTGTCCTGTGGTTGGATGGAATCTGGACGCGCCTTTGGATGTATCAGCAGGGGCTTTGACGCCTCGAAAAACCCCCCCTCTCTTTCCAGATGTTGGTCCACACGCTATCTGTCAATTCCGACTCGGCCTGACCTTTCTTTTGCCTACCGAGAACCGTATCGTATCAGTGGGTGATTTACCTTTCCTCATACCAAGAAGCCGCTCCTCATTTTTCTGTCCGAAGGCGCCAGTTTTGCGCAACCTCGCGCATTGGCTCTCCGGTATTATATTGAGTCTACTGCGACAACACTCCTGTTTTGCATGGAGCGAACGAGGTTGCCAAGGCCAGACCAAATCAAGGCTGCGACGTATCATTTAGGCTATTGTCGAGCCCGGCTATGGTGGAATCAGCGGAAAACGAATATTGAATAGATGGTCTTGCAGTCGGGCTAGGAGGCACTGTTTCTCCTAGTTTTAGGCTCGCTCCATCTCCCATTTCATTGATACCCATCTCCAGGTCTAAATCAAGGTCGTCGTTCTCCAGCGAGGAGCACCGCGCTCTCCGCCCGCTTCTATCGACAACCACCATCTTCCAAGTAGCGCTGTATACTTGGAGTTGATACTAAGAACAAGTCTCTGCCGTGTAAACCACTGCTAGACAGGAAAAGGGCCTGGTGCGATTTGGTTCCATGGAGGCAGAGACAAGCGGAGTGCCCTCCTTCCTTCAGTAGTTCATCGTAGATTCGCCCAATCGTTCCGAGTAGGTGGCCTTATTACGCCGAAGACTTCGGCATTTCTTTCGCCTCTCCTTTACGGTGTATGATGATCTGCGCCCATGTTATGCACGCTCCTTGACGGAGTACGAGAACGATTACGCCTACTTTGTTCAGGTCAGTCGACCACCGACCCTTTACTGTATGGTTCTTCATCCTGCATTGCTTTATGCCATACCTGCAAGAGCTTCTGACATACCGAGTTCTCGCGATTGTGAACTACGTAAACTTAACCATATATGTATGCCGAGCAGATCGGACCTACCTGGGCAAAAAGCTTGCTCGTGTAAGCAAGGGTTGATGGTCTTAGCACAGAAAATCCCCGCGATAGAGCCGTTAACGTCAGACATCGACCATGAGCTCCGGCCCTTTCGCGGTCGTTCTTCATGTCTCTTGTTTCATTGGCTTGGCAATCTTTCGAGTTCTGGCTCCAATTCTCTCCGAAGACGTGCCGGGGAAGTGGGGATGCCAAGGGGCAAGGACGATTCACTCTCACAGTAGGTACCTAAGGACGCGGCGCCGTGTCCATAGCACAAAGGGCAGCTTAACGTATTGTAATGATATAATGTAAGAGTCCGTCGCAAGCAAGTCTGGGGCAAACAGTCACTACGCAGGTATGACTTATAATTCGAAGAAACTTCTTCTGCCTATATACTTATTAGTTTGGTAGAACTGGCTTGTGCCTCGTGGCTGAGACAAAACGAGGCCTCAGCGGCAAGCCACCATAACAGACAAACGAATTGAGGACGTTGTAAGCACCTGACTTAGAAACATAAACCGGCTGACCTGGCCGTCCGCATCCTCCGGGACAGAAGCGACGGGGCTTGTACGCGAAAGACACTGCTAGCAGTTCAACATAAATATATGTACCTGCATACGAAGTACGACACATACGTCAGCACTCATGTCGTGTTTAGCCGTGTTGGCGAAGTATTTGGTATTTTGAACCTTCTCGGAGCAGATATGAACGAGGTAGTAATCCTTGAAGTTGCCGGTCGATGCTCCCCAAGTTCTGTCAGGCGCCGAATCCGAGTGGCGTATTTAGAGGCTTCGTCCTCCGTTCTGTATGTCTTCTGCTAAGTCTGGTGTCGATCCTTTCGACACAAAAACGAGCACATGCGCCCCATTTTGGCGATCCGAAGTCTTAAGAGAGCCTCTCCCCCCCCTCCCCCTCTTCACCTTCCTTTACCGGCCCTGGGTTGCACAGTCAATGTGCCACCGCCAGGAACGCTTTCAAACATGCCGCTCCGAAACTCTTCGACATCATAATGGACACTCGCTGCCTATCTATGTGCACGGAGGAAGCTCGATAACGCATTCCTGCCAAGAGGTGGGCAGCCACGTCTCACACTACCTTACCAACGGCATGGCCCCGTATCGTTCGATAGCGGACGCCAGCGGCATGATTCAGCACAAGTTACCGCGTTGCGCTTGGCCACGCTGCCGAGGCGCGCCCGATCGTTGCATCATCCCGGCGGTTTAGCATTCGGAAGCATCTCGTCCCTGCGGGCTTGCCGGGGCTCTGAGAAGACCCTGCCCTCGACGCCTAGAGTGAAATTCAGGCTGCTACCAAGAATTCCGTGTACCTTCACTGTAAGTCCGAGTTCAAAATATGTTGACCCTGGCGACGAGCATTCACAAGCTTCACTTCCCGCGCCGATGGCTTGTGGTGTTTGTGCTATTTTTAGTATCAGCCACAACCTTTGCCTTGTCAAGTATGCCCTACCTGCATCCTAACAGCCGCCTAACAGGAGAAGCCGACATTGAACGAACTGCTTCCCTCTCCCTGTACTTCTAAGCTACACCGCTTACTATCATAGTATGTATGAGTCATCGGGTCTCTCGCCCCCGTCCGCTGTAGCCATGGAGTGTCTTTCACGTACCGTCAGCATCCCGCCAAGATGTAATGCAATAACCCTTTTCAGCGGCGGTTGGAAGTTATCACTTGGTAGGGAAACAAAGATGGATCCCTGTCCTTTTTGTGTCCTTCGCTGTACTATCGGCCGAGTTTAGGAATGACTAGGTAAGCGAGGCGTATCAACGTATGTATGGAAGTATGCAAATGTGTACGTACGTGTGATTTGGTTTTCGCTGTTAGCTCTTGTCGACTCGCACCTCACGTCTCTCCTCTTCCATCTGCATCCTATGCCCGTTCGGTCTTCTATCCATTACCATTTGCTTTTCTTGCCGCTGTCTGGCACTGTCCAAAGTCCGTCATCTCGCATTGGACGAGCCGCCCTACTTCTCCGCATCTGCACTTATGCATGGCAGGCTGCTCAGTGAGTAGTAGTTGTAGTGGCCAGGCGCAAGCAGCTTCACCCAACCGGCCGAACACCCACCAGCCATCTACCTTAACTACCCAGTAACGTGTTACCTATAGACCACCAACAATCCTCCCCACCTCGGCCCATACGTGTAGTGTTTCTATGCCTGAGGTCGGGTTCCCACGCCCCCTCCCGCAGTCTCCACACTCCCTTTTGGTGGGTGTATTGCGTTACTCCCTTGCCAGCAGCGCATAGCTCCCTGTTGTTTCGCGCCAGTCGCAAGCTGCCCCCGCCTTGTGGGTGGAAGAGCCACGTGTGCGGTACCGTAAAGGAATCGGAGAACGCGTTGTCTCGCTCCAGGGCCAGCCAACCGCCATGGATTATGGTACGGATGTCAAAGGTTCTGTCAACCCGCTTGATCCCGGGACGGGGGCCCAGATACCAGAGAGGCCGTCGGTAACGGCCGGAGCAGGTAAAGCGGACCCGGCCTCTTCGCGGGATGCTTTGGCCCGCTTCGAATTCGAAAATGGGAAGGCGAACGAAGGCACTAAGGTGCTCATGGTCGAATGGAAAAGTTTTCCATCGGATGCAGCCTCGCCGCAAACCCAGGGAAGCTGGGAGGTGGATTTCCAGGGGAAGACAGCCAGCTTCCCACTTCGTGACGAGGATGACAACGGTACTCTGAGGTTCTACTTCCTCATCGCACCTCAAGTTCCCGTCCCCTCGACAGTTACAATATCACAGGCGCAGACCGGACACATGATGACGACCAAATCTATGCCGGCCATCTTCGCTCCCACCCTAGGTGTTGGCTCAAAAGATGCCGGCAAGAGGGGCGTTTTACACACTGCGTGGGCTAAGAAGCGTCTCTCTCAGTTGCAAGAGGAGATTCGGGTGGAGCTCCTGAACAACAGTGAAGGTATTGGGTTAGAGATGGCAATGCAGGAACGACAGTGGATTGTGGACCACTTTGGTCTCGAAGATCCTCAGGCCGGCGAACGATCATCGCCGCCACCGCTGACGCCACAAAGTCCCCGGTCTCCGATAGGGGGCCGCTTAGGTGAGAAGTTAAGAGGGCTGAAGTTGGCGACATCGCCAGCTGACCTGGCGGGCAATCCAGGTAAGAAGGGAGAATGTCTACCGCATTGAGGTTTAAAGGTAGAAGATTGACCAGATGCTCACGTCTATGTTCTTCTAGGTGCTGACACCAAGAACCCCCTCCAGTCTATGGTGCCGGAGCCCTCTGGGACGGCTGCGCCATTCCCCCCGTCTCCCCCGCCAGGCATTCATGTGCCAAAGGCGGACATCGTCCTAGCGTCGCTTGACGCCGTGATCAGCAACGAAAAGCCCAAGGTTACGCCGAAAAGTAGGACTGCGGAAGATGAGCTCTTCGCGCTACCTCTGAGTCCGAGGAGCCCGGAAATGAAGACTAGCCCTTTCAGTATCTTGAAGTCAGACTAAAGATTATGGACAGACCAGTGAGGGTAGAGTTTTTGAGGCCGCCGGCGTGCTCAGCCAGGCGAGACATCAGACAGCAGCGCCTCGAAAAGGAATGGGCCGACGACAGGGGTGGAGGCTTTTGCGTAGAGCAGGAACGTCAGCGGCTCCTATGGTGTCTGTAGGTATAGTCGAAGCCGAAGCATCGGTCGTGAACTGCAGGTGGGCCTATTGAAAGCCTTCCGCCTCTTGACAACTTCAGGGGTGTGAGCAAGATCCCTATTGCTATAATTCAACAATAGAAATGGATTTGAAAGAGGCACCGCGGACTTATCCATCCAACAGATGAACATGGAGCTTCTCTACGTGAGACTTATCCATTTTTTCATGTCTCATTTACAACACTTCAAGGACTAAAGTTTGCACAACGACCTGCAGGGAATGTACGGTATTTGGTGAGTGGACAATACAACGAACATGGCGTATGTGGCCGATAGCATTGCCATAACTTCATGACCGCCTAGTATATTGACTAGGCGTGTTATAGTTATGTCACCTACAACATGTAATTGATGGTGGGGGGACGTTCCCGTTCAGTAACGTTACGAAGCAGTGGGACACGCCCTTCTAAGGCACATTCCTCACCACCCCCGATTAAAATGAGAAAAGCTGGCCGTGTGCCTGACCGGATCATTTCATTATGCACCTCTATACACATATAACCCTCGCGGTATTGTTAGAGCGAGGTTGGACTCTTAGCGCCATCCGCCCACTCGGCGCTCATTCCATCTCTCTTTCCTCTCCTGGCGGAGGTAATAGAGCTTCCTGGCGTCACGATACCTTCTGACCCACTCGAGGGTTTCCCTCTCGGTAGCCAATGCGCCATCGCCTTCTAGGAAGCTCTCTTCCATGGCAAGACAGACCATCTCCTGCTCTTGCAAGCCTTGGGTGAGGCGTTGATAGAGTGACGAGGGTGCGAATGGAGCCAGGGCATGATCCATCTCGGATTGTTTCTGGCGCCACTGGCGTTCAAGAGCATGTGTCGACAGCAGCTGAGTTTGGGTGGATGACCGTTGACGGGAGAGGCGTGATTCTAGCTCGGCCAGATGGCGTGCTAGACCAACATTCTCGTCTAACGCGGTGAGAAGGGCCTCCTCAGTGGCGGCGAGGGAGGGATGGATGGTAGACGGCGCATGAGTGAGGGCGTTGAGGAGCTCGCGACTGCCTAGGATCTCGGCTAGGTCTTGCTTGCTATGCAGGGCATCTCGGTCAGGTCTGAACATGGTCAAGTCTCTCAAGGAGGTGTCCATAGCACGGGTAACTCACGACTTATCCACAAGAATCTTAGGAAGCCACTGTTCACCGGGATCTGGTGGGGGTTGAGACTGGATATTGCGCGTCTGGGCCGGAATCAGGCCGGAAGCGTCGGCTGCTGGGGCCTTTCCCTTTGCCTCGGCACTGTTCCACCCATTGTCTCTAGAGGGAGCTTGTTGCGGTGAGCTTGTAATAGATGGGGTACCTAGTCGGCTGGCGTCGTGACTGCTGGACTTTGGTGGCGGAACAGGAGGTGAAGTGGGTGCGCCGTACATCATATTGTGTCACGACCGCGTCGCACTGTCATATATTAGATGATGGCCAATCCTCACCCTCGATAAATAAAGTTATGAGGCATGCAATTAATTGAATAAGCTATAGAAGCCGGTGAATGTATAAGCTATTACGTAGACTTGTTAAATAGCCTGGTTACCTTAAAGCGATGCGTATCTGCTCATAAAGGCATAGAGAATAATGGTGACAGCGTGGCTTATCTTAAAGTATTCTTTAAAACCAAATTTATATACTACAAATAAATATAAGTACAAAATATGTTAATCTAAACCATTAGCTATAATATAACCGAACGTAAAAATCTTTATAATAAAATTTTAATAAAAAAGCTTTATATTTTACGAAATTACAGGTTTTTAAAAAAAATTAAATCAACATATATTTCGACAACTATTAGGTAAATATTAAGAAAACGGGCGTAACCTTATCGTAACATCTCCATCTTTAAAGTAAATTCCCTTATTAAATTAAACCTTATTTTTAAGATTAAAGCAGCACTTATAAAGCAATTACGACGTAGCTATAATTAAAACTGTTAAAAAAAGATAGCTTTAAATACCGCGCTTTTCTAATTCGATAAATACTTATAAAAATAACAAAGCCTTAAAAATAAGGCTTAATAATAAGTTGTAGGTTTTTAAGTTCGTTTTCCGTATTTCTATATAAATTTTCGAAAATCGTAACGTTTTACACTATCTTGCGAGCTAAACTACCTCGTAAACGGTTTTTTTATACCTCGCAAAATTAATCCAAATAACTTAACTATAACGTAATAAATCTATTTTAATTAATGGTATTTTTTATCGCTAACCGTTTTTACAACTTTAAAATAATGCATATATTATATTAAGTCTTGCCGTGGATACATTTTATTAATTCTTTTCTACCCGTTTTATAACCGATTATTTATAACAATTATTAACAGCAATTTTTATTATTATTTCTTTTGTCGACTTTAAGAACTTGTTTATCCCGTATAATAAGTAATTTTTTTATTAAAAATCTTTGTTTTAATTATTTTAAATACGTAAAATCGAATTGTCGCTTTAATAAGTCCTATAATACCGTAACGTGCCCTATAACAAACCCTACAGCCTTACCTTATAACCTTATAGTGCGCCTTGCCGCCTTTTAATACGACGATTTTGCGAATATTTTCGATATATTAAAGCCGAATAAAAAACGTTCGCGTATACGGATTGGGAATTCGGTCGGTAATCCTATTTATATCGGTCGGTTTTAATGTATTCGAAATAAAGGTAATATAAATTTAAATGCATTAAAATTAAATAGTTATAAAACGTTTAAAAGAAAAATTAATAATATATATCCACGGCAAAACGTAATATAATGCGTATATTTATTTTAAAGTTGTAAATACAGTTAAGGATAAAAATTATTATTAATTAAAATAGATTTATTGCGTTATAGTTAAGTTATTTAGATTGATTATTATAAGGTGTTAAAAAACGACTTACGAAATGGTTTAGCTCGCAAGATAATGTAAAACGTTATTGCAAAATCGCAAATATAATTATAATATAAATATTTAACAAAATAATAATAAATATTATTATATACAGTTTTAAAAAGCCATTTTAACTATAGATATAATATCTTAATCGGAATTGTGTTGGCAAAAATTTTTAAAATCTAAATAAGATTTTGTTTTATATATACCTTTTAGCCGTAACGTCTTTATAGTTGCAATAACGCAATTACCGTATACGATATTTCGCTATAGGCTATTTAAAAGTAATTTAATATAAAACAATTACATTTAATATTTTTTTAATTTATACGGGTTATAATTATTACGTTATAATTATAAAAGCGTTCTAGTTAATTAAATCGAGGATTTTTTTCAAGATAACAATATAATAACTATAACTTATATAGCTTATAAAATTAATATATTTGCTTTTTTATATAAAATATACTTGGAAAACCGGCAGGCGTTAGTTAAAATAAATGGCGCACTTAACCGCCTTATCTTCCAAAATTCCATACAATTTACATATAGTTCAAGAAATAACAAAGGTTATATAAAGCTTGATTAAGATAAAGCCTTTAAAAATATATTATATAATAATTTAAAGCATAAGTTTAATAAGTTATACGTTATTCTCCGTTATAAATTATATATTTCCATCGCTATATTTTGGATTTGAATACAACCTGTTACCGTCTTTTATTTATTATATCTCTTTTTTTAAAGCTAGCTTTATAAGCTGCCGCGTGTTAATATAAAGGTTGTTTGCGATACGGAATTTGACCTTTTTAATAATGCTTTCGATCGGGTTCGTTTCGAGGTTATCGTAAACGTTATACATAGCGGTATAGCTTTTTTTTTTAAAGCTATTGCTTTGTAATTTTCGAGGTATAGCTTAAATCGTCATTTTGTTATATAATTAAGTTCTTACGGCCGAAATAAAGCTTTACGAACGTTATTATCTTTTTTATTATTATGATATATTTCGACAAAGTTATTTTCCTACGGGGGTTATTAATTTCGTACCAAAAAAGGGGTAATCGCTAGCCGTTTATAGTTATTAATCTTATAATATAACAGGCCTTTTATTTATAGTATTTAAAGAAAAGGTCGTAGTAAAGCTGTTATTAAAAACGTTGTTCTTACTGCCGTTACTTTCGGTTTATAATAACGTTGGATTCGGCGACGGTCCATTATACGTTATAATTTTTAACTTTTTTAACGTTATTTTTGCCCTTTTTTAAGCCGAAATATATCTTATTTTCGAAAACGAACCTTACAGGGAAATCTAGGTCCTCCTAATAGCCTCCGTTTAATTTCCGTTAAGTTTGTTTTACCCGTTATTTTTTGGTGGAATTATCAAGTTTAAGTTTTTTTATTTCGAAACGAATGTAGATTTTTAACGGTTTAAGGGCTTTTTAAAAAGTATTCGTAAAATATTAAAGATTCGTTCCGGCCTTTTTACGAAAACTTATTATTTTAACCAGTTCTTTTTCGAAAAAACGTAACCGTATATGCACTTGGATAAAATAATATATTGTTATCTTAGTTCCTAGCTTTATTGTCTTTTTCTATTTCGTAGTTTTTATCCACGATTTTTTTTCGTAATCTTGAAAGCTTCTTGTTATTTTGAGCAGCCGGGTAAATTATTGTTTGTAATTTTCCGACGTGTAATATTTTAATAGCTGGATTTCGGAATTATTTAATTTTGTCGGCAAATGCGTTGCAATTCTGGAGACTGGGGGGAGGTAGGTTGCTTGCTCTTGCTATCCTAGAACTGGGGGTGGAGGAGCAGCCCTATATAGGCTTCAGCTCCTTTGTCCTTGCAATCCTAGGGCCACATCAAAGCCCGTTTGTTCCCTTCACCGCTCCTTCCAAGAAATCACCTCAACTGCCGACAAGTTTGTTATTATTGTTTTTTTTTAGTTTCGTTAATAGTACCTTTGCTAAAGTGAGATTGTTTCGTATATATTACTATTATTTAAAAAATCGGTTATTGTTATATTTAGTAATTAAACGGTAACCGAAATTTAAAAGTTATAATTGGTTTGTTTAGGAAAACTTTTCTAAATTAACAATAACGTTAATCGTTTTAAATTGTAAAGTTATCTTTTTTGAATAAATGGTTAAGAAAAGAACGGTTTCTGTCGAAACCTTCCCGTAGCGGATGATAGGTATCTGGTACTTGGAGTTACCTGGCATATTGTATTATTTCGGTTCGTGTTCTAATTAATGATAGCTTGAAAAGCCGTAAAAACGATTTAAGTTAGACTTTATAATCGTAAAACTAACGAAGGCTTATAAAGTTTTTTGCAAGCTTTTAAGATTTATTTTTAAGGTTTATTTTTAAGGTTTATTTTTAAGGTTTACCGTGTAGAGTTATTTTTTGTAAGGCCGTTAAGGATTTTACTAAACCGTAGCTAGCAGGTATAAGGTTTATTAAGGCCGAAGCTTATTAGCAATTATCAGTCGGAATTAAAATAAAGTATGGGATTAAGATATATAATTTATCCAAACTGTAAAAAACTATTTAAAAAGTTATCGTATTCGAAAATATTGGGTATAGTATCTATCGTGGAAAATTATCGTGGAATGATTTCTATATATTGGCTTAGCCTTATTTTCTAGGCTTAAATTTATATTTTACCTTATACTATTTTAACCGGTAGTTATTTTAAAAGTTATATATGTAATAATAAAAGTAATTAACAAACTTAATTTGTGTTTTGTCGAATTTCCGCTTTTTTTCTTTTTTCGATTTAATGCAATACGTTAAAAACGTTTTTTTTTTACCTAACGCCTGGCTGTAATTTCGGGAACGCCGAATATCTTAAAGATGTAGCGATTTAAAGCGCTGATACAAAAGGTATTATTAAGCTTTTTGGCCCTTTTAATCTTGGTTTTAGCCGTATTATTAACGGCGTTGATTATTACTTAAAACGAAAAAAAAGGAATTGGAAAAACAAGGTGGGAAAAATTTACCGTAGTCGCGATATATCGCTTTTTATAATAATATAAAAAGATTATATTATCGTTATTAATATTGTTAAATTACGAAGGCTTGAAATTATTATGATTTAAGTGCGTTTAGAAGTTAGTTTGAAATAGTGCGCCATTTATTTTAACTAGCGCCTAACCCGGTACCTAATAATACAACCGATAGTTATGCTGTCGCAGCTATAAAAGCGTTATAGTTATTTATTTTCCAGATTCAAATTTAGCCGTATTAACTGTAATTTTTATTTAAAAATATTAAAAGTTTTTATATAAATATTAGTTTATATCAGATACGTATATAAAATTGTATACTTAGCCGGCCAAATTGGTTCCTTAACAGTTTTGTTTATTTGAATATTTAAATTTTAAAAACGAGATAATTTTAACAAAGATATCTAGAACAAAACCCCTATCTATATAGCTATCACTTAGGCTTCGCTAGCTCGTTACGAAAAGACGGCATTTAATTAGTTAATTTTTACCTTCTTAACGGAGTATTTCGAAAAAGTTTAATACAACCAAGCAAGGCCTAAGCTATCTAAGGTTAAAAAAAGATTTATATTTTTAAATGTAATCAAATTTTAAAAAGTTCTCTGTTAGCAATATAAGTGATATTCGAAACCTTTTCGATTATTAATCGAATAACAAACAATTATATAAACCTAGAAAGCAAAGTTTTACAACTATTTATTACTATTTCGAAATTTCAAGCAATAAACAAATATTATATTAGAATTAACGTACCACATAATCGAGTCGCTAACATAATCGAGTCGCGCGCTTTTTTGCATTTTTTAACCGACCAACTTTAATTATTTATTTTTTAACACTACCAATATGGAACGTTTTACAAAAAAAGCCAGAATAACCTTAGCTGTTCAAGCTAAAAAACGAACCCCGAAACTTAATTATACGAAACTTAATACTATATATACCGTTCCCGAATTTACCTTAAGAAATTGATATAATAACAAACTTACCCGACGTAATATAATACCTAATAAATAAAAACTAAGCCCGACGGAAAAAAATCGATTATCGACCGAATCCTTAACTTAAATACGCGAACGTTTCCTATTTAGCTTTAACATATTAAAGATATAGCGAATTTGTTATTAACCTAACGCGTTACAATACGTATCGGGGTTAACTAGGTGTCGAACTTTATTCGATGACAAAAAAAGCTTAAAACGCGTGTAAATCGAAAAATCGATTATTAAAAAGTATTATGCGAAAATCTAAAGATATTTTGCAAGTAATTTAAACTGGTTCGAGTTATAATTGCAAAATACGACATCGCAAAAAAAGATATTTACAATTTCGACGAAACGGGCTTTTTAATAAGGCTTTTAATAACATGCAGTATAATAATTACAAGCGCCGAAAAACGTAAAAAACTTAAACAGGCGTAATAAAATAATCGGGGATAAATTACAGTTATACAGGCTGTTAATTTGCAAAGTTAAGCTATACCGCTATTTATTATTTTAACGGGAAAAACCTACCTTAAATCCTGGTATTACAACAACCCATTATCCGCCGATTGGAAAATCGGAACTAATCATAATAACTGGACGATAAACAAATTAGATTTAAAATAAATCCAGCATTTTGATAAACATACTCGAACGCGTACGAAAAAAACGAAACGTTTTCTTATCCTTAACGGCCACGAAAGCCACCATTCGATAAAATTCGAAAAATACTGCGCGAACAACGACATTATTACGTTTTGCATGCCCCCCTATTCTTCCTATCGGCTCTAACCTCTCGACGTATCTTACTTTTCCGTTTTAAAACGTACATATACGCTTTATATCGAGAATTTAATACGACGTTACCATACCCACGTCGCAAAAAAAGATTTTCTTACCGGTTTCCACGACGCGTTTAAAGCCGCTATAACGTCCGATAATATTAAAACTAGATTCGCAAAAACTGGGCTTATTTTATTCAATCCTAATAACGTTCTTTCCGAATTAGAAATTCCCCCAGCTGTACCTATACCAACCGTTTCCTTATTTACTTCTTTCGGTTCCATACGTTTCTTTCCTGCGAAAACTTTTCGAAATATCTAAGGAATACAAAAACGGAAACGTTACTTACAGAAAAAAATTAGGAATTACCAGGGGAGCTCGCCGATAAAGATAGTTAAATCGGTTAATTTTTTAACCAAAAGTAACTTATTATTATTATACGAAATTACGCTTTTTCGGAAAGAAACAATCCAATTACGCGAAACGAACCATTTTCTTAATAAACGCCGAAAAACCAAAAATAAACGTTTTCAAAAAAAAGGAACACTTACTATACAAAAGGGACAAGCTTTTCTGGCCGAAAAAAAAAGGGTAATAAAAAATCCCAGCCAACAGCGGCGGAAGGTAATCGTCACAAAAGGGTTAAAACGAAAGAACGAAAATATAGCGTTTACGGCAAACCCGGACATAATACGCGTACTTATAAAAAAGCTGTAAATACGTCTAATAACGAAAAATCCGATTAATTTAAATCGATTTAATGTGTTATAATTAATTAATTTAAGTTAGTTATCGTGGAATACAAAAAAACGCGCGACTCGATTATGTTAGCAACTCGATTATATAGCACGTTATTCGAAATTTATATAACGTATATTAATTAAAGCTTATATTAAATGTTTAAAAACCATTATTATTTATAGATAATACGTTATATACTTTATATACGTTTTTATTATCGACGTTTAATATATATATGATATTAGGCTATCTTATTTCAATTATAAAATAAAAGCTAAAACCGTATATAAATCTTTATTAAAATTTATTATTCGAACTTTAACCTTTTTAATCAAAAATTTTAAAAATAATTTCTAAAATTTTAAATCCGAATTAATTAGTTATCACCACATTTTTACATTAAATAAAGCGTATAAAGCTTCTAAACCTGGAAAAAGATAAACATTATAAAAGTTTATAATGCATTATTTTCACTAATTAATATTTTTATTACGAAATATTTTTCTTTACGAAAACAGTAAGTTAAATTAAGTTAATAAAGTAGTAAATAAAACGAAACATTACTAAAACACTAAGGTAATAAGCGAATAAAACAGATTATTTGTTATTAAAAATATTAATAAACGGTTTTATTTTAACGTATTTAAACAAGAAAACTTTAAAAGAAAAAACCGATTAAAGGTGTTACGAAAGAATAATAAAAATTAGAAACGGTTACATATTTGGAAATCGGATAACTATTAATTTAACTTTAACCAAAACTAGTTTAAGCGATTTAACATCTTTAATTTCTATAAAAAAACTTTAAAATACTTTAACTATAAAAGTTAACATTTTAAACAAGATTACGAAATAAACAAGCTTGTGAAACACTTTTTAACACTTTATAAAAACAAAATCAAATAAAACAACTACAACGCGATAAATTAATTCAAATTAATCGGATTCTTTTCGTTAAACATATCTATAGTTTTTTCACAAATACACACATTATGTTTGGACTTGCTATAAACGCCACATTTCCGTTTTTTCATTTTAATCTTTTTACGATAATTACTTTTAGCCGCTATTAATATGCTATTTCCTGTCTTTGCTGGAGAACACCTTCCCTGCTAAGGGGATAACGTCTCGAGACGTTTTTAAGACGTTATAAACTGGATGTAGATAAACAAGACGCTTTTCCGTTTTTAGATAGCTTTCTTTTAAACGATTAATCAACTGGGATTTGCTCTTACAGCTATTAATTGCATTTTTTGAATTACTCTTTTATTTTCGGCTACGAAAACTTATCCCTTTTATATCGTAAATTTCCTTTAAAATGGTTTATTTTTAATCTTTTAACGGTTGTTAAAAAAAATTAATTCGCGTAATTTAGCGGTTTTTTCTTATAAAGAACGGTTTTATATAAAAATATCAAGTTATTCTTTATTAAAAAATTAACCGATTTAACTAATTTTGCCGGCAAGCTTTCCTGGTAATTTTTAATCCTTTTTTAGTAAATATCGTTCCTGTTTTTGTTCTTTTAAATATTTCGAAGGGTTTTCGACGGTAGAGAAAAAATAAAACCGGCAGAAGTAAACGGCAAAACGGTCGGCGTAAATACAATTAAAAAAATTTCCAAATCGGAAAAAACGTTATTAAAATCGAATAAAACAAATCCAGTTTTTACGAAACCGGGTTTAATATTATCGGACGTTATAGCAATTTTAAACACGTCGTAAAAACCGGCAAGAATTTTTTTTCGCGATATAAATATAATAACGTTGTATTAAATTTTCAATATAAAACGTATAAACGCATTTAAAAACGGAAAAATAAAACACGTCGAAAAGTTAAACCCGATAGAAAATCAAAAGGTATACAAAACGTAATAATATTATTACTTATATAATATTTTTCGAATTTTATTAAATAATAACTTTTATCATCGTCAAAAAAATATTTCGTTTTTTTCACATGTATTTAAATACATTTATTAAAATGCTTGATTTCTTTTTAATTTAATTCGTTTGCTATTTATTTATTATTAACTGTAAAAACTGTTTAAAAAGTTATCGTATATAAAAATATTAAATATAGTATCTATCGTAGAAATTTTATCGTGGAATCATTTTTTATATATTGGCTTAGCCTGGTAATTAAGGCTAGAACCTAACTTTTATCTCGCATTTATTTATTATAAGTACTCCCGATTTTTTAATCGGTTAATAGCAAATTATCGTAATATTAAAATTAAAAGTAAACTTTTTTTATTAAAATAACAAATAACGCTATAATTTAACTTTATAAATTAATAACTTATATAATTACAAGGTAAAAGTTAAGTCCAGGCCTTAGTTACCCAATTAAGCCAATATATAAAAAATGATTTTATGATAAATTTTTACGATAAATATTATACCTAATAGTTTCGAACACGATAATTTTTTAAACGGTTTTTACAGTTAAGATAAATTATTTACCTTAATTCCGTGTTTTATTCCGATTCCGAATAGTTGCCGATAAGCTTCGGCCCTGGTAAACCTTATACCCGCTGGCCATGGTTTAACAAAGTTTTTAAAAGTAGATAATAGCTTTATACGGTAAACATTAAAAATAAACCTTAAGAACGTATAAAAAGCTGGCTTTATAAACCCTTGCCAGTTTTACGATTAAAAAGTCCAACTTCGATCGTTTTTACAGTACCTTTTTAAATTCTTATTAATTAAAATACAAACTAAAACAATATAACATGCTATACGAATACGTAATACCAGTTATTCGGAACGGGAAGATTTCGACAAAAACCGTTCCGTTTACGGTAATTTATTCGAAAAAAATTACCGCATAATCCAAAGCAGTCGACGTAATTATCGACTTCGAAAATTATTTTCTAAAAAGTCCACTATGCCTTTTAATATTCGGATACCACTTTATTTTCGATAAAAAAAACTAATATTTTACGAACTTATTATAAATAAGTTCGATTCAACAGAAGAATTAGTGCCGGAAGTATAAAAAAATAACAAGTTAAACAATTCCGAAATCTAGCTGCTGGAATATTATACGTTAAAGGATTATAAGTGCTGGTTCACTCGGCTATTTAAAATTACGAAAAACTTCCAGAATTCCGACAAGAATTAACATAAATAAAAGCTACAAAACGGAAAGATGTTAATAAAGCATAGAAATTAAGATAGCAATCTATTATTTTATCCAATTTTGTATACACGGTTACGTTTTCTAACTTATATAATTATAATCTATTTTTAATTACTTTATTATGTTTATTTAAATTTTCTACGTTTTTCGATATTTATAATTATTATATTACGCAAGGTAAATATATAGGTCTAAGTCTGGTAAATAAAGCTAGGCCAATACATAGAAATCATTCCACGATTAACTTTTACGATAGATATTATATCTAATATCTTCGAATACGATAACTTTTTAAATAGTTTTTTACGGTTTGAATAGATTGCAGATCTTAATTTATCTTATTTAAGTTAGGCTTTATTTTTGAAGTTAGGGCTGCGCCGTAAGCGTAACTGTAACTAGAGCTTTTTAAAATCCCATAACTTTAAATACCGACCTACAAAAAACCTATAAAATAGACCTACAAAAACAAAGCCTTAAAAATACGGTCTAACTTTAAGTTACAATTTCTCGGTACCATTTAACACCGTTCTATATAAATTTTTCAAAACCTATTATATAAACTTGCAAATATAATAATAACAAAAATATTATTAAAATAACGAAAAAATACTATTATATACAGCTTTAAAAAGCTTCTTAACGGTATATATAACATAACAATCGGGGTTAGTTTAGTGGAAATATTATCAGCTAGCCAGGTGCGTTAAAACGCTTTAATTAAAAAAAGCTACGTTTTGATCGGAGGATAAATGTTTCGTTGCTAGGTTACATAAAAGCTGTACGCGTACTAAGAAATAGCACAATTAGCTAAATACAATAATATAACTAACATCTCTTATATCTAATAATTAAAAGTTTTATTTGCTTAATTTAAGCAATTATCAATTAATCAGTTGTTATTAAAACGATATAAGCTATATGATAATAGCAATTATCTTAATATACTTCAATAATAACAATAACGACCGTACCGTTTATATCTTCTGTTATCTACAAAAACCAAAAAACTGGAACCGCTTCAAAGGCAAATTCCAATTTAAAGCGTATGCGCTTAATATTTAAAACTTTATCGATTTTAATTAATTACTTTAATAACTTATTAAACTTATAGAACCTGATATAACCTCTTATCCGAAAAGACGAATTTGCTATATAAAGCGAACTAATACCCCATCCTTTTTCTTATTTTTAAAAAGAATTACCGAAAGAATCAATCTTACAAAACATCTAACAAATACCTTTAAAATAATAATAAAAAGCAGATAAACTTATAATCAAAACTTTACGGCATATAGTTATAAGGATCGTAAATATGATATCTTCCGAAAAAATATTAACAACCTTACGAAATAAGTTTTAAAATTTATATTTCTAACGATTAAAAAAACATATTTTCTTCGAAAAAAAAACCTACGGAAATAATACGCGAAAATAGCCGAATCCGGCAAAATATACGATAGCAAACTCCTAATTAATACTAAACGAAAATACCGAAAAAGGTAAAACAAACTACGAAGTTAAACAAAAAGTCAAACGAATAAATTATGAAATAACAAAAAATAATAACCCAGAAACAGCAATACGGCGTTCCAAAAACGAAAATAACAGTTATATAAGTTAACGATTTATATATAACTTTAGCTCCCGTAATAGAAACCTGGATAATTACCTTCCAAATAATAAAAAAAGCTAAAATCGATAACGGAATAATTAATTACCAAAAGGTAACAGCTAATCTTTTAAATTATTAAACCATAACCCATCTTCCTTTTATATTGCGAAATATCCGCTTGACGGCGACAAGGCGTTAGCGCTTACAATTTTCTAGCGGGTCCATTAGCCTAAAACAGAAGCTAAGCCCACTGAAGCCCCATTAAGTTGCGTTACTTCACAGAAACGCGGGTGCGAAAGTGCTTTAAGTGTTTAACGTTAATGATATTGCTATTTTTCTTTTCCTCTTAATGTAAAATAGGACGAAAGCTGAAAGCTGCAGACGTTAAAATAAAATTAGAAACTCTTGCGGCATAGCTAAATCCAGATGCGTATAAAGAAAACCCTACAGCAGCTAGCCCGATAGATAACGACTTGGTACACCGAATGCGAGGTTGCAATTTGTAACAATAACTGGTGTTGGTACATGTATTATAGTGCAAAATAGGTGTGGCTAAAGGTAGCTTTACTTGAAGAAGTTAATTGGGTAATGTAGGCGAATCAAAATTGAAAGGCTGCCGACCTAAAAAAAATTGTTAAGGCTAACGCCTTGTCGCCGTCAAGCGGATAAAGGTATCGTTTCCGACTTTTTACGGGCTTTTTACAAACTCTGCTAATCAAAATAATCTTAATTAAGAAGATAATAAACCTTTTAACCGTTAACCGCAAGGTAAACCTTTTAAACAAGGACCGAAACGAAGCAATCGAAAGATTTTAATACAGACAAAAACATTAACAAACGGAAGCGCGAAAAATTAAATACCTAAGGTATATGTTACAAGGCGTACCTAAACCCGACATATAGGCTTTTTTAATACTATTATGCGTTCCTTAATAAAGCTTTAACATAATTCATATTTAACAAAACAATTAAAAAATTAATCCGAAATCAAATAATTTCCAATTAATTTCTAAAAGAAAAAATTAACCAAATATCCAAATTTATAAATAAATTAACTATATAAAGAATAAACTAATAGCTAAAAAGAATAAAACGAATCCTAACATGTTTTTTAATTACTAATTAACGGGCTGCCATAAGCTTATCGTTTTACCCTTTACGGAATTCGTTCATTTTGAACTTAAAGTTTATAATATACGTTTTTTAACCTTATTTACAGGTTTTTAAACTTTAAATTAACCGTATAAAACGATAAAGTATACGCAAGCAACAACTTCGTTTTAATTAAAAGTTATGAAAAGATTAATATATTACTTTAAAACCTTAACAGTACAAAAGCGTTACAGCTATATAACGTAACTTATTACGAGCAATTCGCTTATAATTTAATATTACTTTAACAGTTCCAAAAAAAGGGTTTTTAATAAATTAACCGAAAAATTAATAACTGTATTCGAAATAAATATAATTAAGTTATATTTACTTTAATAAACAAATTTAATTAATTTCTTATCGAAAATATTAACGTAATAACGTTTCCTGTAACCTTAATTACTTATAAACAAAATATCAACTTATTAACGCTAAAACCGCCGTGTACCGATAACGGTACTTTGTAATACTTGAATTAAGCTATTTAGGCTCTAAAGTAATAACCTAATTATAATCCCATACTAAAGAAATCAAGTTAAAAGGTTTTACAATTATCGAATGCTAAATATGTAACAAAATGAAAACTAAAAGGCAAATATGCCGCGAATTTAAAAAAAGAACTTTCCAATTAAAAAAAAACCATTAATTTTACTAACTTCAAAAAAAACCTTAAAAGGTACAAATACGTTATGTTTGTTATCGATAGATATTTAGGCTTTATTTAAAATATTTATTTTAAAACCCGAAAGCACGATATATTAATTATTACGTTTTACTACCTGCTAGGCATTTTGAAAAACCAAAACAAGGTTTTCCTACAAATAATTAAATACCATAACGAAATTTTAAAAAATCACCTATTTTAAAATATCCTTTAGTTACTTCCTTTTAATATTAGGCTTAAACCCTTAATACCGCATACCCAGGCCCAAAACGGGGGTACGGAACGTTTAAAAAATATAATTAAGAAAAAAACGACTGTTATACGAAATAACGTTAAGTTACCTACGTTTTTAATCGTATATATTTTTAAAACTGCAATATATCTATACAACTATACCCCCAAATACGTTCTTTTCTAGCAAACCTTATACGAAGTTTATTACATTTATTTAATATATAAAAACGGCGTTCCAATATTTAATCGCAAATCTCAATAAGCCTATTTGTAAGCTTACAGCTATATAGCCTACGTTATAACGACCGTTACTATAAAAAAAACCTATAAAAATTAAATCCCAAAACGTAAATAGACTTCCTTATCGATTACCAATTAACGAATATTTACGAAATTTGTAACTTATTAACAAATAGAGTTCTTACTATTCAAAACGTATAATTTAATAAAAAAAGTTACTTTTTTAAGTAATATCAAAAACCTAAAAAATGATCCTTTTTACGTTATCAAAAACGAGCTATAAAACCTACTTTAATAGGTTCACATACTTAATTAGGCCTATGGTTATCTTATATATATAAAAAATAAAGATTTAAATAAAACAATTTAATTACCAGTTAGGCAAAAGGAATAACTTTAAAGTAGTGCAGGCGTCCAAAGTGACGTATAAGATAAGGAAAAACAAGCTTGTTTGCAAAAAATTAATTATCTTTATACGATTGCTATATTCGAACTATTTCCGTTTCTTAAATTATTACCGCCGCTAGAGTCTGCCTTAATAACTGCTATAATTATTACGTTAACGGAAAAAATAAAATAAAAATAAAATTTCTATTACGTTATTTAACCTAAAGTAATAGTGAAAAATAAAAGTTCTTTATAGATTATAAACGTAAGCTTTCCGTACGTTCCGTATTAAAAAATAATTATCGATACGATTATAAGATATAGAAAGCCGTATTTAACGCTAAACGATTAACTTATTTTGTTAATATAATTAATAATCGGTTAGTAAGTTGTGGAAGCTTAAAAAAATAACCCGAAACTGGCGCTATTTTAATCGGAAAGGTTTTAATATACCAAAAACAAAGTTAAAAATAAAGGTATTACCTAGGTTATAAAGCCGGATATATAGATGAAACCTACCGCCATTGCCGAAAAGCTATAAAAAGTTAAATACATATTTGTTAAAAAAGTTGTTTTTAAAAGTTAAAAAGGCCGACTTATAAAGTTATAAAAATATACAATCCTAGAAAATCGTCGATTAATCTGCTATTAAAAAGAAACAGGTTTTAAGATATATATAAGTATACGTTTATAAGTTTGATAAATATAGCTAGTTATAGAAATGTAAGCTTGTTTTGTTATACGAAACGATTAATAACTTAAGAACGTTTATAACGATACTTACGCATCTACTTTAACTGAAAAGTTCTTTAAAGCTTTAATAGTTATTATAATTAAATTTAATCTAAAACTTAAGCAATATACCGCTATAAACGCCTTCGTTAACGTAAACTTACCTTATAAAATCTTTATAAAGATGCTTTTAGAATACCTTTAATATAACAAGGTACTTTTAATTAAAAAGGCCTTATACGGCCTGAAAAAATCGCCGTTACTTTAGCAGAAAGACTTTATTAACACGTTTAAAAACTTAAAACTTAACCACGTTTTTTATAAATCCTATTATTTTATTCGTTAAAGGGTACTATGTTTTTTCTACGTTAACAATATTATCGCCGCGTATAATAAAAAAACCAAGCCTTTATTAATCGGTTAATCTAACAAATATAGAAACGGTATATCCTTATAGGAAATAAGGATTGACAATAATTCCTAAATATCGAAATAATCAAAAATAAACCCAACCGAAAAATCTGGTTATCCTAATCCGACTTTATAAACAAACCAATTAACTTAATCTTTTAAAAAATCTAAATAACCTTTTAAAAACGCCTATAACAAACGCCAAATTACTGCCGAATCTTAATCTAACTTATTTAGGCTTTATTAACAAATACCCAAAAAAATCGGTTCCATTCTTTATGTTACGGTCTATACGCGGCCCGATATATACTTTGCAATATCCCGACTTACCCGAGTTAACTTAAATCCCAATAATGCATACCATAAAGCAGTTAATTGCGTTATATTATACCTAATTAGTACCAAAACGCTAATGTTACAATTCGGTAGCAAAAACTCGTTAAATACTTAAAGTAACGTTTTTTTATACATAATATATTTAATCGAAAGATTTTTAATTTACGTTATAAAGCTATCTTTAAAATTTATAAAATAACCTATAAATAAGCAAAATATAGTAATTAATTTTATAACCGAAACGGAATGGGTGTTTTTTATGTAAATTATTAAAAAAACCTTATTCATTTTTGAATTAATTAAAATATTGAAAATTAACCTAGATGCTGGAGTATTAAATATATAATACGATAATTAACAAACTATACGGCTTATTAACGCCAACGTTACTTTTCTAAAAACAAAATTACGGCACGTAAATATACATAGCTATTAATTACGAAAGATAACAAAAAAACCCTAATTAAAGTAAATTATACGTTTATAAACAATATATTAACTAATAAATTAATTAAAACCCTGTTACGAAAAACCTTTTGGTATTTTAAAAAGCAATTAAAATTAATAAATATTACAAAAACCTTGGATTACCGGAAGAAAAGTTAAATGGAAAGCTGTAACTTTAAAAAGTGATAAGGTATAATAATCAACGCCCCGAATTCTTCAAGGCGTTAAAGGGGTATATCAGCTAGCCAGGTACGCTAAAGCGCCCTAACTAAAAAAGGCTACGCTTTGATCGGAAGATAATTATTCCGTTGCTAGGCCATATAAAAGCTATATACGTACTGAAAAGTGGCACAATTAGCTGAATACAACAACGCAACTAACATCTCCTATATCTAACAAATATTAAAGAACGAAATGAAAATTTTGATTTAATACCAAGCTTCCAATCAGAACGCTTTTATAACTGCGATAACGTAACCACTATATATAATATTTCGTTTTAAGCTTTCCAAAGGTAATTTAATATAGAAAAAGCCCGTATAACTATTTTTTCCCCTATACGGGTTATAATTATTACGTCGTAATATAAAAACGTTCTGGTTAATTAAATCCAAGACTTTCTTAAAGCTATAACGTAACAACTACAACCCGTACCGTCGAAAAAATTAAAATACGGGCTTTTCCCATACCAAATATACTTAAAAAACCCGGTACACGATAATGCAACTAATGGTTATGCTATCGCACCTATAAAAACATTACGGTCTCCCATTTTTCAAACCTTTACTTAACCGTATTAACTGCAATTCCGATTTAAAAAAATAGAAAAAAATCCCTATATGTATATTAGCTTTTATTCGACGAGACTGCAAAGGTTTATATTTTTAAGGTTTTTTCTGGCTACGTAATTGTTGTTTTTTATTATAATTTTTAAATTCGAAAAAAATAAATAAAAGGAAATTAACAATTTTATTAACGAGATATTAAATAAACTTATATTTCGCACAACTAGACCTCAGGCCTCGCTAGCTCGTTACGGGGATTTGGGATTTGATTGGTTAATTTTTAACGTAATACAACAGTACATTTGGAAAGCGAACCAGCGAGGTCTGAGCTAGCTAAGGCAAACTGGAACGCTCCATTCTATCCCACTTCTTAAGGCATTCGGCAGCTGTAATCAACGGCGATATATCGCGAAGACTTTATTATATATAAATATATCGGAACTTGGCTTTTAGCATATTAAAAATTACGGAAGCTTTTAATTGAAGTTAATATTGCTATTAAAACGCTTTTTTTAAGTTGCGGTAATGATAAGTTACAGATAAAGAGAAACAGCTAATTTTCTATACAAGTTCTACGGGAGTCTACTTGCTAGCCGACAATGGAAACCGGCGGGGCGGTGGAGGTAACTAACAAAGAATACCCCTGTGAGTTGTAGTTACAGCTGCCGAGCCAGTTATTCCCACCACCCCGAATCGTTAATCATACCGGGCCTAAACCCTTCCTGGCAACCCCACCTGAATTGTTATCTCCCCTACACAAACTAAGCTATAGCTGCGTTAGGGCTGGTACTTCTGCAAGCCCGTACCTAAAGGTCGTTTTTAAAAGCTTCGAAAACATGCAAACGCGAAGTTCTCACGATAAATACAGGCGGTTTAGGTATTTACAGCTAAAACGCTATAAACTTCAGTCTTATAAAAATTCTAACAACGATACTATAATATCTAAACCATTAAAAATTTAATAAAGCAATTCCCATACTTTTGCAATTTTTTTGGAAAAAAATATAAAAAAGTAAAATTATAAATATAAAAACGTATTAACTAAAGTTAACATTAAAGCCCTTAAATTACCATACCACATAATAACATTAATTAATATCTTTTAACATATTAAACGAATTAATGAACGGGTTTTTTTAATTAACTACGTTTTATTTAACGAAAAATAATATCCAAAAAAAAGATTTTTCTTAATATATATTGCGTTAAATTAAATATTATTAAATGCAACCGGTAACTTTAATAATAACAGCAACTAGGCTAATAATTACAAAATGCTGCAACAAAACTAAGCCTTATTAAACGTAACCAAGCGTATATCTTTAATTATATAAAAAACCACAATCCGAATATAAAAATAATATAAAAAAATCTAATCAGTAAATATTAATACGAACCAAAACAGAAATATATTTTTCCTAAATTTTTTCAAGTTCGGATTAAAAAATTTTATATAAATAACAATATGCGCCTTATTTAAAGTACTTAACTAAGGATTTACCTTCGTATTTATTAACAAACCAACGCGTTTTTGTAATTTATTTCGTATATTTACATATATTTCGGCTTTTTTTATCTTCCAATACCTTACCTTTTCCAATATACGTATTTTCGGCGTTACGTTTATTATTTCCATTTATTATAGTTGTTTCCGAATTTAAAAAAAGCATTTTTCCTACGTAAATAACTTATATTATCGTAATTAACGCCTAAACCTAATAAAATAATTACGCGATAAATCCCATATTTAAAACAAAAGGGAAAAACGAATAAGTAAATTATTAGCTTATATATAATAAAACAGGTTTCCTTAATACCGATTACGTTATATTACACCCGAAAAGAAAATTCGAAAAGAATACAATTACCTTTTTACCGCTATCGCCTTAATTAAAACCTGTAAAAATCAGTAATATTTCCGTATTACAAACGTTTATTTTAATTACCTGCTAGTTTTAATTTCATATATTTATATCCGTTTCCGTAAACCGGCCGTTAACGAATTAACGATTATACGCGAAAATATTTCCTTAAAAAAACCTTTAAAAATATTAAAACGTTTTTGTAAAATTAATAACAACTATACTTTTACCGTTTAAAACATTAACTTTTCCTCGAGAAAACGTAACCGTATATACACTTAGATAAAATGATAGATTGCTACTTAACTTTTAATTTCATTACCTCTTTCCGTTTCGCAGCTTTTATTTACGTCGATTTTTATCCGAATTCTGGAAACCCTTTGCTATCTTATATAACCTGGCAAATTACCGCTTATATTGCTTTAACGTACATTAGTTTAATAATTGCATTTCGGAATTTTTTAATACTTCGTTATTATCTGCCCGCAGTTTTATTAATAATACTTTTACCGAAATAAAATTACGATATATAAGTTATTCGGAAAACCGGGTATTTTTGTTTTAAAAACTTATGTAATATCCGAAAATAAGGAACCGAATTTGATTTTTTTATAAAGTTTTTTTCAAGTTAACAGTAACGTCGACGGCTTTGGAAAATCTGGTATTTTTATCGGGATTAATTATTATAACTGTAATAATTTTTACGTAAGCTTTTTTATTACGAAAAATCCGCATCGTATATAAAAAATTACGTAACATATTATATTTAGCTATTGTTTTAGTAAATAAAAACTTAAAAAGATATAAAAACGATCGAAATTAAAATTCCTAGCTGTAAAACTAGCAAAGGCTTGCGAAACTTTTCATGCGTTTTTAAGGTTTATTTTTAAGGTTTACCGTATAAAATTATTATTTATAAGGCCTTTAAAAACCCTGCTAAACCGTGGCTAGCGGGCATAAGGTTTACCAGGGCCGAAACTTGTCGGTAACTACTCGGAATCGGAATAAAACGGACTAAGGTATGCAATCTATTCAAACCGTAAAAAACTATTTAAAGAATTATCGTATTTAAAGATATTAGGTATAATATTTATCGTAAAAATTAATCGTAACATAATTTCTATATATTAGCTTAACCTTGTTTTCCAGGTTTGGACCTATATATTATCTTACAAAACATTAATAACTAAATTTAATACATAAAATAAAAAAAACGTATCGGTTTTATGGATATATAAGCGTTATTTAAGAAAATAAAGCTTAATAACGTATATTATATTTCATACCTTTATTAAAAGCAACTTGGATTTTTTTTTAAAACCTAACTTGGGGTTAACAAATATAACGGCAATATCCTAACATTCTTACTATAAACGTTACGTATAAAATCTCGAAATACAGTAAACCCTTTTTCGAAATTACTGAAATTACGTCCTTAAATATTATTTTCGTCCTTATTTACGTCGTAATCCTTAACGAAACCAAAAAATTAATTATATAAATAATAAAGCACCTTAAAAAATTACGGAAACATATCGAAATAAAACGCCTTTCGTATATTATTATAACCAACTTTTAAATGCAAACGAAAACGGCGTTTAATAAAAATTTAAAACCTTAAAAAAACCGATCCCAATTAACCAAGTATACAATAATAACTTTATATATAACATATCATAAAAAACATACGATAAAATATAATTAAACAATTCGGAACAAAACAGAAAAATTATAAACCGATATCCATTAATACCTTATTATTAACTAAAATATATTTCAAACCGGCTTATATATAAACGAAACAACTACCGTAACTTATAAAAATAACAATCCCGAAAAACTTTAATTCGAACTTAATTAATATACCGAAAAAAAGTTACGTAAATTTTGGATCGTTATTATTAAAACAAAACAGCAATCGATTTTAATATTAACAACGTACAATCGGGGTACAAAAAGTTTCGGTTTAGTTTCCAAATTCCATTTTTTCTACTAGCATCTTTAAATTTTAATTATAAATAACTTTACGGTTTTTATCTAGATTTAATTATAACTTAAAAATTAAAAACTTTAATTACTTTTAAACATAATTATATTTTTATAAATAAAAATAACGTTTAATTACATATTATATAAGCAATATTAAACAAACTATTAAAAGTTTAAGTTTTTATTTAAAAAAATTCAAAATCAGATTATTTTTTTAATTTTAACCAATTTTTTTTTAAAAATTCGCTTATTATAAAGATATCCGCGTTTTTTCACATATTTAAAACAATAATCAATCGGCGATATATTTGTTTAGTTATATAAAATTAAATATTTTGTTACTTTTGTTTAGTTTTTAAGTGCTAAATATAAGCACTTTAACGTATATATAAAAAATAAGAAAAATTGGATTAATATTACTTTTAATATTGTAAATTTAAAATAGATTATAAATTTAAATTATATATAATATTACGTAAGTTATATAAGTTTTTATTTTTTGTCGACTTTTATATTACGTTTAAAATATTACTAAATTAAGTTAACGTAATATTTTTAAAAATTAAAGAAGCCAAATTATACATTACATAAATATTAATAAAAGTATTATTTTCATTTTATTAATATCTTATAAAATTATAATAAGATTTAAAATATAAATGTATAAGTTTGTATAGAAAAACGATATCTATCGAAACTTTTGCACCTCTATTATATTAACCTTATGGCAATATATCGTACATATTCCAATTATTAAAAAATACGAAATTTATTAATAAAACCTTAAAAAAACCTTTACCGTATATCTTAAAAATTATTAATTATTTACGTAATACGTATTAGGATTATCATTAACAATAAAATTATCATTATATTAAAAAATACCGCAATTACGGCGCAAAAACTTTATTAACAATAAAAAATATATATACTTATTTAAAAAGTTATATCAAAACGCCTATATATAACCTTAATTTTATATACGAAAAAACCAATTAAATAAACGTTACAAGAAAATACAAATTCGAAACCTAAATCGGAAAATAATAACAAAAAACTAATGTTAACCTTATTAACAAACCCTTATTCTAAAACCTCGAAATTAAAATTAAAATATTATAAAAAAAACCCGGCCTTACTTTAAAACAATATCGTTTTGCTTTTTACGCGTATAAAAAAAACCTTAAAGTTAATATACAGATATATATACGGTATTTCGAAACTTAATATAAGCAATTATATTAACACTTTTTATAAAACCGCATATTTGTAAAAATAACTAATTAAAAAATACGTATCGTAAAAATTCATTAAAAAATATCTTACGATACGGAACTTCGATATATATTAATAACTAAAAGTTAATATAATATGTAAATTACCTTTAATCCTGGATTTTAATTAACTACTATAAATAACAAACTTTAATCAATCCTATCTTTATAATCCAAAACCCCCCGTTACTTAAAACCGTTACGTCTAAAAACAAAACGATCGTATTTCAAAATCCGAAATATAACTTAATAACGAACGCATTAAAACGCAAAATTAATATATCTAAAATAATAACAAACGGAACGTTATATAGTAAAAAATAAAAATAATAAAAGAAATAATTATAAAAGTAACCGTTAATAACTTTACAATTAAATTAATTACTCCGTTACGAAATAAAAATTATTAAACCCGGGTAACGTCCCACACAAGCTCACCGGACACATAAGCTTACCGGACACTTTTTGGCACCTTCCAACAATTAACTTAAATAACTTAACCATAACACATCAGATTAATTCAAATTAATAGAATGCTTCTTTATTAACCGTATTTATAACTTCCTAACAAATGCACGCATTATATCAAGGCTTGTTACAAACGCCATGTTACCATTTCTTCCTTCCAGCTTATATGCGATTAATAACCTTTAACAGCTGTTAACAGCAATTTTTTGCCATAATCTTTCTGCTAACTTAAAGAACTTGTTTATTTTATATAGCAAGTATTTATCTTTCTGGGAAACGTTTATTTTAATTATTTATTAACGTAAGAATCGAATTGTTGCGAAATCAAATCCGATACGCGCTGCCATACGCCCCGCAAGACCCCCGCGAGACGCCCCGCGAAACGCCCCGTACGGACCCCCCAACATGCCTAACGCACCGCCAGCGCCCTTTCCAACACGTTTTATAACGCGTTTCTTAACGTATATTTTTAACGTATAAAAGCCGCACAAGAAATATTTGCGTATTTGGGTTAAGGATTCGGTCGAGAATAATTATTTAATCGGTCGGTTTTAGGTCGTACGAATTAGGGGTAATACTGGTTTAAACGCGTTATAAGTTAATCGGTTACGGGCAGGTTAAAAAAAAGAAATAATAACATGGCGTCCGCAACAAGCCTTGATATAATACGTGCATTTGTTAGAAAGCTGTAGATATAGTTAGGAAAGAGGTATTCGATTGATTGGGCTTGATTTGATAGGTTGTGGTTGAGTTATTTGGGTTGATTATTGGAAGGTGCCAAAAAGTGTCCGGTGAGCTTATGTGTCCAGTGAGCTTGTGTAGGACGTTAATACTTTAATATTATAAAATTAACAAAATACGGCAATATTTCGAAAGTATAAAACGCTTACCGCCGCCAATTACAATACCTTTACTACAACGCATACTATCGCTTATAATAAAACCCTTACCGCCTGCCCCTAAACCTATATACCAGGCGTTACTACCCGTAATACCTTTAAACCCGGCAATTTCAATAATAACAGCACCTTTAACTTTTCAAAAGTTATCGCAAATATAATATATACCTTCCCTAAACGTATCTTAAATATTACCGTTAATTTAATTTCCGATTAACTTATAAAAATCCGTAATAACTTCGTAATTAAAATTAAAATAACAGTAAGGTTTATATAATAAATAATAAAGGTATATATAAGAATTAACAATTACAAAAAAACTTCCCGAATTAATATCAAAACGAAATAACTTTTCAATTTTTTTTTAATATAACATATTTCTAAAGCTTCAAAAAAAAACTTTCTGCACTATAAAACCATTAACTATAAAAAATACGGCGGTATGTTAAAATATATATTAAAAAAATATATAAACTATTACAAAACACTACGTTTACTTAAATTATATCATTTAATCTTATTTTTAATACGTTTTTAAATATTTCGATATATTTCAAATTTATAAAATCTTTATTAACGATTTATTTCACTCTTTTTTAATACTTTTAATTAAAAAACGGTCGCAATATATATAATAAATATATATAATTTTAATATTAATTAATTACCTCAATTAATGCGAAAACGATTATATAAAAATCTAATTAATATTTTTAATTATTATTATAATATTATTTCCGATTTAATTTATATATGCTTTAACGCGTTGTTTTTTAAAAGTATCCCCTTTTAAATTAATTATAATATCCGAAAATATTACTTATCTTTTATTTCCGCGTAACATTAAGTTTTAAATAAAATCGCAAGAAAAAATATGCATTTAATTTACCAAATTAATGCGATAAAAATATTATTAATTAAAAATCTTAAAATCGCTTTGTTATTAACTTATTTAAGATATAAATAATATTAAAATATAGTAACTTAACTTAAGTTAATAGCAACATTTACCATATTTATATTTCCGTATATTAAAAAGCTTTTTTAATTTTATTTATATATATCTTAACAACTATTTATTACGGTAATATAAAAATAAGTTTATTTTATTCGTTTTAAAAAGGTAATTATGATAATAATTCTGCAAGTTTTAAAAAACAAGTTTTGGTACGTATAAAGTTAAGTAATTTAGCGCAAAACTTCCTATTATAACTTTCTTTGAGCTTTTCAGCTACAATACATATATAACAAGCCACCCTTTGGCAGAAGTACCAGCCTTGACGCAGCTACAGCTTAGTTTGTGTGGGGGAGATGACAATTTAGGTGGGGTTGCCAAGAAGGGTTTAGGCCCGGTATGATTAACGATTCGGGGTGGTGGGAATAACTGGCTCGACAGCTGCACCGTAAGCGCAGCCTCAACCTTAAAAATAGGGCCTGATTTTAGTGAGGTAACCGTTACCTCCCTTATATGCAATTAGCTAACTAGCGCTGGGTGGGTATTTACATACATACGGCAGCCTGGGTACCATGGGAGAAACGCCACGGAATACATCCGGCTTCAAATTACACTGACGGACTACCTATAGTCTATAGGGTCTCGTTTGTCATCCAGACATCGTTATTCCGACGCCAGCGGGGAGGATGTTTGCTCACCCGATGATCACGCAAGCTTCACCGCTTGACCGACCATAGTTCTCGTGTCCAGCCCATCTCTCGCAACTTCTTGCTACTGCCTCCTGAAGCTTTCTTTTCGCTCCCGCTTATGGCGAGTGCCTTGCTACAATTCGCGAAACCCTCTACTACCTCCTTCATCCTCCCACATTTCATTAGCACCGCGGCCACGTCCGAGTCCTTCTTGGCGATGACCGCCGCTAGCTCCATGCACTCAAGGAGGTTGTCTCGAGACAAGCTAGTTCCCGCGAAGTGTAGTACGCTGACGTAACCTATGATCGTCTCAGGAAGGTAGGCGTCTCGAAGGAGGCTGAAATCAGGATCGTCTGTTTGGCCCGTCAGCTTTGTTCGCACATTCACTGCAACCTTATATCTTTTACCGTGAACGCTTTCAACAAGCCAGTTGCTCAACAGAGGCTGCATGAAGCTCTTTATGCCCTTTACTTCACTGCCAATTTGTGCCCAGAAGTTCCTGTCCAATTCCTCGGTCGGACTGATCGTCAAGTTAGCTCAGGTTCCGCTATAGGTATGGTGTCTTGGTGTCACGTACTCCCTAGCTAGGCCCGCACTCGAGGCTATCGTCTCCATCGAGTCAAGTGACCGTACGAGGCACTCCATCTCGAAGTAGTTTCGAGCCGCTGTTATCTCGTCCATGCCGAGACTGTTCTCTTCAAAGGCGCTACTCGCCGCGCCAGATCGGACATCTTCGAACCACGTAATGTCTGTATCGTTAGGGATAGTCACGCCAGCTTTTCTCCTGAATATCTCCGAGCACGGCACTCGCTCCGATAGGGCGCGTGCTGCATGCAAGTTAAATCGCTCTGCTTAGTTGTTAATTCAAGGGGCTCTCTGGGCTGCGACGGGGAGAGCTCTCTTCACTTACTCAAAAAGCGTTTGTATATTACAGTGCCCACACTGAAGATCTCATGCCAGAGACCATCCACGAGAAGGAACCACTCGAGGGACTGGATGAGCTGTTCATCGACGGGGTTGAGGTTATCCGGGACTTCGCCGAAAAAGTCGGGCTTCAGGGGTCTTCCGTACTTCAGCGTGGGGGGTTCATTGGAAAAGACAGTGAAGCCACCCAACACCGGCCTGTCGCCATCTACATCCGGGTACTGCCGCAGGAGAGACTCTGGTTGGAACTGGACGAACTTGGCGATATCCATTCCAAGCTTCTCCATTATTCGCAGCAGCATCTCTCTGGCATCGGGGTCGACTAGGTTGCTGACGTTCCGACCAAGCGTGAAGAAAGCTCTATCTCCTTCAAGTTTGGAACAGTATAACGGCAACAAGTCCGTCATATCGTTCAACCGGAGTGCACTAGCGTAAGCGGAAAGCACGTTTTCTTGTGCCCGGTGGCGTTCCGTTAGGCTTTTGCGATTATTGCCATCTAGGTCTTCTAGGCTGGTAATGAGAATGTATATGTGAACTAGGATACGCAATCCTCTGTAGCTGTCTAGCCGAAAGAATTTACTCGCATCAATTTCGACGTCCCTAATCCCGAATTTGGGTATTAATGCCGAAGACTCCTCTCCGTTCGCCTGCTCTCCGAGCACCAGCCCGAACTCGTAGATGTATTGATCTAGGTTGTCGGATATGATGGCTGCTTGAAGCGACTTCATTGGTGTTCTAGCCTCGGCGGCTGTCTTGGGATGTGACTCAAGGGACTCAACGATTCGTTTGCCGACGGAGGCAGAATCGCCGTGGAACTGGACGGCGTTGAAAGAGGGAAGCGACTGGGTGACAGATGCGGTCGCATCCGGCGTGGAGCGCTTCATTAAATACGCATCGAATTGAGACCGCAGCAGCGCGTTATAATGAGCAAACACGAAATCGTCCCACTCCAGACATATCTTTTCTACACTCGGTATGTCACCGGAGAGTATGCCGTAGACTGCACGCTCGTAGTCGTCAGTACCTCCCTGGCGAGCTAGAGCGAAACATGTTCGTCGCCAAAGGATGGTAGACAGCGGGTTGGCATTCACACGCTCTTGCTCCTCACCCCTGGACAGTGGCATGGCCGACATGCTCACAGCCCTCCAGACTTCAGTCCGCTCAATACACCAGTCTCTGATCTCGGAGATGCTTCGCCCTCTCCGTAGCAACTCGTAGCATCCGAGCCAGATGGCCCTCTCGAAGTACTCATCTTGCGGCTGTAGCTTGCGGCCCTGCCTCGAAGCCACGTCAGGATCGAGCTGGGTGACGAGCGGTTCCGTCCCGTTGGTATTGAGCAGCATCTGGCCGGCGTCTGAGGTGCTGGGATCCAGGGTCCCGGACCAGCCGTTAATATTCTTCTGCATTTTGATAGCTGAACGTGTGTGAAGCCAGCCGTGGGCAATAATGTCGCCTCGCTCCGCCCGCTGCTGGTACTCTCGCACAAGCTCGTCTAGATCGACGCGCGATTCATCGGCACTCGCCTGCAAGCATTCGAGAACGGCCTTACGTTCGTTGGCGGCCGGGTCAGTCCGCAGAAAATCGTCCCATATCTCGGAGGTATTTTGGAACCGCGAGACGTCCCGGCTTGAGGGCTTGAGGGCGTTCCGATTCGAGTAGCGGAGAGGTAACAAGCGCCGCAGCATATCCCACGTCTGGGCCTCCAACTTCCAGTATTGGAGACTCGCCTTCAAAGCAGGCGATTCTTCCCCGTTCTCGGCATCGTCCAGGTCCATGGAGTCTTGGCTTGAGGTGTCATCTAAGCGGCGGAGACTAGATCTGGGTGGTTGGCGACGCGAACCGCGCAAGGTATGGACTTTTTCCACGGCATGACGATAATAGACGTCGACCAGTCGGAATATCTCGGTACGCTTCTCGGCCAGTGACTTCTTCGGTATGGAGAGCGCATCGAGTGCTTTAGCAAATCGTTGGGCATCTTGGACGAATTCTTCGCTCACTTCACTGATATCAGACGGTGATGCTATGCAGATGTGCGCGTCAGTATCGGGGTCTGCTTGACGGTATTGGCCTCATGATAGCCATGAAGGACAAATAGCTATACATACTTTCCCGTTCCAGCCATCCGAATGAGCTTGGGGATCTATCTTGGCTTACGGCCGCCGTGCGCTGCGGTCTATGTGACAGCATTGTGTCGTTGAGGTGACAAACGGTAGCGGGTGGAAGGGGATGAGTCGCTTTACAGGAATCGGTGCTCGTCTATTGTGATGGATGATATCGCCAGCATTGTCAAGGCCCTGGGGCTAAGGCGGCTGGGAATGGGAAGGGAAATATCAGAGGTTGGTATCTTATATTTGGGATTGCTAGGGGAACGCGACTAGCGACAAGTAAGGTGTTTGTTGGCGCCAGGGAGATGACTGCAACTGTTAGAAGGATTAACTTGGCCTCTGGTCCTCGAATTTCAATCTCTTACTACCTATCTATCGGCAAGGAAAGTAGGTAGTTCAAGACGTTCGGTTAGGAATAGGTATATCGAGAGCTCCATGGGAGAGCATGGATCTTTCCACATTTCATGCACGCCTACATAGTGCAGCACCTACGTAGGAGCACTCATGGTTACCTAATATAAGGTACTTGCTCCCTATCAAGCATGTAGCGAGTCCAAAATCCAATAGGTGGAACGCTCAGTGCTTTTTTTTTGAGTGGATTGGTTGCAGGTATGTACATAGATTTACGCCCTATATAGGTACCCAGCAGATAAACTACATGGTCGGTTGGTGTACATATATGTACTCCTTGGGCTATCTGCCACTTCTGCCACGCTCCATACAATAAAAGGTACGAAGGTAGCGGCGCATACTACCTACCCCTACATAGTGCCTATGTAGGCACAGCATACCTAGTAATAGCCACCTTGCCTGAGCAGCCCAAACTCGGCGGGCTACTGCCGCCCGTGACGGGAGTATAAAAACCCTTCTCCCACCGTTTACCATGGCTTTCTTTTCCCTTTCTACTACATAATGTCAATAAGGCTTCATTTTAGAGTCTCGGGATAAGCCAATTGATTCTTTCAATGCTTATTCAGGCCCTTGAGGTCTCTTGCGTGCTCAATGATCCGCCTAGATCAAATTCACTCTCCGAAACTGTGGCCTCGACTGTCTGTTTAGGATTCACGTCAAGAGGATGGGTGTCACATTCCATTCCTGCATAAACATTCTCCATATTGTTGACCAGATGATCCTTCTGATGCCGTGCCTCTCATGCCTGTCGATACAAGGTGTAGTTATACTATATATGCTGTACGTATACGAATACTTCTGCCCTATCGCTTGTCCTTTTCGTCTTGCCGCTGCTTCAGCTTGAGTCGTAGGAGAGGGGCCTTTGGGCAACTAGCAGTTGTAGCATCTTCTCCGTTCTTCTTATAGAATACATCACAACATTCGTACAAGGCGTCTATCAAGTTCTGGCACTTTGCCTCATTGTATGAGCTCCTTTTTAGACAGACTGACGACCATGTCAGCACCTTAAGGAACTGAGATAAGAGCAACTGACAAGCCGAGAATTGTTAATACCTTGTATGGCACACTAAGGTAAAGGCTCGGGTCAGTGTGCAACAAGTTTAGATACGGAGCAAGGACGGATCCGCTGGAATGCGCTGAGAAGGACCAGCACTTACCGCACGAGGGTGACAGGGCGGTTGGGCTTCAAGGTCTTCTTTCAATCCCTGGAGCGGAGTTAATGGAAGATGTTCGTTTGTGTCGGACGGGAAGGCACAGGCAGACCATGTTCTGAGCTGAGATACCTGCACAATAAAGACTCAGCGTTGAGGATATGGAGATTCTGGAGATCGCTAATAGAAGCGGATACGAGGTAGCTGGCACCTTATGTATGTCTCCGCCTTTTATAATCACCTATCTATAATAAAGGGCAAAATTAATCCGGTCCACTTCGAAAATCGCACCAACACAGCGATTTTGCTATTGTTTCAGTGCTAATAACTTTACTAGGTAAGATCGCGAAATACTAGAAAATAATAATTTTAAAAGGAAGTAGCAATACTATTATATATAATTTAACGAAGTTTATAAATAACGGATAAAAAGATTATCTTGAAAAAAATAAAAATAAAAAATAAAAATCTAAGATTTTATACAAAGCTGCCATAATTTATAAAAGAAACCGAAAGTTTCGTTTTTATTTTTGTGTAATTAAGCGTAACTTTTATATACGTTTATAATTTTCTATTATATTTTAAGAAACCAACGTCCGATTTTAATTATCTATTTAAAAACAAACGGTAAAGCGTTGCATTTAATGGTTTCTATAGAAAACTGCGAGTTTAAATCAAAACCTGGGCCTATTATAGCTTTATTAAATTGCTTTATTTTACAAAAGTCTAAGCAAGAAAGCGCTTTAGAATTTAATATTAACGATATTTATATATCTTGTTTCCGCCTAACTTTACATGGCCTAAAAAATTTAAATTAAATTAAAGCAAAATAGAACAAAAGCACAAAACTGCAAACCTTAGAATAAAATCAAAACCTTTTGCAATATAGCTTAATCAAAATAGCTATTAAGAAAAACCCTGAAATTAAAGCTAGTTTTAAAGTAGTGTTTTATTTATTAGTTAAATCTTAGTTTAAGCTAGTAAGTATTATAAAAATGTATTATTTAAATAAATTGTTATTAATTATTATATTAAAGCTGTTTTACTACCGTTTTATACTACCGAACGGCGTATATTATTAAATGGCGCATTTTTATACGCATTTTAATTAGCCAACTTCATTTTCCCATTATTTAACGTTAATATAATGGAATGTTTTATAAAAAGAAAGCCTATATAAATTTAGCCGTTTAGCTTAAAAACCGAAATTAAAAACTTAGTTTTAAAAGCTTTTGTTTCATCTACGATATTACGGTTAACGCGTTCGAACCGATATTATTCTTAATTTACGAAAATTAACGACGACTAAAAAAATTAATTATCAATCAAATCTTTAATTTAAATAAATAAATATTTTTTATACGGTTTTAATATATTAAAAATATAGCGAATTTGTTATTTACTTAACGCGTTATAAAACATATCGGGATTATTTAAACGGCAAGATTTGCCCGACGATAAAAAAAATTTAAACGCGCTTAAATCGAAAAATTAATTATTAAAAAATATTACACGAAAATCCGGAAATATTTTATAAGTAATTCGAATTAGTTCGGGTTATAATCGTAAAATATAATATAGTAAAAAAATATTTACTATTTCGACGAAACGGAATTTTTAATAAGACTTTTAATAATATACGGTATAATAATTAAAAAATACTAAAAAACGTAAAAAATTTAAATAAACGTAATAGAATAATTGGGAATAAATTATAGTTATATAAATTATCAACTCGTAATGTGAAATTATATTACTATTTATTATTTTAACGAAAAAAACTTATTTGAAATTTTAATATTGCAAGAACCTCTTATTACCCGATTAAAAAGTCGGGATTAATTATAATAATTAAATAATAAATAAATTTAATATTTCGATAAATATATTCAAACGTATATAAAAAACGAAACAATTTTTTATTTTTAATAGTCACGAAAGTTATTATTTAATAAAATTCGAAAAATATTACATAAATAACGATATTATTACGTTTTGTATACGTTTTGATTTTCTTTATCGGCTTTAATTTTTTAACGTATTTTAATTTTCCGTTTAAAACGTGCTTATACGTTTTATATTGAAAAATTAATATAATATTATTTTACTTATATCGTAAAAAAAATTTCTTACCGATTTTTACAACGCGTTTAAAACCGCTATAACGTCCGATAACATTAAATCCGGCTTTATTAAAATTAGATTTGTTTTATTTAATTTTAATAACGTTTTTTCCGATTTGGAATTCTTTTTAATTATATTTACGCTAACCGTTTCGCCGTTTACCTCCGCCGGTTCTAAATTTTCTCCACCGTTAAAAACCTCTCGAAATATACAAGAAACAAAAAAATAAAGATAATACTTGCAAAAAGAAATTAAAAATTACTAGAGAAGCTCGTCAACAAAAATAATTAAATCGGTTAATTTTTTAATAAAAAGTAACTTAATACTTTTATACGAAAACGTTTTTTTAAAAACCTGCCAAATTACGCGAAACTAATTTTCTTTTCAATAAACGCCTAAAAATTAAAAATAAACGTTTTTAAAAAAACATTTACTATATAAAAAATTTAAGCTTTATTGGCCGAAAAAAAGTAATAAAAAATCCTAACTAATATTACCTAAAGATAATCGTCGTAAAAAGGTTAAAAAAACGGAAATATAACGTTTACGGCAAACCCGGATATAATATACGTACTTATAAAAAAGCTATAAATATATCTAGCCACGAAAAATCCGATTAATTTAAATTAATTTATAACATTATAGTTATATTATTTGGATTTGTTGTTACGAAGTAATAAAAAATGCGCCGTTTGGTGGTGTACGCCGTTCGGTGATATAGGCCGTTATTTCTATTATTATAATTAATTAAATATGTATATTATAAACAAGTAACTTTTAAACTTAAGAAAAGATAAAAACACTAGACTTTCGCGGTTTTAATGAATATAATACATTTAATAAGCATTTATATTCTTAGGTATTAATATATATATAATGATATAAAATAATCGATTAATAAATATTAAATAAGGTCGGAGTTTTTTTCGTATTATCCGATTGTTTTTTTTTCTTACAATCGATAACTGATTATTTATTGGCGGTTTCGAGTTTGAGATCATCAGGGTTAGCTTAAATTACCGTTTAAACGTTATAAAAATAAGCAAAAAATTGTATATAGAAATAGTCGAATATTGAATCTTATTCTTTAATAAAACTGGATTTTAAATATTACGATTCTAAATAAAACCGATAATAATAGGCTTATATTTTTAAGGTTTAGTTTTTTATAGATAATTTATAGCACAAAAGACTTATTATTTAGATAAAAACGGAAACCTTATTAGTTTTTTGCAGATAAAAGAAAAAAAAGAATAAAGAAATCTATTAAATCCAATTTAACATATAATTTTAAGCTTCAGACTTAAATTTAAAAAGATTTATAAATTTCTATTATATGTATTTTTCGATCGACTTTTTTCCGTTCGATTGATTTTTTCAATTACGAAAAGTTTTTAAATAATAAAAAATATCGTATGCAGAAATTACGAAATAATAGAATAACCCGCCGGTTTAAAAAGAATTAAAAGATATTGCTTTAACTATTACTTAAACGATAAAATTTCCAATGCTTAGTAATAAGATAAATAAAGTTAATCAAGCTAATAGTTTTATAGCATTATATAATATTATACAAAGGGGTTTAAAAGAAAATTGAAATAAATAAATATAAAGCTCTACATATAAATATTTAAATAATAAATAGAAACCCAAACTCTATTTTTTAAAATTACTTAAAAATATAACCTTTATGTAAATAATGTTTATTTCATTATTTAATAAAGGTTTAAATTTAAATAAATATTTTCCCTTCCAGCGTATTATAATATAAATTTGTATATAACTTCTTACTTTATAATATAATTAATAATTGTTTTTAGTTGGAAAATAAATAATATATTCTAGAGTTCTAATAGAAATGTAAGCTTTTCTGGAAAAATACTCATTAATAAAAGCCTTTAACATTTCCAGTTATTGTTTAATAACCGCTTATAACTTTTTAAAAAACAACTTGCGTATTAGTAATATAAGAATCTTTATTAATTAATATCGGAAATTTCGAAAGAAATCGGGTTTAAAATATTCAAGCTATTTAGGCTAGTTTTATTATCGTACGCGATAAATAAGGCTTTAAATTACAAGTAATCAAGCTGTAAATCGCCAGTTAGCCTAATAGATAACGTCTTGATATACTAAATAAAATTCACAATTTGTAACAATAACAAGGGTTAATACTTGCAATAAAATATAAAATAAACATGGCTAAAAATAGCTTTCTTTGCCGAATTAATAAGGTTAATCAGATTAATAAAAAAGAGTAGCTAGCTATTTTTTAAAAGTTATTAGCGTTAACGCTTTAATATCATTTATCGAATAAAAAGGCTATTTTGCATATTTTTGCAATTATTTATTAAAGTTATAACAAAGTTTAAAAATAGCAAAATAGCAATTTAAATTGTGATTTTGAAGATAAACCGGATTGGTTTAACTCTTTACTATATCTCTATATTTCCGGTAATTCTAAGCTACGAAACAGGTGAACATATCTACCAAAAAAAAAACTACACTAATATATATAACCTACGTTTGGAATGCACTCATTTTTAGCAAGAAATTAAAAATAAAATAACAAAAGTAAACGCTGTATTTAAAATTATAGGTGGAAAGGTTAGACAAGATATTTTTTATATTTTTATAATAAAAGTAATATATTCTAACAGTATAGGTTAAAAGACATATAAAATATAAATTGATTCATAAAAATATCTAGGAATTATGTTAATTAAATTTAAATCAAGTATATATAATCAATAATATTAATTTCTTAAACTACTACCTTGACAATCATAAAATATTAAATAAATAATAGAACTATATCTCATTTATTTCGTAATAGATATAAGCTAAAACAGTAATAATAATATTACATAACTTTATATATATATATATATATCTTCTTATTTTAAAGGTTTTTAAAGCTTTATATTTTTAAACCATTTTAAAATGAAATTTTAAACCAATTTGTATTTTAAAATATAATTTATACTTTTATTATTTATATAATTAGCTTTACTTAGTCACCTTTTGTTTTAATTATTTATATAATGTTTTTTAAAATAAAATAAATCGAAGTTGTATACTTTTGTTATATTTTTAAAGCTTTTAATTTTATAATAAATTTAAAACTAAGTAATTATTTTAACTATAACGTTTTTTAATATAGAATCGTATATACTATTAAGTTACGCGGTTTTTTATTATTTTTGCCATCTCAGTTTAATATTATATTGCTTAATATTAACAATATAAAACGGTTTATAGAAAATACTAGGCTAAATATAGCCTTTCAACTTTAAAAAACCCGGTATTTAGTTATAAACAGCTTTGTATTATATATAATGTTTCCGAATCCACTTTAGATCACCGGATTTACGGTAAAATTCTCTATCTTGATACAATCTCGAATTCGCCAAAATTAAACCCAACCAGAAAGAAAATCGTTTGTTAATCAAGCTTTTAATTGTAATAGTTTAGAAATATAACAAATTTGCTACTTACCTAACGCATCGCAACACGCGTTAAAACTAACTAGGCGTAAAATTTAAACGATAATAAAAAAATTACAACGTATATAAATTAAATGATTAATTATTAAAATATATTATACGAAAATATGAAAATAGTGTAAAAATATTTAAAACGGTTCGGGTTATAGTCTTAAAACATAGTAATATGAAATAATTAATATATTTAATAACTTAAAACTTTTAATAAAACCTTGCATAACATAAAGTTATAAATATAAATATTTAAAAAGGCAAAAAAATCTTAACAAATACAGTAAAATAGTCAAGATACGCTATAAGTATATAAATTATTAATTTGCAAAGTTAAGCTATATCGCTATTTTCAATTTCAACTACAAAGGCTTATTTCAAGTTTTAATATCAAGATAACTTATTATCAGCTCCTTGGAAAATGAGTATCAGTTATAATAATTAAATAATAAACGAATTATATCTTAAATAAATTTAATATTTCAATGAAATATATTCAAACGCGTATAGAAAAAAAAACGAAACATTTCATTATTTTAACGACTATAAAACTACTGTATGATATAATTTCGATAATATTACGCAAATAACATTATTATTACATTTTATATACTTGTTTCTTTTTCTTATCTTTTTAAAACTTTGGACATATCCTGTTGTTCCGTTTTAAAACGCGCTTATTCGCTTTTTATTAAAAAATTAATATAACGATTTTATAACGATATCGTAAAAGTTATTTCCTTAGCTTTCATAATACCTTTAAAGCCGTTATAATATTAAATAATATAATGCTAAATTTGTAAAAATTAACTCTATTTTATCCTATCTTAATAACGTTCTTTTCAAAATAGATTTGGTTTAACTATATCTACGCTAACCGTCTTTCCGCTTACCTTTTTCGATTTTATTTGTTTCTCTTCCGCAAACATTTCCTCGAAATATCTAAAAACAAAAAAAAGCGAAAACGTTATTGCCCTAAATATTTTACAAATTACCAAGAAAGCTTACCAATAAAAATAATTTAAGAGTTAATTTTTCAATAAAAAGTTATTTATAGTTTTATATAAAACCCTTTTTTTAAAAGAAAAGCAATCAAATTACGTAAAATTCACTATATTTTTAGTAAATGCGAAAAAAACTAAAAATTATCGTTTTTTAAAAAGAATATTATATAAAAAGGACAAGCTTTTTTAGTCGAAAAAAGAGGTAAAAGAATACTGCAAATAGCGAGTAAAAGTAATTATAGCAAAAAGGTTAATAATAAAAAAGGGAAATATAACGTTGCCAGCAAACTATAATATATACGCGCATTTAAAAAAGATATGAATACGTTTAACAATATTAGATCCGATTAATTTGAAGTAATTTACAACGTTATAGTTTTTTAATTTATATTTTTTTTATAAAGTGTTAAAAACCGCGCGATTCAATAATATATACAATTTAATAAAGAAAACCAGTAATTAAAATATATTAAAAAGCCTTAACAATTGCGAATTTCGATTTATAAATATCACTATACAAGTTTTTACGATATCTATTTTATAATATATTAACCTTTTAATTTATATTTAGTTTTCTTAAAAAATATTTTTTAAAAATCTAGTGATTTGATAAGATTAGGTTTTTAAAGAAAGGTGTACTTTAAAAGGAGATAACCTAGACTAGTAGACATAATTTGTCAGCTAAGCAGGTATGTTAAAGTACCATAACTAAAGAAGGCTACGCTTTAAGCAGAGAATACTTGTTCCGTTGCTAGGTACTATAAAGCAGTACGTATGCATAGCATTTATGTAATTAGCTAAATTTAACAACACAACTGGTATTTCTTTATTTAACAATTGAAGGTTTTATTCGTTTAATTCGAGTAATTATTAATTGATTAATTTTTATTAAAACGATAAATGCTTTATATTAATAGTAATTTCTTTAAATACTTTTATAATAGTAATAGCTGTCGTAAGATCGATATCCTTCGTTATTTATAAAAGAATTCAAGATTAAAGCCGGTTTAAAGCCGAATATTAGTTTAAAACCTATTTGTTTAATATTTAATATTTATCGTTTTTAAATAATTATTTCCGTAATTTTTTATATTTATAAAACTGTATATAATCTTTTATCTAAAAAGATATATTTGCTATACAACGCGAAATAATATTCTTATTTTGATTTCAGCTTTAAAAAACTATCAAAAAACGATTCTATAATTTTTTAAAATGGTTTTAATATAATAACCGTAAGTAAATAAGCTTACGCAAGGTAAATATATAGGTCCAAGCCTAGAAAATAAGGCTGAGCCAATATATAAAAATAATTCTACGATGAATTTTTACGATAGATATTTTACCTAATATTTTCGAATACGATAATTCTTTAAATAGTTTTTTACGGTTTAGATAGATTGTACATCTAGTTCTATACCTTATTCCGATTCCAAATGGTTGCCGACAAGCTTCGGCCTTGGTAAACCTTATGCCCGTTGGTTACGGTTCAGCAGGGTCCTTAAAAGCAAAAAATAGCTTTGCATAGTAAACTTTAAAAATAAACCTTAAAGATGAATCTTAAAAACTTACGAAAAGCTTTATAAGCCTTCGCTAGTTTCACAACTATAAAGGCCAACCTCGATCGTTTTTATAATTAAAAAGAAGATATTAATACGATAATTAAGAAAATAGTATTTAGTATTAGATTACCTTTTAAAGTTGTTATTAATTAAAATATAAGCTAAAACAATATAATATGCCAGGCAATCCTAAATACAAAATACCTATTATCCGTTACAGGAAAGTTTCGATAAACCCTTTTTTTTATAACTGTTTATTTAAAAAATATTGCTTTATAATTTAAGGCGGTCGATATTATTGTTAATTTAAAAAGCTTTTCCAAAATAAACCGATTGCAGCTTTTAATTTTCGGTTACCGTTTAGTTATTAAATATAACAATAACCGATTTTCTAAATAATAACAGCTTATATTAAATAATTTTATTTTAATGAAGGTACTGCTGGCAAAGCTAAAAGGGCATAATAATAGCAAGTTGGAAAATTTCGAAATTCAACTACTAAAGTATTATACGTCGGAAAGTTACAAACGATAGTTTGCCCGGCTATTCAAGATGGCAAAAAGCTTCCAAAGTTCCGACAAGAATCGACGTGGATAAGAGCCTGCGAGACGGAAAGGTTCTAGTGTGGGTAACCCACCTTTGGAGTGCACCCACCTTTGGAGGCCAAATCTCACCAAATCACTGGGTTTTTGAAATAATATAATAAAATAAGAAAAATAGATATAAAGAAACGACTTGATATATTATAAAACGTATATTATATGGACGGAATCTATCATACCTGTTGCTTTTAACATTTAATCGTTCTTTTTTAAACATTTATTTAAATTATATTAATAACAATATTCAAGTTTATTAATAATTTACAATCAAAAAATTTAAATATATATTAAATTTATATCATAATTAAAACTTTTATTTCGAGGAAGTATTACGAATATAATTAAAACAAAAATTACTAAGTAATTTTAATAAAATAAAATTTTCAAACATAATTTTAAACTTAAAATATTAAATTCGTTATAATTTAAAATTAAAATGTGAAAAATAATCCAACGCGATAAAAAAAATTTAAAACATTAAGAAATACATATATAAATAGATACATAATATTATATACATAAAGTCTTTTTAAATTTAAGCTTGTTTTTTTAAGATATAATATTTATAATATTAAATATTACATGTTAATAAGCAAATAAAATATAATCTTGGTTATTAATTTTATCTTTCGTGATTATACTGTTAATATTATAAAGAACAAAAATATTTGGTTATATTTATTGCTTTAAATTAACTTTAATCTTTTAAATAAATATATTACAAAAAAGTTTAATTTTTTAATTTTTAAGTTGATATAACTTAATTAAAGTAAAAATTTATTTATATTATTATATAAATGTAATAAATGTTATTTTTAACGTTTTACAGTATATTTTTACATAAAGCGTTGAATTTTTACTATTTTATTTGTAATTTCCCGCCAAAGGTAGGTGCACTCCAAAGGTGGGTTACCCATACCAGTGAACCATAGAAATTAAAGTAGCAATCTATCATTTTATCCAATTTTGTATATACAGTTACGTCTTTTCGAAAAAGAGTATATAAGCTTATAATTAAGATTTTATACTTTATATTTATAGAATTGGTAAGTACGAAACTTTTTATAAAGATATTAATTGCTTTACAAAATAAGTCTTCAAGTTTATATTTTTAACGATTAAAAAAATTACTTTACTTTTAAAGAAAAGTTTACAAAAGTGGTACAATAAAAAAGCCGAAGTTGATAAGGTATATAATAGTAAACTTTTAATTAATATTTATTAAAAATATTAAAAAGAGTCAAAGCAAGTCGTAGAATGAAATAAAAAGTTAAATAGATAGCTTGTAAAATAGCAAAAGATAATAGTTTAAAAATAGCAAGATAATGTTTTAAAACGAAAATAACAATTATATAAATTAATTGTTTGGATATAATCCTGGCCTTTATTATAAAAACTTGGATAATTATTTTTTAAAAAGTAAAAACGAATAAAATTAGCAATAGAACGATTAATTATTTCAGGTAACCGTTAATTTTTATTTTACTAAACTATAATCTAGTTTTTTATATTACGTGAAATTAAGGTATTGTTTTTAACTTTTTACGAAAATCTTGGTTAAAAAGAAAACAAGCTTATTAACCGTTAATTACAAAATAAAACCCCCAGACGAGAACTTAAATAACGCAGTCATAAAAGATCCAATACGAATAAAAGTATTAATAAGCTAAACGACAAAAAATAGATATTTAAAGCATATATTATAAGGCGTAATTAGGCCTTTATTATAGATTTTCTTAGTATTATTATGCGGCTTTTAATAAGGTTTTAATTCGTCTTCGCTTTAGTATTAAAATAATAAAGTTAATTTAAGATTAAAACGTCTTTAAACAGTTTTTATAAAATATTAACTGGTCATTGAAAGTTACTAATAAATTAATTACGAAAACCGATTAATTCTTAAAAAGAATAAGATAAATCCTGGCGTACTTTTTAATTTTTGATTAACGGGGCGTTATAAATATTTCGTTTTACTTTTTATAGAATTTATCTTTTTGCATTTAGGGTATACGATATACGTTTTTAACCTTATTAGTAGATTTTTGAATTTTAAATAAACCGTATAAAGCGACAAGATGTACGCAGGTAACAGCTTTATCTCGATTAAAAGGTATGAAAAATTTTGATATATTATTTCAAAGCTTTAACAATATGAAAGCGTTACCGTTATACGACATAGCGTATTACGAATACTTCGTATATAATTTAAAGTTTTTCAGTAATCCCGGGAAAAGTCTTTAATAAAATAACAAAAATATTAACAATTATATTCGAAATAAGTAGAATTAAGTTATAGTTACTTTAATAGATAAATTTAACTTATTTATAGTTGGAAATATTACGGCATTAATGTTTTACGCAATTGTAAATATTTATAAACGAAATATTAAATTTATAAAGAACGAAATTATTACGTATACGTAACGGAACTTTTAATACCTGTAAGCGTGCTATTTAGGCCTTAAAATAATCTTTTAATTGTAGTTTTATTTTAAAACAATCCGATTAAAATATCTTACAGCTGTCGAATATTAAATATATAGCAAGGCGAATATTAAAAAGCAAATATGCCACGAATCCTTTTTAGAAAAACTTCCCGATTTGAATAATAAATTGCTATTAATTTTCCAGATTTCTTAAAAAAAACGATTCAAAAATATGGGTATATTATATTTGATACCGATAGATATTTAGGTTTTATTTAATATATTTATCTTGGAAACTAGAAGTATAATATATTAGTTACACTGTTTTAAGAACTTTTAAACGTTTTTAAAAACTATAAAACGGTTTTTGTATAGTTAATAAGATACGATTACGAAATTCTAAAAAATTACCAAGTTCGAAATATATTCCAGTTTTTTAAACATTAAACTCAAGCTTTTAATATCGTATAGCCAGGCCTGAAACGGGGAAACAGAACGTTTAAAGAATGTAATTAAGCAAAAAGCGATTGCTATATAAAATAACGTTGGATTACTTGTATTTCTAATTATATACACCTTTAAAACGATAATATTTCTATATATTTATATATTTAAAAACGCTCTTTTTAGTAGATTTTATACAAGGTTTATTATATTTATTTAACATATTAAAACAGCGTTGTAATACTTGATTACAAGCTTTAAAAAGTCTATTTACAATATTACGGTTATATAATTTACGTTATAACGACCGTTATTATACAAGGTAAAATATATAAGTCCAAACCTGGAAAATAAAGCTAAGCCAATATACAGAAAATAATTCCACGATAAAATTTCCACGATAAATATTATACCCAGTGTCTTCGAATACGATAATTCTTTAAATAGTTTTTCACAGTTTAAATAGATTATACACCTTAGTCCGTCCTTATTCCGATTCCGACTGATACGTGGTTGCCGACAAGCTTCGGCCCTGGTGAACCTTATGCCCGCTGGCTACGGTTCAGCAGGGTCCTTAAAGGCAGAGAATAGCTTTGCATGGTAAACCTTAAAGATACGACTATTATTATAAAAAAGAATTTGAAAAGTTAAGTTTTCAAATATAAATAAACTTTTTTATCGGTTATTAATTAATAACTATTTATAATATTTGAAACGCGTTGATAAATCGGATTAATATAATTTACACCGCATAATTTAATAGAAAGATTATCTTATTTACTAATATTAGACATTTTAAAAACAATATATTTTACGTTACCGAAAACGAACTATACAACGTACTTTAATAGATTTATATACTTAATTAGGTTAAGAAATTATTTTTTATATATATAAAAAATGTTGTTAACTATACCAATTTAATTACCGGCTACGTAAAAAAAGCTTTAAAGTAATATAGGCGTTTAAAAAGCCTTATGAAATAATAAACAATAAACTTATTTGCAAAATATTATGTATTTTTATACGATCGTTATATTCGAACTATTTCCGGTTTACGGATTATTACTACTATTAACATTCGTTTTAAGAATTATTACGATTATAACCTAAACGAAAGAAGTAATTATATTTTAACATTTTGTTAAATTGTTTAACTTAATATAACAGTAAAAAACGAAGCTATTTTACGAGTTATAAATATAAGTTTCACTTATATTTATTACAGGCTAAGTGCTTTTAAAAGAGAATCGAATTCCCATTAACTATTATAAAATCTAAAGCTAGAAAAAAGGGGAAAAACGGAAAAGGTTTTTTTTAACGGATTGAGAGAAAAAGAAATGTGGGCTAGGGCTTGGTGTATACACGGGCCACTCTGCCAGCTGTTGTCAGGTGTGGGGCCAGGCGACCTATACGTACCATGACAATATTCCATACCAAAATTATATTATTAATAATAATTATGAAATATTAAACGCCGCTTTTAATATATAACAGTTAGCTTATTTTATACATTCGATTAATTATCGAACAGTAAGCTATAATATTTAAGTTAAATAAAAAAGCCGAAATACGCGCCGTTTCAATCGGAAAGGTTTTAATATATTAAGATAAAAACGTTACTTAAGCTATTAAATAAGGTATATAAATAAGATCTGCCGTTATAGTTATACAGTTATAAAGCTGAATATGCATCTATTAAAATGGTTATTAATTAAACCCAAAAAGGTTTATTTATAAAACTATAAAAATATATTATTTCAAAAAGACGTTATTTAAGCTTTAATTAAAAGAAAACAGGTTTTAATATATATATATATATTTATACGTTTTACAGATATAATTAGGTTTAAAAATATAAAGTTTATTCTGTTATACGAAATAATAAAAAATTAAAACCCGGTTATAATAATATATACGTATTTATTTTAACCGGAAAGGTTTTTAAAGCTTTAATAGTCATTATAATTAAATTAAATTTCAAATTAAATAATGTAATATTATAAATATTTCCGTTAATAAAAACTTACTTTACGTAAAGTAAAATATTAAGTCTAAGCCTGGAAAACAAAGTTAAGCTAATATACAGAAATTATTCCATAATAACTTTCTACGACAGATATTATATTTAGTATTTTCGAATACGATAATTCTTTTAGTAGTTTTTTATAGTTTGGATAAATTATACATCTTAATCCCGTACCTTACTCCGATTCCGACTGGTGGTTGCCGACAAGCTTCGGCCCTGATAAACCTTATGCCCGCTGGGGTTTAGCAGGGTTCTTGACGGCAGAGAGTAGCTTTGCACGGTAAACCTTAAAAATAAAAAACTTACTTTATAAAATATATTTATATAAACTTTTCCGACATACTTTTAATGTTATAGGATTTTTATAATTAAAAAGGTATTATACGGCCTTGTAAATCGCTGTTATTTTAATAAGAAGATTTTACTAATATATTTAAAAATATAAGGTTTAACCCCGTTCCTATAAGCGTTATTACTTTTTATTTTAAAAAGTGTTTATTTTTTTTATCAACGATATCGTTGTAGCGTATTATTAAAAAACCAAGCTTTCGTCGATTGGTTAAGTTAGCAAATAATAAAACGGTATATTTTTATAAAAAATAAGAATTTATATTAATTTTTTAACATCGAAGTGACAAAGGATAAACTTCAATTGTTTTAATTTAAATCCGGTTTTATAAATAAATTATTTAGTTTAATATTTATATAACGATTTAATAACTTTTAACAGCGTTAATAAAAAATGTTAAATTATTACTAAAAATTTGATTTCGCTTAATAAGGTCCGTTTTTAGATATTAGAAAAAATCGAGTTTATTTTATACTTTATAGTTTATATTAAACCCGATATAAATTTTGTAATATTCCTATTTGCGCTATTTACTTAAGTTTAATGATATTTATTCTGAAATACTTAATTGCCTTTTATAATATTTAATCGCTATAGAACTATTAGCGTTATAATTCGATACCGAAAATTTAATAAATATTTAAGAAACGTTTTTTTATAAAAAATATAATTAATTGAAAAAGTTTTAAAGTTTACATTATAAAATTATTGAAAAGTATAACAAAATAATAAATAAATAAATAAGCTACAATAAATATTTTACAAAAGCAACAAAAGTATTTAAATATATATAAGTTGTTTAAAAAGAAATATAATTTTTAAAAAATAAAATAAAATTAGTTCGAATATAAAAGCGTAGAGTATATAATATAATAACTAATAAATTAAACAGCTTATAAACGTCGATATTACTTTTTTGCAAATAAAGTTACAGTAGGTAAATATATATACATATTAATAATACAAAATAATAAAGAAATTTAAGTAAAATAAATTATACGATTGTAATTATTATATTAATTAATAAATTAATTAAAGCTATATTATGTAAGGTAAATTATATAGGTCCAAGCCTGGAAAATAAAGCTGAGCCAATATATAAAAATTATGTTACGATTAATTTCTACGATAGATATTATATTTAGTATTTTTAAATACGATAACTTTTTAAATGGTTTTTTACGGTTTGGATAGATTACATACTTCAATCCCGTTTTATTCCGATTCCGATTAGTAGTTGCCGACAAGTTTCGGTTTTGGTAAACCTTATACCCGTTGGTTACGGTTTAGTAAGGTTTTTGAAAGCTTTACAAATAATAGTTTTGTACGGTAAACCTTAAAAATAAACCTTAAAAATGTTATAACCCAACAAGGCTTGGCTTCTCCAAAAACGGTCGGAGTCGCAAAAGAAGAAATCCGATAATGACCTAAGGTCACGTAACCGGCTTAAAGGACTCAAGAGTCTTAACAGCTTAAGCGCCTTAAACGTATAGCAGCGCTTAAAGAACTTAACGGGCTTAAGTATTTAAACACCTTAAACGTCTTAAGCCAAAAGTAAAATATATACGCTCATTATTTCCCATAATCTTAAATAACACCAGCTTATAATACAACTTAATTACCCAGATCACCCTTGGTTATCTGCTATTACCAGACGTAACTAGTTTATTTTTCATTACTTAATTTCCCACAATACTACTGCCAACATAAACCTATACGACTAAGTTTAATAATTAATTAACTAACCCAATTGTTATATATTACAAACTTTTATTTAATAATACAGTTAAACTCTAAGCAATATTTAAATCGCCATCATATCAACTAACGCATAAGCAACCGTTACTCCGGAACTTACAACCTAGCAGCTCCAAAACAAAATTAAGGAACTTAAAACCACCGTTCAACAACTTACCAACGAAATAATAACAGCCCAGCAACTAGGTCTTCGCAAAATAAAACCTAAAAAACCACAGCCCTACAACAGAAAAAGGAACATCCAGAATTTCCTAACCCAAATTCGGGTTTACCTCCGTCTTGAAAAACTTACTAATCCAACTAATCAAATCCTTGCTATCGCCGCTTATCTAAAAAAAAACGCCCTTAACTGGTTTGAACCTACCATAAAGAACTTTTTAAAAAACGGAAAATCCGACCAGGAAAAAACTACTCGGAAAATCTTTTCCAGTTATATCAACTTTAAGGATAAATTAAAAAGTAACTTCGAAAATCCGGACGAAAAACGAATTGCGGCTTAACAAATTCTCCAACTACGCCAAAAAAAACCAGCTTCCACGTACGCTATGAAATTTAGAAACCTCATAACAAAGGCAAGATAAACGGATAAAAAAAATAACACTTTAATCGATATATTTTATAAAGGTTTAAAGGAAAACGTTAAAAACGAAATCATCAAAATCCCACAACCCACAACACTCGATAAATACATCACGGAAACAATCAAAATCGACAACTAACAAATTAAAAAACGATAAAAACAACGAAAACACTTCATTCCACGAATAAAACATTCTAAAACCAATCAAGAAAAAAAACGCAAAACACCTTCCACCTCTTATAAAACAGCTCCAGGACCTATGGAACTTAGCACTACTCAACGACGAGATATAAACCAGGTACAATGTTACAATTATGGCAAAATAGGACATATTGCCAAATAATACAAAACACCGCAAAAAACCGACAAAATAGTACATTAAGCCCCAATACCAAAAAAACCCCCAAAAAGTCGGAACAACGATAAACCAATTAACATAATTCGCATCCACCATAACAACAAACAAGAAAAGATTCGACAAAAATTAAAAACGGCTAAGGCCCTTTTACAAACGGCAGTAAAAAAACAAATCCAAGAAATACGACATATAAATCTCCATTTTATTAACTGTAACCAATCTCAATACCCCATCCACGCAGAAAAAAAACAACGGATTTATAAGCGAATTACCCGTATATAAAAAAAAGGTTTTAACTTTTACACCCGAACAGGATATAACCAGGACGACCAACAGTAATATCGAAAGTTGCGAACCTTTACTATACAAAAAAAGGTCGAAAACATAGCACCAATCTTAACCTGGCCGCAAGGCGAAAAGTACCCCCAAAAAGATCTTACGTACTACTTCGGATAATATAATCATCAAACCCAGGAAGAATTAATTTAAAGGTTTATCGACAAGCACTATCAAAAAGCTATTACCGAAATCCAGTCCCAGTTAACATTTGAAATAAATCTTCGAAAACGAAAAACATTACGAAAAAAATTAACAAAGTTCTCCAGCCAAAATCAACCAACCCCTTAAGCGGAATAAAAAACTATAAAAGAATTAAAAAACGATATCTATAAAATTTCAGGCCAACTACACCAACAAAAAGAAAAAATTCTCTAACTTAAAGCACAACTACGCCGCCAGAAAGGCCAGATAAAGTAAGTCCAGAAAGTATGTAAGCAACTTATGAAACAAATCCAACAGCTTACCAAGTCTCCAAAAAAGAAACGCCACCTATAAAAAAGCCTTAAAATAACGCAAGCCGGAAACAGCAGCAAAAACTTCCCAGAATAGCTCTAAATACGACAACAAAAACCAACAACGACCCTGTCACCCTAAAAATACAAATTAAGATACATTAATACACCGCAATAATAAACTGCGGAACTTTAAACGCCAACTACATTACCCCAAAATTAATCAATCAACTTAAACTGCTATAAAAAAATAAAAAGAACCCTTATATCGTCGAAAACGCCGAAAGTCAGGCATTTACCTACAACAACGGAAAAATCGCACGCGAAATTAATCACCTTAAAATTTTTATTAAAAAACGAATCCAAACAATTAACTTCGACATCGTTCCGCTAAAAAACTATAATGTAATCCTAAAAAAACCATAGTTATATCAATATAACCCCTTAATCGATTAAAATACTAGCCAGGTAAAATTCACTTCACACCCTATCGACAAATAGAAAAATAAAATAAAATCTTTACATTCGATCGGCGAAAAAAAACGATAAATGCAGGCATAAAAACACGACAAAAACCTTATCACCCAAAAAAATACGACACCAAAAAAAGCATAATAAACGCACCCGACGTATCATAGCCACAATCCGGGCACAACTTTGTAATATAAACGAAATCCTAAAATACCAGCCCGAAAAACCAAAAAAAAGACATAACTAATATACCACCACAGTATCGCAAATATAAACAACTATTTCAAAAAAGATTTAGCATTAAGTTACCAGAACATAACGAATAAAATTACGAAATAATGCTTAAGGAAAGCACCTTACCCAAATTCTACCTTATTTACAATTTAAATAAAACAAAATTTCATACCTTATGTACATATCTAAAAAACAAACTCCAAAAGGGATAAATTCGACAATCTACATCTTCAACCGGATACCCTATATTTTTCGTACCAAAAAAAATAACAAATTACGATTAATAATAGATTATCGACATCTTAACAACATTACTATTAAAAATAAAACACCCTTACCACTAATTACCGAAATAAAAAATCGCCTATAAAAAGTTAAATAATTTACCGCTTTAAACTTCAGAAATAAATATAACCTAATTCGAATTAAGCCGGGATACGAATAAAAAACGGCTTTCAAAACGAAATACGGACTGTACTAATATTTAATTATACCAATAAAACTAACGAACGTACCAGCAACCTTTTAGCGAATAATTAACCACGTACTCCAAACGTACCTAAACATCTTCGTTATGTACTATTTAAATAACATTTTAATCTTTTCAAAGTTAAAAAAAACACATATAAAATACGTTCATCAAATTCTTTAAGCTTTACAAAACGCCAATCCATTAATTAACGTAAAAAAAAGTCAATTTTACGCACAAAAAATATAATATTTAAAACATATTATTACCCCAAAACACATCAAAATAAACCCCCAAAAAATTACAGCAGTTACCGAATAACCAATATCTACTACTATTACAAAAATACAAGCATTTATTAAATTCGCCAACTACTATCGGAAATTCATCAAATACTTTAGCAAAATCGCAACATCATTATCGAATCTAACCCAAAAAAAACGAATTCCAGTAAACAACAAAAACCGAAAAAACTTTTTAACAAATTAAAAACGCAATTACTAATAAACCAATATTGATCATATACGATCTAAACGCCCAGTTAAATAAAAAACAAATTCCTCGGATTATACATTAAACGCAATAATCGGATACCGGAACAATTAAAAAAATACTTCACCCGATTACCTTCTATTCTTATAAATTAAAAAAAAAACAAAATTAAATTATGCCATTCTCGATAAAAAATTCATAGCTATCGTTAAAACTTTTCGAAAATTCAAACATATGCTCAAAAAAACCTTCACCAAATTAAAGTTTACACCAATTACAAAAACCTTACCCGCTTTACCATTACACGAAAACTTACAAAACGATAACTACGTTACGCCGAAAAGTTAATAAAATACGATTTTATTATCATCTACCAAAAAGGCTTTAAAAACGGTAAAACAAATACCTTTAACAAACAACCTAACCTAAAAGAAAAATTAATCAAGATTAATCATAAAATCTTCGATATTACACTAAAAAAATATTAAAAATTACGACAAATTATAATAATCAAAGCAATACCCCTTAATTTACATTAAAAAATATAACAATATAACGACAACTTATCTAACGATCGGAAAACAAACAAAATTCAGGTACCAGAAAAATATTAACAAAACTTAATATAAAATATACATTAATATCCACTTCATAAATATCCAGAAATCCACAAAATTTTAAAACGGTTACGGCATATTTATTACTTTCCTAAAATAAAAATAACAATACAGAAAATTAAACAAAAATGCGACGTTTACGCTAAAGCCAAAATTCCACGGTATAAACCATACGGAAAATTGCAACCATTTCCAGTTTTATAACGGCCATAAAACTCGATTATTATAAATTTTATTACTAAACTTCCCTTATCCGAAAATCCAGCAATAAAAATATATTACGATAGCATTTTCGTAATCGTCGATCGATTTACGAAATTTTCTTATTTCCTACCCTATTACGAGGATACAAACGTAAAACAAATGGCATATATTTTCTTTCGACATATATTTAGCGTATATAAATTATTAACGGAAATTATCTTAAATAAAAATACCACTTTTACCTTTAAGTTCTAACAAGGCCTTATAGCATAAATCGGCCTAAACCATAAATTATCCAATATATTCAAATCCTAAACAAATAAACAAATAAAACGGTTAAATCAAACTTTTAAAACCTACTTACGATACTACATTAATTACGAACAAAATAATTAAGTCGAAAAATTACTAATAACCCAATTAACCTACAATACCAGTTACCATAAAAATATCAAAATAACCCCAGCAAATGCCAATTTTAAGTTTATACTAAAAATCTACAAAAAAACACGCGATAACGGTCCAGTTAACGTTAAGGCTATCTTAACATCAAAACAACTCAAACAACTATACGCAAAAATAAAAACAAAATTCAAATTTATACGTAACTAAATAAAAAAATATTACAACCAAAAAAGGTTAAAAAAACCAACCTTTTCAAAAGAAAACATAATTTACTTAACTACCAAAAATATCAAAACTAAACGCCCAAATTAAAAATTCGATTTTAAATATATTAACTTATACAAAGTTACCAAGAAAATTTCAGAAAACAATTACGAACTAAAACTACCCCCGAAAGTTAAACTTTATCTAATTTTTTATGTTTCCTTATTTAAGTTAGCAATAAATATTATTAAAGTTAATACAAAATACGAAAATAAAGCAGAAAAAAATGTACCAGTATACGAAATAAAAAAAATCCTAAATATACGTAAAAAAAAATAAACTTACCTAGTACCTTATTAAATAAAAAAACACCCAAATTCCGAAAACACCTAAAAATCCGCAAAAAATTTTATAAATACCTAACGCCTTCTGAAAAACTTTTACTAATAACGCCGGAACCTGTTATAAATATACCTTAATTTACGTTATCAAAATTGAACCAGTTAATATCGTTAATACCAAACCAGTTAACCGGGATTACGGCTTATATCGACGCGGCAATTTCGGTAAATAACTTTTTTCGCTTTTTTTCCAAACAAATAAACTTTTCTATTACCTTAGCATCTTTAATATTACGACGAAACATTTTTAACCTACGATTACGGAACAATCGTCGTTATTTTTTAAAAACGATCCAGCTTATTAACAGCGGTCAGTAATATTTTCCGAACCTGTTTTTCCTTGCGTTCCAAACGATCTTTTTCGTCCAACAGTTTTTTATGCTTCATTTTTGAAAAACCAAAAACGTCATAAGAACCCCCGTACCGAATATAACGCGTACATTTCCCGAAATCACGAAAAACCTTACAACCCACACCTTCTTTTTTACATCGAAAATAAAAAGGTATTATAAAATTAATTTTAACAATCCGTTCAGCCAGGATAAAAACGTTAATACGTTAACAAAAACGGAACTTTTCAATTCGACCAAACATAATAATTAACCCCCGAAAACATTAAGAAAAAAAAAGTTACTTACTTAAAATAACAAATAAACAATTTAATCTTTAAAGGTAAAGATTCTAAAAGGAAAAAAATCGTATTATAACCTAACAAGGCTTAGCTTTTCCAAAAACGGTCGGAATCGCAAAAGAAAAAATCCGATAATAATCTAGGGTTACGTAACCGGCTTAAAGAACTTAAGGGTTTTAGCAGCTTAAACGTTTTAAACATATAACAACGCTTAAAAAACTTAACGGGCTTAAATATTCAAGCACCTTAAACGCCTTAAACTAAAAGTAAAATATATACGCTTATTATTTCCCATAATCTTAAATAACACCAGTTTGTAATATAACTTAATTACCCAAATCACCTTTGGTTATTTATTATTACCAGACGTAACTAGTTTACTCTTTATTGCTCAATTTTCTATAATACCACTGCCAACATAAACCTATACGACTAGGTTTAATAGTTAGTTAACTAATCTAGCCGTTACAGAAAATGCATGAAAAACTTTGTAAGCCTTTATTAGTTTTACGGTTAAAAATTCTAATTTCGATCGTTTTTATAATACCTTTTTAAGTTTTTATTTATTAAGATAATAGCCGAATATAATATGTTACATAATTTTTAATATACGATGTCGGTTTTCCGTAACGGGAAAACTTACGTAAAAATTATTACGTTTATAACAATTAATTCCGATAAAAATACCGGACTTTTTAAGGCTATCGACGTAATTGTCAATTTGGAAAAATCTTTATAAAAAAATCGAATTCGGATTTTTATTTTCAGATATTATATAAGTTTCTAAAATAAAAATAACCGATTTTCCGAACAGCTTATACGGTATAATTTTATTTTAATAAAAGTACTGTTAATAAAACTACAGGCAGATAATAATAACGGGTTGGAAAATTCCGAAATGCAGATGTTAAAATAATATACGTTAAAGTAATATAAGCGGTAATTTGCTAGGTTACACAGGATAACAAAGGGTTTCCAGAATTCGGATAATAATCGACATAATTAAGAGCTTGTTCGGGACTAGGTAGTTTGGAGTCGCGTTGGAGTGAGATACCTGCGAGACGGAAGGGGGTAGTGAAGTTAGGAGTTGACGTAGTAATTTATCATTTTTCCAAATGCATATACGATTACGTCTCCTTAAGGGAGAAAAGGTATATTATAAAAACCTTTTGTATATTTTAAAAAAGGTTAAGATTAGTAAATATTATAAAACTTTTAAACCGGCAGAAAAAACATTAAAAGCAATTTTTAATAAGGTATTAATTAATTAAAAAAATATAATTACTGAAGTCTTTTTTAAGAAAACGTAACTGTATATATACTTGAACAAAATGGTAAATTACTATCTGAACTTCTAGCTTTATTACCCTTTCCGTTTCGTAGGTATTTTATTTTAAAACGATTCCAAACTGTCTAGTTTTATTCTTATTTACGTCGATTCCTTTCAGATTTTTGAAAATTCCTTGCGGTTTTAAATAACCAAGTAAATTAGTACTTATAATTTTTTAAGGTGTAATATTTCAGTAACTAAATTTTGGAATTATTTAATTTATTATTTTTGTTATTTTTATCTTTTTATATTTTCGCTAGCAGTTTTTTCGTTAAATCGAAGTCATTTATAATAAGCTCGTAAAAAAGCGAATTTTAATATTAAAAATAAGGTGATATCTGAAAATTAAAAAATATAGTCGATTTTTAAAAATAACTTTCCAAATTAATAGTTACGTCGATTATTTTAGATTATATGGTAATTTTTTTCGAATAATTTACCGTAAACGGAACGGTTTTTGTTAAAACTTTTCCATTCCGGATAATTAATATTTTGTATTTGTATAATATGTTATATTATTTTGGTTCGTATTTTAATTAATAAAAACTTAAAAAGCCGTAAAAACGATCGAAGTTGAATTTCTTAATCGTAAAATAATAAAGGCTTGCAAAGTTTTTTATACGTTTTTTATGCGTTTTTTATACGTTTTTAAGGTTTATTTTTAAGGTTTACCGTATAAAGTTATCTTTTGCTTTTAAAAACCTTGCTAAACCGTAATTAACGGGTATAAAGTTTACTAAGGCCAAATTTTATCGGTAATTACGTATTAATCGGAATCGGAATAACGTACGGAATTAAAGTATATAATTTATCCAAATTATAAAAAATTATTTGAAATATTATTATGTTTAAAAATATTAAATATAATATTTATCGTAAATATTTATCGTGGCATAATTTTTATATATTGGCTTAGCCTTATTCTCTAAGGTTGGACCTATATAGTTACCTTATATAATTATTAAAGAAAAAGTTAAATAAATAAATATAGTTTTAAATATTAATAAAATATTACGATTAATATTTCGAGTTTTTTAAAGCGTTAAAAGAATATGTTAGTTAGTTAGATATGTTAAGATATTTTAATTAAAGAACGCTATGTTTTAATCGGATGATATTTGTTCCGTTGCTAGACTATATTAAAGCAGTACGTATGCGAAGCATTTAGATAATTAGCTGAATACAATAACGCAACTGGCATCCCCTATATCTGACATAATTGCTACCCCAGTACCCAGCTATCATAGGTACCTACACACACCACCTATGTACGTGGGGCACCTGCCTGCGGTTCTGTGGATATATGTATGTATCTCATGGGCTACGTCCGACCTAGTACCTAGTAGGCATGTGGACGTTTTCCAGAAACCCAGCTTGCCTTATATGCCTGCATTGTACCCACCATAACTTTTACTTCACTTCACTCCACCATTACTTCAGCACCTCTGCCAACCGCCCCAGCAAACCTCACCGACGACAACACTAACTACTCGGTTTCATCCAAAGGGGAGAACACCACATTTTCTGATTACAGAGAACCCTCGATACACCCCCGTGCTCTTAAGCAAAGCAAAACCAGTAAGTAATCCTGGGAAGTCTTGGTGAGACCCTGTCCTTCTCGCACTTCATCAACGTCGCGCGCACAAGCACCCTCTCGCACACACACAAGTAGCGACGTCCATTCCACTAACTACCATCCTCCATATCTAGAAGAATATCGTCTCGTACCCTTACCTCGTCACCTCGAACAAATATGTCTGGCGAGAACGAAAGCGGAAGTCCGACCGGTGATCGCCCGGAGGCTCCAGCTGCTTCTGAGCATCTCAACATCAAGGTCACCGACAACAACAACGAGGTCTTCTTCAAGATCAAGCGCACAACGAAGCTAGAGAAACTCATGACGGCATTCTGTGAACGCCAGGGAAAGAGCATTCAATCCGTGCGTTTCCTGTTCGAGGGCCAACGCGTCCAGCTTACCGACACCCCTGATACCGTGAGTCGCGTGGCCCCTCCACATCAACCTGCCTTCCTCTATTGCTTGTGACTGACCTACCCTTGCCGTAATAGCTCGAGATGGCAGACGGCGACTGTCTCGAAGTGCACCAGGAGCAAGTGGGAGGAGCAGGATGTGCGTGCTGATCGACGCCTGGCAACACCCAGAGGAGCATGACATGGCGTACACGTCACATGCTGTCAAGTTGGTATATGGGTCATGACGAGTATGATAATGATGACCAGGCGCACAGAGATGACGCATTAGATACGAGGGGACCGGATGTTTGACGCGGAATAGGCAATACGCATCTTGTGAACCCACGACTTCTCTAGATGATGGGTAGTGGACATTGGCTTAACAAATTCAGAGCACCCCATAGATAATCTCAGACGCAGCTGGTTCAGGACCAAGCTGCTTTTCAACGTCACTACTTTCCTTGTTCTACTGGCCTAACTTCCATAGTTCGATCTGACTGCCAGCCCTGTGTCCGTCATACTTGGGGCGGCGAAGGTGATATTGACATACAGAGCAAAATCGTCACGTCGACTCCACAACATAAAGCGGACGGACTGGGTAATAACCTCCAACAAGGCCCGAGATGGGCAAGTCGCGGACGCAATGTGGGCGTGGGAGAAGTTTGAAAGGCCGTTTTATCTCATGATTAGGGGGGCGGATCAAGCTAAAACACACAACGCGAAACCAAGCCGGATACCAGTCAACCAGCTACCCGCTGAGGGATATGAAGCTTTATCTAAGTTGTCACATCACATCTTGAGCTCCATCGCTCGACACTTGGTGCACAACACAACAGCCTCGCCCCTCTCCTTCATCGGAAAGATCTGTCCGTCGTCGAACCCACCTTGACAAGAAGCGCAGCGGAAGCATTCCTCGTGCCACTCTCCCCCTAGTGCCATGATATATTGCCCAATCACTGCCGTCCGGCATCTTTTACATTTAGGCGCCCTCCGTTCAGTTCTCTTGGTCTGGCAGTTGATACACCAAGCATACCCGTCCTTCTCGATATGCGTCATGCCCTGCTCAAACGGGTCTCCGCACTCGGCACAGAAGAAGTGACCGTAGTGCCAATGGGCACCCAAAGCCACAATATGCTCTCCCAATATCGGCGTCCTGCAGTGCTTGCACCGCGGTGCGAAAAGCTCGTGCCAGTCGAGGTGGCAGTAGAAGCGGAGCCGCTCGTCTCCATCCTCAGCCATGCTCTTGCCGGGGACCTCATCTAAGTTCTCCCCGGCAATCCTTCGGCGGATCCGGTCTAGGCGTTCGTTACGGAACGCATCCGGCTCAGGACTAATCTCGAGCGCTTCGAGGCTCGTACCGCAGGCATGGCAACGGAAGCACTGTGGATGAAAGCGCTCCGCTGAGCCCCTCAGAGCGATGAAACGACCCTGGATGGGGAAGCCGCATTCGTGGCAGAGCGCAGTCGCACGGTTCGTGGCATTTGGGGCCGGCGACCAATGACTTCTCGGGCGACTCTCAAAAGTCTTGCGAGCTTGTGCGTTAGCAGCCCCAGGGGTCGGCAGCGGTCTCGCCGAAGGATTTTGGGCGGCGTTGTCTGGCATCGCATTTGCTGGTATGCTCGGCGTGCTGCCCTCGTCGCCGGGAAGCACGATGGTTGGGATAGCAGGTCTTTCATCGGAAACGGCAATAGCCGGTACCTGGCGGCTTTGATCGTCTTCTAGTTGAGTACTTGGGACGAGGGGCGAGTCAGATGGCCGAGATGGCGGCGGCGTAGTCTTAACATCTGCCGTAGCTGCGATAGTAGGGATGTGCGGTGCCGAGTCGTGGCCCGGGCAGCTCTTTCTATGTCTGAAAGGGACTCGGCCGGACTCTTCTGACGCTCGATCAGTTGCCTCTTCCGGGGCCTTCCAGTTTCTGTCAAAGCTTACGATTGGTCGCCCGGGGCTGTCGCTGACTGCGGACGGCGTAGGGAGTTTTGCACTGCGGTCTTTCAGACGCATGCTAGTAGCCTGACGGATGTCATCGCCACGAATTTCAATTCCATTCTTCTTAGGGACTTCCTCAATAGTTGTGGATGTCGGGGGAGGGCTATTGGTTCGGTAGTTGGGGTTACGTGACTGGGACGGTGGATTTCTGTAGACTTCTACGTTGGAAAGAGGCTTCGGTGATGCCACAGCTGGGGCTTGAGGAGGTTCGGGGGCAAACTGGATTCTGCTGAGGGGGTTCCGCGTTTTCGACTTCAAAGGGGACGGGGCTCCAGAGGCACCCGCCTGCCTCGGCGCTGGCTCCGAGGTGTTACTACCCTCCGGCTCTTCCCAGATCTGGTCCCCTGAGAATGGCTTCTCAATTTCCCCGCTGATATTTCGTCTCATGCTGCTCCGTCGGCGGTGGCCACCAGAGCCTGGACGCGGCGCACTTCCCAGCGGGGCATATGGTGTTGGCTTCCTGGGACCGACTGGAACGTTGCCTGACTGGTCGGTACTTCCGCGTGCACTGCCGGACAATGAGGCCGCCTCGCTTCCGGAGGAGCTCCCCGACAAAGAACATGAGGAGTCCCTGGTAAGCCCATTAGTGCTACGAATGCTTGCAGCACGCGCATGAGCATAGCTATTCTTTCGGAGATGAGGCTTGTACTGGTAAGGGGTGCCAGGCTCGGGTGGTTTCACTCCGTGTTGGTGTCTCCAGACCAACTCGGCTGCCTCATCCAAGGCAGCATTGTAGAGGCGTTTCTCATCGTCATCCTCGGGCTGCGAATCGGAGTCTTTGAGGTCCATTGCATCCATAGCACGGCGAAGCGATCCAACTTCTTCTTTTTCCATCCACCGTTGGCCGCGCTCGATATAAGTGGCGCTAGGGACGACCTCAGAGAGCTTAAAGGGGGGTTTGGGGGGCAGCTCGTCGTATGACTCTCTCCCTGATGTAGAAGTGGTCGAATATCGAGAGGCGACACTACTAATTGTGTTCGGGCGACCGGTACGTAGCCCTGTTTCATCTGACTGCATGCTCTGGCGGTTATTGCTGGGGGTCGCGGAGCGCACGGAGGCGCCTGCGGTGGACGGATGCCCGGGGATAGACTGATCAGGTTCACGGTTGGATCTTGCTGAAGGTGGCTGGGGTCGTGCCCCGCTCGGGCTTGGACGACTGACTCGACCGTCGCGGAGGCTGGCTAGGTACGCTGCTATCGAATGAATACCGTCAGACTTTGTAGGTTACGGGCTGGAGCGTTGCAACGGGCATGCGAACCAAATTGCTCATTGTTCATATAAGTAGGTAACGGCGGCGTAACCTTCCTCGGTGAGGGTCCCTCGTTGGACTTGCCGCGAAGCAGCATGTTAGAAGCCAAGCACTGTTCTCAGTTGACTGATGCTAGACTGATACTAGATGGTTGCGGTTTGAAATCAGGATTTGGTCAGCAGCAGATGAAGGACGGATGGCAGAGGACGTTCATTCATTGAGGTTTCTCCGGGTGTGTTAATAAATACTGTTCTGTCAGTGATTCACAGACACCGCTATTGAGTTAGGTTGCCATGGAAGACGGTGATATGTTTGCCGTATTTATCGAACTTGGGCGGAGAAACATTCAGAATATGTACACACCTAGTAGGTAAAGGGACGTACACGCACATACATAAGCCGTGATTCGCAGATATGTAAATGGATCATGTATGATGAAGTGTGCGGCCCAACCACGTCGTTTGGTGGGCGATACGTTAACCTATGCGTTGTCCAGACAACGATCTAAGCTTAGGCAGGTAAGGCGGGGCTCGTACGTATCCTAAGTACATGTGGGTACAACCTTTTTTAAGAGAAAACATATATATATACATATACATATGTCGGCAACCACGTATCAGTCGGAATCGGAGTGAGGCACGGGACTGAGGTATGCAATCTATCCTAACCGTGAAAACCAATTAATCAGTTATCGTGTTCGAAGATACTGGGTATAGTATCTATCGTGCAAATCATATCGTATAATGATTTTCTGTATATTAGCTCAGCGTGGAAAAAAAGGCTTGGACCTATTCTCAACCTTACATATATACATATACGCATATAATACATAGGCTAGGTAACTGATTTATTACTTACCTATGTAGAGGTATCATACCGTCATTGAAGTTGTTTCTTTTCCTAATCACAGTTGCTGTCCCCCTCGTCAGGGAATCCCGTAATATTAATTGTTGATACACCCAGATACTCTCTGGTCTAAACAACATCCATCCCTCTCCTCTACTATGGTGTTACGGGTAACTAAACGCACTATTATGTATTTTAGCTAGGGCGACCCACTTAGTAACAGCACAAGGGTTGCAATTTTCAAATGTACCTGCCGTTGACCCATGTAAAAGCTACACCTGATTTGGGTGGCGTGACCACTAGCGTGGCCCACTGATACCTGGCAGTGTGTTTAGACATTTGCCTGATACCATAGTAATGTCGTCGAAGGGCTCTTATTGCACTTCGGCGAGTGCTATTATACGATGAGGGGCGACAAGGCGTTAGCCGCAACAATTTTTCTAGAGGTTGGTGGCATTCTTTTTCTTATTCGTCCACATTAACCCAATCAGCTTCTGCAGGAAAAGCTTTAGTGGTTCTTTTAGGGGTTATAGTAAGCTTCAGACCTGATTGGCTTCCGTTTTAGGCCTAGCATCTTTAGAAATTTGTTGCGGCTAACGCCTTGTCGCTCCTCATCGGATAGCTTACTTTATTGCTGTTCCTCCGCATGCTGTATGACAAGGGCAGCTCAGCTATGGGCCAGTGATGAGAGCAACCGCTGTATCCACTCTGCTTTTCGGGGATGCTTGCGCCGTCCCTCCCATTCTGAGGCTTATTACTGTTAAGGGCAGATGGTAGTGGCTTCTTTAAAAGGGCATCGGCAATTGTATTTGGGCCATGAACTCCCTGTTCGAAGTCATTCAGTTTAGATGCTTCGTCCCGGTCCCTTAGGCAGACTCAGGCATGGTGTTGGATATAGTGGGCTTGCGCCCTGGCATATGATAATTTTGATGGAGTTGCTGTCTATGGTCCGCGACTTATTTAGTTCTTAGGCTTCTGCTGTTTTCCCTGTATACGTATGAAGCCAGGTCGTTCCCGAGGAGACAACTCGTTTTATCTACGTCTTAGTGGGATTATCATCTACCCTCTGAGGTATGTATTGCGTTTGAACTTTTTATACCTGATTACTAAACATAACGTACCATATAAGCGAATTGGATGCACAAGCAAGTCGGATGCTATTTAGCATTTCGTAACAACAAATCTAAATAAAACTTACCTCAGCTAGCTTAGGCCTCCCTGGCTCGGTTTCCATTTTTTCGAAGTTATTTAAGTACCACTTTATAACGCTAAAAGTTAACTAATTAAATCCCAAATTTCCGTAACGAACCAGCAAGGCCTGAGTTTATATTATGCGAAAAAAAGGTTCGTTTTGTAGATTTCATTTTTTTAAAAAACAAAAATCTGTAATAACTTAATAATAAAATAATTTCTATAACGTACCACATAAATAAGTCGGTTACATTAATAAGTCGGTTACTTTTTTGGCATTTCGTAATAATTAATCTAAATAACTTAACCATAACGTAATAAATCCATTTTAATTAATAGTATTTTCTGTCGCTAACCGTATATACAGCTTTAAACCAAATGTACGCATTATATTAAGGCTTGTTACGAACGTATATTGCTGTTTTATCTTATTAACCGTTTTGTAACTAATTATTTCCAATAGCTATTTATAGCATTTCTTTGTTACTACCTTTTTTATCGATTAAAATTTTTGTTTATCCCGTATAATAAGTATTATTCTTTATTAAAAACTTTATTTTACTAATTTTAAATGCGTAAGATCGAATTGATGTTCCAACAAGTCCTGTAATACCGCGACGCTTTCTGACACGTCTTACGACGCGCCTTGGAACGTGCTTTATAACAAGCCCTACAGCCTTGCCTTACAGCCTTATAACGTACCTTGCAACAAATCCTTATAACCTTTCGATACGACGTATTTTGCGAATATCTTCTACGTATTAAAGCCGGATAAAAAACACTCGCGTATACGGGTTTGGACTTCGGTCGGTAATCGTTTTTTTGTCGGTCGGCTGTAATATTTTCGAAATAAAGGTAATATTGGCTTAAACGCGTTAAAGAATGATCGGTTGCGAAGGGTTTAAAAAAAGGAATAACAATATACGTTTATGGCAAGCCTTAATATAATGCGTACATTTATTTTAAAGCTATAAATACTGTTAGCGACAGAAAATACTATTAATTAAAATGGATTTATTATATTATAGTTAGGTTATTTGGATTAGTTGTTATAAAATGTTAAAAAGTAACCGATTTACTTATATAACCGACTTATTTGTATAGCACGTTATATATATATATATATATTTATACGATTTTTTATATTACAGTTTTTCATTAATATTATTTTGGTTTTAATTAGAACCTTTGTATTATTTTTAAACCTTAACGTATTTATTACTTACAGCCCGAATATGTTACGTTATTATCGCCGCTTTTAAAATACGATAAAACCGAACTTTTTTTATTTTACCGTGCGATTTGTATAAAATAAGATATACGTAAACGTACATTAACATTTTGGTAAAAATAACTGTTAAATATGGGTTTTGAAATTTTTTTGTTAGATTTTTTGCGACGATATAGGCGGAATTATTAATTCAACTGCCCGGATTAATTAGTTAATTAATGTATTAAAAGAAAAACGAATATACGATAGGTTATTAATATACGAAAGTTAGTAAAAGTTTTTAATTTTTATTAATTAGGATTTTGTTATACGTAGATATTACGATATATTATATAGTAAATTTGTAGTTTTTGTAAAAATCCTTAAATTTCGCCGTTTGCCGGAAGAGTTATTTTTCGAAATGGACGTAATTTATATAACTTTAGATAAAAATAAATAATTTGTTAAAACGCTAGTTTTTAATTGGTTTAAGTTTTTAAATTAAGTAGTTATATACCTAAAAAGAAATAGCAGTTATATAATATAAAGCGGAAAACGAAACGGTTTCGTAATAATAATAAATTTAACTTTTTTTGATTTTAGTTATTTTAGGAAGAATCGTTTTTAAAATTAATGGTAATTATTTATTTAATTTATTATATAGGTTGTTGTTATTTTCGAGTATATTATAATATAGGATTAATATGTTATAAAACTTAGATATTTGCGAAAGTTATATTACGTTAAACAGAAATGTAACCCGGTTATTAAAAGTAATTAAAGTAACCGTACTAGTTTTTCTATAATAATATAGTTGTAATTACGGTTAAAAAGTGCTTAATAATTAGGTATAATAGGATAATATTATGTTTTAATACGATAACTTTAACGTTTAGGACCATGTTCGTAATATAACGTTTTAATACGGTTTTGTTATACGTAACTTTATTATTGTCCTTATCCGTTATTATAATTATATTTTAAAGGAAAATTAAAATAATTTATATTCCGTTTTAATTAATATTATAAATTAAAATGGTTTTTCGAAACGTTATAATAATATTTAATACCGTTTATTATATTTTGTTAGTTCGTAATTAATATTATTCGGATTTTGTTTCTTAATTTTATTAATATGTTTTATAAACGTAATAAGCAGAAGTTTTCCGATTTTTCAAAAATAAAGCGTATACGTATAATAAATGCTGTTCGATTTCGTTAGATGTAATTAATAAAAATGAAGGTATTATCGACGGTATTTATAACGCTTATCGAAAGGTTTTTTAAGTAACGTATAGATTTTTAAAAAAGTATATATCGGTTTTCGAAACGTTTTTATTTTATTTACGGGAATTAAAAAATAATTAATTATATCCGGAAAATCTAGGCCAGTTAAGCCGAAGTAACCGATTTATATAATAAAAAACAATGGTTTTTTTCCGTTCCTGCTTTATTTTATATATAAATAAATCTTTGGTTTATATTTATGCGTATTTATTAACTTGATAATATAAACGAGTTGTGTATAACGTATGTTATCTTAGAAACGGATCGTTAGTTTTTAAATAAAATAACGTAGTTATATCAGAAACTGTCGAAATTCTACCTATTTAAATTTTTTATTTTTTGTATATATAATATTTGCATATTTGCGTTATGTTTTTAAAAATTACACGTTTAATACGAATTATTTATAAAAGAAACGTTTGGCGTATGCGGAATTATTAGTAATATCTTCGTTAAAATTTTTTTTTCGAAAACTTAACTTATCAAGTTTATAAAGTATATATGTTTTCGGTTAACCGTCGCCGAGTTCGAAATTGTTGCGTATAATATAGTTTTTAAGTAGTTTACTTACGTAAAATGGATATAAAGCCGTTGCAGGGGTTTAATTAAAACGCGTTAATAAATATGGGTTTATTTAGAGAAGATTTTTTATCGTTATTTGGTAATAATACGTTACCTGGTAATGTAAATAATTTAGCAGATAATTCGGAAGTATTTTTTTATTCGAGAATATAATTTATTTATATTTTTTAAGTGCCGTAGTTTTAATTAAGGCGCTATAAAGAAAGCTTTGTTATCGATTAATTATGGGACCGGGAATATTTTTAATGCAGATAATATTTTATGGGGTAATAGTTTTCTTAATTTTATTATAGATAATAACTAATTATTAATCGATATTATTTTCGGAAATAAAAAATTCTAAAGTTATTGCTTTTGATTTTAAAATAGCTAGGTTTATTTATATTTGTTGCATATTATATAATATAGTAACGTTAATTATATTAAGTGGTTAATACTGATATTAGTTTTTTTATGATGCCGGTTAATATAATTACGGTAAAGAAATGTTTTATTTTGATTAAATATTACGTTTTGAAATATTAAATTAAGCGTTTATTACTTCGATTTTAAGGTTAAGTTTAATTTTTATTAAATTAAAAAATAGAATATGGAAAATATTTATTTAAAAAGTTAAATAGTATAATATATAATTTGTTAACGAACTTCGCTGTTTAAGAAATATTATATATAACGTTAATAAAAAGAAATTTCGAAATTTATTTTTAATTAGGTACCGTATTTTCTTATAACGCGAATTCCATGTCCGTTATGCTTTTTCGCGAAATAAGCGTTACGTTATTCGAAATTTTCGTAACGAAATTTTTGGATTAATAAAAGATATTTATTTCGAATTAAAGTAAATAGCTGGGAATCTGAAAATATTTTAAACGTAAGCAGTAAAATTATAAAAATTAAGTTTGTCGATTTTAATGATACTGTATTTATTATTAACGACGAAGGTATGTTTAATTGGTTAGATATAAATAAAAAACGAAAAGTAACTGGTAAATAATTTCGACGTAATTACTCGAAAGGTTTTTGGTACCGAGTTTATTAAAGATAATTTAATTTTGGATAACCGTAATCCTGGATATAAAAAAGAATATGATCTTATAATATAAATTACGTACGAGTTAATAAATAATTTTGATTAAGATCGTTCGTTATTGTTTGCGTTGTTATCGGATAAGCAAAGTTAGGATTTGTTAGATAATAACGAATCGATAATATAAATTTTTTTATTTTTTATTTTTATATTTTGGTATATCCAATACGCGGATTTTTTTATATTTTTAGTATTAATATAGCTTAATATTCTCTGTAATTTTAAATAAGTATATTTTGTTTAAATATTTTATTTTTAGGAATAACATGCTATACAAGTAAGTCGGTTACATAAGTAAATCGGTCACTTTTAGTATTTCGCAACAACTAATCCAAACAACTTGACTATAACGTAATAAATCTATTCAAATTAATGGTATTTTTTATCGTTAACCGTATTTACAGCTTTAAAATAAATGCACGTATTATATTAAGGCTTGTTATGGACGTATATTGCTATTCTTTCTTTTTTAACTCTTTACGACCGATTACCTTTTAACGCGTTTAAGCTAATATTACCCCCATTTCGAAAGTACTAAAACCGACCGATAATAAAACGATTACCGACCGAATTCCCTAATCCATATACGCAAACATTTTTTTGTTCGACTTTAATGCGTAAAGGATATTCGCAAAATACGTCGTGTTAAGAGGTTATAGCGCTTAGTTGTAAGGCGCGTTATAGGGCGCGTTACAGAGCGCGTTGCAAGGCTGGGAAATAAGGCTGTAAGGCTTATTATAGGGCACGTTTAAGGACGCGTCGCAAAGCCCGTCGATTGCAGGATTACTTGGAGCAATAATTCGATTCTGCGCATTTGAAATTATTAAAACAAACGTTTTTAATAAAAACAATACTTATTATACGGGATAAATAAGAATTTTTAACCAACAAAAAAGGTAATAGCAAAAAAATGCTGTTAATAGCTGTTAGAAACAATCGGTTATAAAACGGTTAATAACATAAAATAGCAATATACGTCCGTAATAAGCTTTAATATAATGCGTACATTTATTTTAAAATTGTAAATACGGTTAGCAATAAAAAATACCATTAATTGGAATGGATTTTTAACGTTATAGTTAAGTTATTTGGATTGGTTATTGCGAGATGTTAAATAGTAACCGACTTACTTATATAACCGACTTATTTGTATAGTACGTTATAGTATAAATATTTTTATTAAAATAAATTAACGATTTAATAATCTCGCATTACTTATGGTTAAATATATCGTATATTTTGTATTAACTTATATATTTCGTTTATAATTAACTTATTAGCTACTATTTTTGTGTATTTTTTGATATTTTTTCATTTTGGTTTTTTATATATATTATTATAACTTATATATTAATAACTTTTTTATCTTATCGAGTTTTAAAATCTTTTCCGTTTTAGGCGTAATATTTTGGTTTAAATACTTTTGGAAATTTTTATTTGGATTATATAATAATGCCGAATATTTGGAGATTATGTATATATATTTTTGCCGCGTTTTTATGTGTAGTTGGCATATTTATCGTTGGTATAATTCTGTAAATTATAGTATTTATAAAACGGCTATATAATATATATTTTCTGGTTAATCGGCCCCGTTTATAAAGTATACTATTTATATATTTTTATTATTAAATTACGAAAACCGTAATTAATTAAGAGTTCGTAATTAGCGTAACAATATAATAAATTATAAGCCTGATATAATCCGCTATAATATTTTTTTTTGCTTGTTGTTATTACGTAAAATATTTCGAATTGTTATGTTAACATTTAATGTTTATATAAATAATATAGTTTTATTTCGTATAAAACTTTTTTAATTAATACGTATAAGTATTAATATTAAAACGTAAGACTTTTATAATTTTTTAGTTTTCTTTTATATTAATATAATTTTATAGTATGTATTTAATTTTTAAAATCGGTTACTTATAATATATATTTTTTGTAAGGAATGTTTTATGTTTTAGGATAATCAAATGTTATTTAATTAATATTACGGCGTTTTAATTAAGATGACGTTGTAGATTATATTATACTCTAAGTTTTTCTAGTAATAGTTCCAATTATTTCGTAAATTGGGATTTTGTTATCCGTTCTTAAGGTAGTTAAGGTAATTAAGGTAGTAAAGGTTATTTTTCGGTAATACTATTAACAAATCTAGCTTAACTGGAAATTTAAAGTTTGCCGGTTTTTTTTAGCGTATACCGTTTGTAGAATCTTTAAAAGTCGATTTTAGTATATAATTAAGGTCGTTTATTTCTTGTAATATTATAAGGTATATAAAAGAAAAAAAACGTATTTGTTGAGATAGGTGTGGCAAAAGGAATTGTTGATGGGGGGGGTCACTAGAGCAACGGCGAGGTGGGCGCGTCAGGCCCATTATTTGTATGTACGTAGCCTAGAGCTTCTGCCTCCCACCTTCAGAAGCAACAACTTTAGAACGGAAACAGAGAGAAATCAAAGAACAACAACGGTACCCCGAATTGCGAATCCGCATCTTCACAGTATTAATAATAATTATTACGTATAGATGGATTAGTTTTACGTATTGTAATAAGGTAAGGCGTAGTACGGTATAGTATAAAAAGTTAAGTTAAAGCAGGTAATATTAATTGTATATAAAATAATTATAGCAATTTTATTCGATATATATTTGATTAAAACAATTTTATAAATTATATTACGTAATTAATAATAAAGTAAAAACATTTTATAATTTATATATAATTACTAGCTTTTTCTTTATATGCTATTATTTCGTTATTAAAAGAATAACGTTAATTTTTAAGTTATTATTTCGTAATTTATATAGATTTAATTATCCGTATACCTATAATTATATAATCTTAATGTTATATATATTTTAATCTTAATTATTTGTAATACTTTTAGATTGTTTTATAACTTATTAAATATTTATAAGTGTCGTTTATATATTATAAATTAATATATATTTTATATTATCATTAATAATACTTTAGAAAATTATTTAATTTATAAATTTAACTTTATTTTATATATTTTCTGTTTTATAGTTCTATATTTAATTCTGATTAACCCGGATTCTAATTAGTAAACGTATGTTTTTTCTAGATTTTTTTTATTTTAAATAACCTTTTTATAGTATTTAATATTATTTAGTCGTTATAATAGTATTATTACAGTTTAATAGGAAAAAGTACGGCAACCGTATCCGAAACGTATATAATAACTTAAAAAGAGGTTGGAAAGGATATAAAGATATAAATACTGGTAGGTTAATTTTCGATGCGAATTATATTAACTGCAATATTATTTTCTTTAATTCTTTTAGTTACCTATATTAAAATTTAAATTTTTGTTTTAATTTACAAATTATTATTTATTACCGTTACGTAAATATTTGATAAAGTTCCAGTTTTAAAAGATCTTGATAAAACTGGGTTCATTAATGTTTACTTTAAACCGTAATTTATTTATCGTTATATAATTATTAATATATATTTTACATACGATAATTTCGAAATAATATTTAGATAGATGTTTAAGGGCGTTAATTATATATATATAATTTATATAACGTTAATAAGAAACTTATTTATATATTTTAATAATGTTTAATTTCCGTTTTATTATTTTAAGACGACATTATGAAATACTATATAATATTATTCGTTTTTTTCGTAATACCAAAATATAGTAATAAGGTTAACGAATTAGAAATTACGGGTTATTGGATAATGGGTTTTTGAAATTGCAAAATAAATATTTTTCATATTATAGATTTATTTAATTTATATTTTTTGCAAATTTGCGTAATTTGGACCGTTAATCGTTTCCGGTAATTTATGAACGATAATAATTTGCATAATATAGATAATATTAAAAATAAAATACTTATATAGTTTTAATTAAAATTATAAAACTGCGATATTTCGTACAGTATATATTATATAGATATTATTTTCATAATATTAAGTAAAAAGAAAATCTGTTTCTATATACAGTTATTTATCGAATAAATAATTATATATAAAGATTAAATTTGTAAATATCGTAGTATATGTAATACTGGAGCTAACGATTTTAATAAAATGTTATTATGTCCGATTTTATATTTAGATATATAGAATTTTGATACGGAAGAATTCCGAGTTTTATCCAGAGCCCTAATTACGCTAACAAAGCAAAAGTGCCGTAATAAGAAAGCAAAAATTAATACCCTTATACGTCGCACGTTTCGAAAAGCGACGTTTTAAAAGCCGTAATCTGAAATAAATAAGTTTTAACGCGGCATATCTCCGGATAAACGATATATTTATATCTTTGGAAAAATTATCCGTTTTTATAAATTTACAATTACCGAAATCCCCCGAAATAACGTGGCGAAATAAGTAATAAGTACCGAAAAGTACTAATCAGAACTACGAACTAGTTAATTCGAGTAAACCGTAATTATAGGATTCTAAACTAGCCAGCTCGAACAACCTATAATTATAAAAGTCCTTATCAAAAAGTTAACAATATTCGTAACCGGGTTTAAAAACTAATAGCTGGAAGCCGGTTTTAAAGGTTACTACTTATAATTACGAAAAAATAAAATTACAAAACGTAATAAGTTAGGATTTATTACAAAACCGGGACCCTAGATATTTCGAGCTGGTACTTAAAAAAAGCGGACGCCTAAATAATTGTATATATAGCGTAAAAATGAATTTTTTAAAATTGGCGATAAATTATTTACTTTATTAATTTACCTATATATTCGATCTTTTACGCCAACTAATCGACCCGAGCCAAGGTACCTTAAGGGTTAAAAAAGATAAATATATTTTAAAAGCTAATATAACAAACTCGAAAAAAAACAGAAGACAGGATTTAAAAAATTTAATTCGGTATTATGGATTATAGGTTATAAATTAAGAACGTTAATTTGTTAAAAGTTACGATAAATTATAATTTAATACGCGTAATATAAAAATTTATTAATTTTCCTAATTTAAAAATCTATTATATATTTATTATTATATATAAATAATTCGGACTAAGAAAAACTAACATCCAGATATACTTCAAGGAATTTGGGATTAATAATAATAATAAATATAGTAAATAAAAATATTTTAATAACCTTATTTATTTAATTAAAGCTTTACGTAATTAACTTATCCCAATGTAAGCAATATCGTTGCGGATTTCGAATAACGTTAATATTCTGTAAGGATTTAAATAAATTATTTAAATATACCTATAATGCCTTATATTATAACGAACTTAAAAATATACCGTTAAAAATTATTAAGAATTATAATATCCGTTTTAACTTTTAATATATCTTACTTGTTAACAATTTCAGCAAATATATAACGTTATAAAACTTAAATAAAACTTATCTCAAAAAGTTAAAAATAATCTAATTCTTTAACATTTTCTTAAATTGTTCCTTAATCGACATTATATAGATATTTATATTTATTACGTTTTATAACCGTAACCCCGCTTTAAAACCGAACCCGTTTTTCGTTTACCGTTTTAATTAAAACCGGCCAGGTTTAATTTCCTAGTTTTTAACTTAAAATTGCGATTATTGCTTTTTTCGGATAAATAACGTTTACTTTTAACGCGTTCCTTTTTAACCTTAACAAAAATTATTATCGTAATTTTATTTTCCGATATATTATTTATAACGTCGGGTTGCGAATTATTACGTTCTGGTAATACCGGTAATTCCGGTAACGATATAAAAATAAACGAATTATACGAATGTAAATACGGTAATAAAAACGGGTTTAACAAATTAGAAACATTAAGGAATAGTAAACTTTAGATTAACATTACGAATAACAAAAACGAAGCAAATTTTTAATTAAGGTTATCTAATATATCGTACGTTATACGTATAAAGGCAGACGTTACGATAACTGGGATTGCAATTCTAAGTTTCGAAAATATATAAACCGTATGCCGGGTTAATATTTAAATTATTATAATCACTATCGCGTTTTCAGTTATTAACTTAAACTAAATCGTTATATACGGTATATCTTAATTAAAACTAAGCGTAATTTATAACGACTTTGTTATTTTTTCAGTTATTTATTAAGCTTATAACGCGGTAATAATTCGTAACTTATATAAGTCAGTACGAAGCATAAAGATACGGCGCCGTTATTTAAAATCAAACAAATTCTGCTATTTATAAAAAGTTGTCCGTATTTTTTATAAAATAAAAAACACTGTTTTTTCGTAAATTAAACATAACGTAAATAAAAAATAATTTTTTGAAACGTTTTAATACTGCCATTGTCAGGTGTCATGGGGCCAAGAGCCCAGGAGCAGATGCGGGGGTCGGCGATAAGCCAAAGGATGTACGCATCAGGGCTACGTCACAGCTCGATGCGGGGGTCGGCTATATGTATGGGTAGTTTCTCCCCAGAAATGGAGAGAAGTGTCAGGTTTCAGACTGTTCCTGCCGTCAATAAATAGGTTACCTTGCCACTCTGACCTCCCCAACAACAACACATGACAGCTATTTATTAAACCCGGGAACCGTTTTAACTAATTCGATTACGGTTTGGATTAAATAAAAACCTTTAATTTAGTTTAATTTATTCGGAAATATATCGAATAAAAATTACTTAAATTTAATAAAAATAAATATTTATTTAGCTCCGTAACCGCTTAACGGAAACGATTACGTAAAAAATAATTCGTTCATTTGTTATTTATACCAAAATTCAATTATTTTCCAAATAAACCTTTTTATTAAATTGGCTTTTAATTATTTCTATATAAATTTATTCGGATTTAAAAGTTTGGGAATATAAATGAAATTAGGCGCATATATATTATAATGAATCTAGCCGGGAGAAGGTTATTACGGGTTTTTTTATATAATAACTTTATCTTTTTTCAAATACGTTAATATTATTTAACGTACGTATTCGTTGTTAAATAACGCATACTACTAAGTCACTATTTTTATCTTATTCCGCAAATCGAAATTGCTTTATTTCGGAAATTTACGGGCAACATCTTAATTAGCTAAAAATTACGATTAAAATTCGACAATTATTTCGTTTTAATCGGGATTATTTGTGATAAATTACGTATCTTCTTTTTTATGATGCCAATTCGCTACGTCGAGTTTTATTACAACCTTTATAATAAAATTCTTACCAGGCCTGAATTTTCTTCGTTATTTTAACCTTTTCTATAATAAACGGGTCGGTTTTACATTTCTTAAACGTTGAATATAATATAAATAATATAGCTTATCTATAACTAATCACATTTAGTTACTTATAACCACGAACCGTTTAACTAAATCGTTGCTATAAATCTTTTATCGAAAGGCTTTTCGGTATCGTTTATTATATTACTTAATTAATATCCGCAATATTAATTTTTAATTTAAAAGCAACCGTAAATATTACGATACGGACAAAACTGTCAGGCTTTTTTAATTTATCGTATCCGTAAATTTAATTTCTATATAATATTTTAAAACTGTAAAACTTAATAACCTTTTTTATAACCTTTAACCAATACCCCCGGTTTACTATATTTCTAATTACATAATTACGGATATTTATAATTTTCGCCTTATTATTAATATAAATAATAATCTTAATAATAATACGTAAGTTATTAAGCTGGGTTTTAAGATTATTATTAAATAACTCGGATATATCAATTATTAAAAATCCAAATACGTTTAATTCGAATGTTAATCTTTAACTATAAAAAAAATAATATTAATTTTAAGACGATTAACACTAAATCGCCGGACTTCCGTTTTATAACCAAACCACATTGTTGTTCAAAAACAAAATTTTTTATAATATCCTAAAATTCATCGTTTAATAATTGCTGAAGATTAAAAATAATATAGTTATATTATCTAGCAACAATATGTCCGAACATTTTTAAATCAAACTTTTTCGTATCTGCGGATATTAAAACAGGAACAAAATATGGTATTATTAATATAAAAGTTCGTTATTTTTTCGTAAACTTAATTAATAATACAATCTAAATAGTAATCAAGTTAATTATTTAAAAAAAACTTAAATAATTAAAGTTTTTCCGAAACTTATTTTAATAACGAAAGAAATATTAAGTTTTCCGAATACCAGATTATATACCGTGTTTATTTGTTTTTTTCGTAAAATACGGCTTTTTTACTAAATATAGTACTTAATATAAAGCGAACAAATCGACAGCGCAGAATTTTCGTAAGGTTGTCGATAATATATTTAATATTAACATCAGGGTTAATTAGTTTATATCGGCAAAAAACCGGTAAAACTATCGGATAAAAATAAACGCCTTGTTTTAAATAGTTAAGTATTTAAAAAATTAAAATATCCACCTTAAACGTTCGAATACTTTATCCGTTTAGGTTGATTAAAAAGAAAAAAAATTTTAAGGTTTATTATAGGCGACTTTAAGCTTTATATATTATTATTTTAGCTTATAAGGTTGTATTGTTATCGTATTGGCGGAAAAAAGATGCATGGTTCTGGTATGCAGAAAACGCAGTTTTAAGTTATTTATTTAAATTAATAATAAATACCTTGTTTTAATTAGGATTAAATTTATATAAGCAAATGCAAACTTTAATTTGGTATCCAATTTTCGTAATTACAAAAAAGGTAATATAAAATTAAAGCTATATTTAATGTTTGCGTTTTATTAATTTTTAACGATTTATATAAAGGTATAAAGAACGGATCGGAAAATTACAACTTAAGGTTAGGCCTTATTTTTGAATTTTTGTTATTTTTGGTAAAAATCTTTTTAAAAAGGTTTAGTTGATATATTAAACCCTTGCAGATATATTATAATAGAAAGCGCTAGCCACAGCTGCTCCGCAAGCGTAGCCCTAATCTTAAAAATAAGGCCTAACTTAAGTAAGGTAAAATAAAACAACAATAACGTAATAAATTAATTCAAATTAATCGGATTCTTCGTTATTAAACGTTATTTACAGCTTTTTTATAAGTACGCGCATTATATCTGGGTTTGCTGTAAATGTCACATTTTCGTTTTTTTTGTTTTAACCCTTTTACGATAACTATTTTTAACCGTTATTAATTACGTTTTTTTACCACCTTTTTTTTCGGCTAAAAAGTCTTATTTTTTTTATATAATAAATATTCCTTTTTTTTAAAAACGGTTATTTTTAGTTTTTCGACGTTTATTAAAAAATCGATTGGTTTCGCGTAATTTGGCAGTTTCTTCTTTAAGAAAAACGTTTTCATACAAAAATATTAAATTACTTTTTGTTAAAAATAACTAATTTAATTATTTTTGTCGGCGAGCTTCCCTAATAATTTCTAATCTTTTTTTATAAATATCGTCCTTATCTTTTTATTTTTCATATATTTCGGGAGGTTTTCGACGGTAGGGAAACAATAAAACCGGTGGAAATAAATAACAACACGGTCGGCGTAAGTATATAAAAAATATTTTCCAAATCGAAAAAATATTACTAAAATTAAATAAAATAAATTTAGTTTTAATGAAACCGGATTTAATATTATCAAACGTTATAATAACTTTAAACGCGTCGTAAATACCGATAAAAAATTTCTCCTTACCGATATAAATATAATAACGTTATAATAAACTTTCAATATAAAACGTATAAACCCGTTTCAAAACGGAAAAACAAAATACTTCGAAAAATTAAAACCGAAAAAAAATATAAAATATATAAAACGTAATAATATCGTTATTCGCGTAATATTTTCGAATTTTATCAAATAATAACTTTCGTAACCGTCGAAAATAAAAAGACGATTCGTTTTTTTTGTACGCGTTCGAATATATTTATCGAAATATTAAATTTATTTTAAATTTAATTCGTTTATTATTTAATTATTATGATTAATTTTAACCTTTTAATTAACAAATAATAAGTTATCGCTATATTAAAATTTAAAATTAGTTTTGTTTATTAAAATAAAAAATAATAATATAACTTAATTTTATATTTTAACAGTTTATATAAGTATAAATTATTTTAATTACTTTATTACGTTTATTTAAGTTTTTTACGTTTTTCGGCATTTATAATTATTATATCGTATATAATTAAAAACCTTATTTAAAAACCCGTTTCGTTGAAATTATAAATATCTTTTTTTATAATACCGTATTTTATAATTATAACCTAAACTAATTCGAATTACTTAAAAAATATTTCCAGATTTTCATATAATACCTTTTAATAATTAATCTTTCGATTTAAACGCGTCTTAAAAAAATTTTACCGTTAAACGAAGTTTAACGCTTAATTAACCTTAACGTGATCGGCGACGCGCTAGGCAAATAACAAATTCGCCATATTTTCAACATGTTAAAACCGGATAGAAAACGTTCGCGTATCTAAATTAAAAATTCAGTTAATAACGATTTCTTTTCGATCAGCGTCAATTTTCGTAAATTGAAAACGGTATCGGATTAGGAAATTTTACCGCTAAATCGGTTCTTTAAAATAAAATATAAAACGTTATAAATAAAACTTAACTTTTTATAACTAAGTTTCGGGTTATTCTTTTTAGCCTAAACGGCTAAATTTATTTTAAAAGCCTTCATATGTCGTTTTATATTGTAATTATTAAAAAATAATTAATTAAAGTTAAATAAGTAACATATTACAAAAAGCATCCGACTCGCTTATGCATCCGACTCGCTTATGCATCCGACTCGCTTATGCATCCGACTCGCTTATATGGTACGTTATACGAAGATGTTTTTTTGCGATTATAAACTAATCAAAACCTAATCACATTGCTTTAATTTAATATCGGGGTTTTAAAATCGTTTTAATAATACTATAAAAAGAATTACCTTTTTTATAATTAAGTTTTAAATGTTTATATTTTTGGCTAAACGGCTAAATTTATATTGTTATTTTATAAAACATTTTAAAATATTATTATTAAATAATAGGAAAATTGAATTAAATGCTTTAATAGTAATATAAGTACGCCGTAGATTTATATATATTTTAAGTTTAAAAACCACGTTATATTATATATTATTATAAATTCATATTATAAAACTAAGTGCCTTGTAAAATTATGGAAATTATTTTATTTGGTTGATTTTTGTTAATTTGAAAAATATTCTTGAATATTGCGCGTTTTGGTAGAAGTCGCTATTCGTTGCTAGGGTCATTCATGAGACTGGGTCTTAGGTTAAGGAGGTGAACATCAGAGGCACTGTCCTATCAGCCGTCCGAAAGATAATGGTCCCTTCTGTTGCACCAGCATCGAATGTATCCGACCATCAAGTGTAAACCTAGAAAATCTCGAGCCCGGTGCTGCCGGAATCTACTTTGCCCCCAACCAGGTTTACGATGCTGTTGCCATGCATAAATGACAATGCTGCACGAGTCACATTGTCGTTGCCGTATCTGAGCGAGAGAAGTCCAAGGGGCTTCAATACCCCTTCTTTGGTTCTATTTCTTGGAAGTCACACAATCGTAGCTTTTGCGGGAGTTTGCTGTCGTGATATATACGTTTGGGCATCCCGGTGCACATCCTAGGAAATTGTCATTGACGGCGTAAACTATATACAGATACCCCTTTTCCCTGCGTTTAGATTCCCTAGAAAATACCTTCTTGCAATGCATGGCATCATCCCAGGAACTTATAGCAGTATGGTAAACAACCTGCTAGACTCTTGTTAGATCTGGTACAAGCTTGTAGCGTTAGTCGGCAAGTTAGTTGGCGCTCCAATCGTACCTAGAACAAGGCCGAGACCTTTCACAGCAGTTCATAAGTCCCAGTGTAAGGACTGAAGGAGGACTTGATAAACGGAGGCCATCATCTTCAACCATCAAGCTAGGTAGGGGTATGGGTAGATCACTAGAAGGCTCAGGGTTAGGTATTTATCACGTCGACGTCCTCGAGGATGTCAGTGGCGGAGACGTACAGTAGGCGCCCAGGGTACCAGATACAAAGCTGCCGCATGGCAGCAACGCAGTTTCGAACCATCTTAACATGTCCTCCGGTCAAGGCAAATCTACGTTGGTAATTGCTGATCCGAGTACCGTGATTAGCAAAATCTAGCGCGCGTCCCAGTCAATACATCTGGTAATTTGAGATTAAGCGGTAAGTTTGCTCTCCGGATTAGCCTAGACTTTCAAGAGTTACAGGTGTCCGTAGTAGTTGTGCTTCGTATCCCATGGAACGCGAGTGGTGTGGGAAACGCACTCACCGGGGCACCATATAAGCCACCGGTCGCTGTTTTGGTTTGCGCCAACCTTTCTTGACGTGGTCATGGAATAGAACCACCCCCTGTCCCACTCACACGACATCAGTCCCTCGGGTTGTGCCTTGATGCGAGATATTCCATAGTTCATTAGGCCCGAGCTTAGACAAACTTCAATATCCGTCGCTTAGAAAGTCTTAAGCGGACTGCGGATATGTCGATCATAGCATACTAACGTAGTCGGAAGATGTAGAAAGGGCACCCCGGGAAACTGCGAGCGTAACAATGGCTTCATATAACGTGTCAGCAGTATTGAATCTATTTCGCGGGTGTCTAAGCGCGTCGTCACTGAAAGCGCCAGCGCTGTATCGGAACAATTGGTTACGATTAAGCCCGCCAGGACGAAGCATGAATACGGCTTTTATATTCTTCTCTTCGAAACTAATAGACTCCGTTCAGCAAGAGTGACAATTACCAGGCTTTGCAGGTCTTTTGCTGCCAAGCTCGAGTACATACTCCAAATACTTGATGTTAACTGTTGGCAACTTTGTTGCTCGTACGCAGTTTACATTGGCATTTCATACATCTGATCGGGCAATCACCTCGCGCGGTGTTGAAAGAAGACGTGTCTTGGTAGGTAGCGCCGTGTGCTATGTAAGGGTTCCATCACTAGGCCTCGCTTTCGTCAGTATTCCCTCCCGACTCCAACGACTCCGCCGCCTCTTTGCGGTTGGAACCCAGTTACTCCTGCCAGCTGTTTATGAGAGGATTCCTGGGCTGCTTGCTTGAAGGAGATGAAGAGAGGGCGGAGCTGAATAAGCACTGACGCGGTTCGTAGTGTTATTGCCGGCTACCATCTCAACTCGCCATTTTCGCCGCGTTTGGGCTCCTGGGTACTCGAGGCTGCCGGTTTCTGGTCCTGACTAAAACCTAGGTTTTTGAAGTCATCCTTCGCCATCAGGTTCCTAGAGGGTAGGAAGGTCAGTAGCATCGCTTAAGCAATCTACAGCCAAGCCTATCGGGGGCTTACTTCTCCATCCGACAGGCGAGATAGGACTTAGCAAGGCTGCGACACTGCTCATCGTTGGTGCCCTTGAGCTTCTTAATGCACGAAAGGTAGGAAGTCATAGCATGCTTGCATTCGCCTTCAGATATAATCAGCATGGAAACTGGTGATACACAGCTCAGGTGCCACTGCTGACCGTCATGATCTAAAGGAAAGCTCCCACGTTCAGGCCTGGATAGGGTAGATGGATTAGCGTGACTATGGCTAAAAGTCAAAGGAGGGTCAATGCAACCATACGGGATAGGCTTCCCAGGGTAAGGGCTCGCACCCGGGCTTCCAAAGGTGCTCATTGGGAAGAGCTGGTAGAGTTTCAACGGACCAATTACGACACTGGCAAGGCCCTTGAACCGCGGGAATGTCGAATGGCACGTGGATTGTCAGTAATAAAGGCTCTAGTTCATCAGCCAAGGAGAAAGACCCATAAAGTTTCGGGTCAGTGCAGTAACGAGTTTTAACAATTATCCTTTTAAAGAAACTTAACGTGAATTTTACAATTGATTAGTCGGTAGATATGTTTCGATAAATACTTTTGGTTATGGGAGCAACTTAAGTATTATATTAATTTTCATAAGTTCTTCATATCCTTAGTAATTTTTTTTTCGTTTACCACTTTAACCATTTATGCAGGTACTTTAGACGTAATTATAGCGTACTTTGTATTGTGGTGTGCCTGTCCGCCACGGCCCCGCCCAGCCCCTGTCCTCCGCTACTGGTCTGTTGCTGGGCTAACGAATCCCGTTACCTTTTGATATCATCCCTTGCTCTGTAGGGAGGGACAGTGGTAAACTGACGGTACCTTGGGAGCAAAATCGTGATACTGGTTATGCCGCTGGTTAACCACGCATCTCTCCATATCATTATATCCTCTCTGCGCCGCCGCACTACGTCATCTCAAAATTCAACCAGCATATATCTACGCGTATTGCATCGAGCCACTTGAAGTTCCTCTATTGTTGGCTGGCTCTTCCACTACAATAAGCGGCATTTGGTTCGTGGTACAAGCGGTGACGCTGAACTGTCTATACCAGCCAGCCAGCGGATTTGAGCCGGTAGCAACACTCACTCCACCATCTACGCAGTAGTATATACCGTTTATATCTCTGAGACAAATCCCTGGCTTGGAGCTGACTCTCTGAGTAGCGTCCTTCCCTGTATACACTGGGACAGAACAAGCGCACATAGAAAGATGCGATTCCAGCTACATAATCACGCAGCGCTACTTTTTATAGTTGGAACACCACTTGCCGTTTCCGACCTTATCTCGTCACTCGAATACTCGTCGTATTCCCCAGTACAGAAGCGACAGGCAGAATGTCCCGCCGATTTCTTCAGTTGCGAGGATCAAGGTTCCGCCTTTCTGGGAACGTGTTGTCAAAAGGGCACGTTATGTTCTTTAGACGGCAATGATCAAGCAGCCTGCTGTCCGTCTGGGTAAGCCACTTGCTTGCACCACTGCGGAGCTGTCGACACATAAACTAATAGGATTTATGTCGTTTAGAGCTGTATGCACCGGAGCACCACAAGCCTCTGAAACGGCGCTGACGGCGTCTTACGTCTCTAACAGTTATTTCGTATTTCCCTACGTACCAACATCATTCCCTGACAGTGCGGCCTGTACCTCGGCTCTTGACCAGTGCTCGAGCAATTACGCGGCTTGCACGTCTGGCTTGGGCGGCAGGGGCGTAGACTACGGCGTTACCATCGTCGTCCCAGGGGGTGGGGGGACGACGGTGGCGCCAACGCATGCAACGGTGCCGTCAGCCAGTGCTACCGCCATCTGCTCAAGCCTCTCATCCGAAGCGTGCCACAATATCCAGAGCACGCAATGTGCGGACGGTGATATTGTTGGTTCTGGAAATGGGACACCGAGACAGACAGCGGCTTGTGTTGCTGGTGTCATTGCGGGCTTAGGCCTAGGGATCATAGGTGGACAGATATGACACGGCGAATGAATGTAACAACGTGTCCCCGTGGCCCGTAGCTGTCAGGATACGATCTGCTTTTGACGGTTGATAGATAGGGGTAGCGGGGTCGAAGGTCGATTTAATGGGCAGGTATGGAGGGTAAGGCTGAAATGACATTAATGACGTCTCAAATGACAGATGTCTGGGCCGGTATATATATTACTTGGTAGATATAACATGCACATATCTTTAATCCGCTGCAAAAAGTAAGTTAAAAAAATAAAAAAGCATATTTAAAGATACATATAAGATAATAAGTAAAAAGGTAAGATAATAGCTAAAAAGTAACGGATTATTATAAAAATTAGGTATATTAAATGGTTTTTATCTAGCTTATATATAAAATATAATGGTATAAAATTTGTAATTATTATAAATACATGTAAATCAGCGATTAATCGCCGATATTCTGCTATACTTTTCCGTTTTTATATATATATATATTTCTTTTTAGCTGCTAGTTTTAATAACTGGTATTAATTATACGTTTGATGTTTTAATTAATTTGGTTTCGAATATAAAACGTGTTTGTTTTAATACGGCCTCGTTATTTTATACGTTTCGTTATTTTAAATACTGCGCGTATAAGGCCGTTTTCGAATATTTTCTAATTTGTATTATTATTGGTTTTCGTATTATTAATCTTTTCTGTTATATTTTCCTTTCTAGATATTTTAATTTTTGATTTTTGGTTTTCGATTACAATAATAGTTTTTCTTTCCAAATTATCATGTTTTTAGATCTTTTTTACTGGGGTTTGAAAGAGGTTTAAAGTTTGTTTTAGCGTTTAAATTATTTTTTATAATTATGGTTTTTTTCGTAATAATCTTTTTAATAAATATAAATATCAACGGATATTTCTAAAAGAAAATTTTGTAATATTGAAAATAATGTAGTAATATTCGGTAAGTTATAGGTATATTATATCGGCTTTTTTAATTTCAAGTTAAACCTAGTTTACATCGCGTATTTTATCTATATATATATATATATAATGCAAAGTTTTATAAGTATTATATTTAAAGTAAATAGAAATAGTTTTATATATATATTCCTTTTATATAAACTCCTTTAATTGTTTAGCAAATTCCACGTATTTAAATATGTATATTTATGCTTTTAACCTTTAATTCTCAATCTTAATATTAATCGGTTGATATATAATGGGCCTTTATTACAACATTAAATACTTAGTAATATAAATAATATATTAATTTAAAACCTTTTGTTAAGATTTAATATTAACGTTTTTAATTTTATATAACATGTTTTCAAATTTTTAAGAAGTTTATCAGCAGCTTATCGCCCTGCTTGAGCGTTTTAAAAACGTTTCAAACCATCCAATTTACATATTTAGAAATAAAATAAACTTTTTATAAATAATTTTAATTTTAAAAAAAAGCTATTTTAGCTATTAATTACATACTATCCTATTATACTTGCTATTCTAATCGTAAAAGCTTTTCTATCCTATTTATAACCTAATAAATATATATTATATCAAATAAACTCTATGTTTTAATAGTATAAACTTTTAATTGCTATAGTTCAGTTTTTTTCATTTCTTTATTTAAACTTGTTCGTTAAATATTTATGTTAGATATTTAAGCAAATTCGAATAATTTCGTACGTATTAATAATAATACACTTATAATAATCTCGACTAAGCGGTAATCTTTTTGCTGATCGCGTTTTATTTATTTAACAAATATCTTTTTAAAGCTTCGCGTATTTATATCCAATTTTATTATAAATATATAAAAGTCCGTAATTTTAGAAAATTCGAATATTTGCGGCGAATTATATTACATACCGTTCGAAAAATAAAATATAATTATATTTCGTAATATCTTTTATATTTGTCCTATCATGTAATGCTTTTTTTATCGTTTTATATTACGTTCGAACGTTTTCTAACCGTTTAGAAGTATAGCTATTTTTATTATTCTGCATATAATCGCTTAATATGGACAAAATCCGATAACCCTTCGATTTATTCTTATTTATTATCGCATTACTTTTTCGAAACAATATGAAAGAATAATCGAATAATAACAGATTGCTGTAAAAGATAGATATATTTATAATCTTCTATCTGTATAATATATATAATATATTACTATAATACTTTATAATTATCTTTAATATATATAAACAAGGGATTAGTTGTCGGTATTTTATTAAGCTTTTCTATTTTATTATAATATAATACGTATTAGGTTAATTATCTAGATATCGGAATACGTTTTGACGTTCTACGGCTATTTTATAATATAAATAGGTTTTTAGAAAGAAATATTATACTCGTATCAAACACTGTTATATATAGATAAAAATATAGAAGAAAATATTAATATATAATATATAAATACTAAAAGTAATAGTATAAATAGTTTAACAAATTCACTTAACAAAACGGACTTTCGACAGTATATATGCAACTTTAGATTTGGAGAAATAGTTAGTCGGAAACAGCGTAATATTTGACAGACATTACTCAGAAAAGATTAGTCTTACGAGATTTTTTTTATATTAAAGCAATAACTATGGCCCTCTTTAAAACTACCTATAAATATCTCTTTATTTAATAGGTATAAAACTTTATATTTTTCTAGAACTATTTTATTATAATATTATAAATGCTATCTAATTACCTGTATTTAGCAAATAAAGTATATATAACTAATAATTATTTAATATCTTTTAATATATTAAAAAGGCCATTTATTTACAAGCTTTATATATATAATCCAAAATAATATTAAGCTTAGTTATATATTAGTATTACGGTATAAAAATGCGATTTATTTAAAATAATAAAACAATTTAATTAATCTGTTAATAAAAACAGTTTCTTTTCTATATTAAACTGAAACGATAATCAAAAAGTCGATACAACTTGTATAAAATTGATTCTTTTATTGGACGTAATTATAACGAATTAATAAATTAAAAAAGAAATCAAAGAATATAACAGCTAATGTATTAACGAAAGTATATTAAACATTACGCTAAATCGTTACAATTGAAATAATACTTTCGATATATACTAGAGAAATTAATAACATCGGGATATATTCTTAGAAAACTAATAAAAACAATAAGTATAGATTTAAAAATACTAATAAAAGTTAATACAAAACTTATAGGATTTAGTTATATAGATATTTAAACTTTATAAAACTTTAAAACGATTAAAAAACAAATTAATTTCTAAAACTAAAGAAAATAAATATAACAAGTTATACGATAATGGAAAACTTAAAATAAAGCTAAAACTCGATGTTATAAACTATACGAAAAACTGCAGCTATTACTAGTTATACAGCGATTATAAAATTTCATTATATATATATTTATTATATAAGATCAATATAAGTTTAAGCTTATTTTCCTAAGTGGTACTAAATATATTAATAATAATTATATAATATAATTTATATAATAAATATTATATTTAATGCCTTCGAATACGCTAATTAATAAATGGTTTATAAGCTTCAAAGAAATATATACTTTAGTTTTATAGTCGATTTTCTTGGAAATTTTTTCAAAATCGATAATATGTTAACGGCTTTGGATTATTTGGTAACTTTATTAAAAATAAAATATCGTAAATAAGATAGTTTTTATATAAACCTTATCGTTATAAATAACCGGTATCGTATATTTTAAATTACGTAACGTGTTGGTATCTTGATTAATAGTAAGTTAAAATGCTATAAAATGATCGAAGTTAGATTTCTTAATTTCTAAACTGGCAAAAGCTTATAAAACCTTTTATATATTTTAAAAGTTTATTGTATAAAGCTGTATATAAAAACCTTATTAAACCGTAGCTAATAGATATAAAATTAATCAGGATTAAAGCTTGTTTCTCGTATTTAGATTTAAAATAAGTTTATAAAACTAATATATATAATTTATTTTAACTGCAAAAACTATTAATTAATTACCTATTCGAAAATACTAGTTATAATATCTATCGTGTAAATTTTATTATATAATCATTATTTTTAAATTTGACTTAGCCCGAAAAATAAGGTTTAGATCTATTTAATCTTATATATTTTAACTTTGTAACCTTTTTAAAAGCTAAATACGTAGTTATCGATAAATCTTAACTTTAATTAAGTTTACGTCTATCCATTTTACGATTTCGTAAAGTATTTAATAGTAAACTTTAAAAATAAATCTTAAAAGTATAAAAAAATCTTTATAAACTTTTACTAGTTTTATAACTAAAAAGTCTAACTTTAATAGTTTCTATAGCCTCCTAAGCCGTTTTAATAGCTTAGTGATCGCAAGCTTGGATGTTTTGTTTCGCTTGTTAGGTCTGGACAGCTAACAGCTTGCAAAAGACAACTGGTTCGAATCCAGTTTGGGACAACGTATTTGGGACGCCAAGCCTAGCGTACGGATTAGCGGAAGCGCTTACGTTTCTAATCGTATCAGCATTAATTAGAAGATTGAGCTAGCTGAAAACTAAACTAATTAAATATCTTATATTCTATTAATCCGTTATTGGATTCAAAATTCCTATACGGTTTTTATCCGGCCCGCTTATAGGTACGGTTTTTAAAAAGTGTTTTCCGATTATTGTTATACTAAGCGTATATATATACAATAAAAACAGGTTTATATAATTAAAAATGTTAATAATATATTACATTATATAGTTTTTTAAGTTATTATTAATTAAAACTTTACAATATTACGCAATTTAGAATATAAAATACCGGTTATTCGTAATAGTAAAATGATTATAGAAATTAACGTTTTATATAAGCTTGTCGGATATATAAGCTCGTTGGATATTTTTTGGCATTTTATGTTAACAAATTTAAATAATTAGCTATAATGTAGTAAATTAATTTAAATTAAATAGATTTTTTATCGTTAAACGTATTTAGAATTTTTTTACAAATATGTATATTATATCCGGATTTGCCGTAAAAGTTATTTTTTTTGTTTTTTTTGTTTTAAATTTTTTTTACGACGATTATCTTTAGTTGCTGTTAGCTAGGATTTTTATAGCTTTTCTTTTCGGCTAAATTCTTTTTGGTTTAGTGAAAACTTTTTAACGGGTGTTAAAAAAAGTGGTTAATTTCGCTTAATTTGGCGGTTTTTTTAAGAAAAACGTTTTTGTATAAAAGTATTAAGTTATTTTTTATTAAAAGATTAATCCATTTAATTATCTTTATCGGCGACCTTCCTTAGTAACTTTTAATCCTTTTATATAAATATCGTTTTCGTTTTTTTATTATTTTTATATATTTGGAAAGGTTTTCGACGGTAGGGAAAAATGGAATTAACAGAAATAAGCGGCGAGACGGTCGGCGTAGGTATAACTAAAGGAATTTCCAAATCGGAAAAAACGTTATTAAAATTAAATAAAATAAGTTTAATTTTAGTAAAGCCGGATTTGATGTTATCAGACGTTACGGCGATTTTAAATGCGTTATAAAAACTGGCAAGAAAACCCTTTTTCGCGATATAAGTATAATAACATTATATTAATTTTTTAATATTAAACGTATAAACGCGTTTTAAAACGAAAAAATAAAACATATCGAAAAGTTAAAGTTAATAAGAAAAATAAAAAAGTATATAAAACGTAATAATATTATTATTTACGTAATACTTTTTGAATTTTATTAAATAGTAATTTTCGTAACCGTTAAAAAAGGCGTTTTATTTTTTTCGTACGCGTTCGAATATATTTATCGAAATATTGGATTTATTTTAAATTTAAACCCTTTATAATTTAGTTATTATATTTAACTTCGATTTTTACGTAAGTAATAATGAGCCATTGCGATATTAAAGTTTAAAGTAAATATCTTCAATTAAAAATTTCAATAAAAATTTAAATGAATTTTACGAATTAAAAATTTATGCAAGGTAACTATATAGGTCCAAGCCTGGAAAACAAGGCTGAGCCAATATACAGAAATCATGCCACGATTAATTTTCACGATAGATACTATACCCAGTATTTTTAAACACGATAATTTTTCAAATGGGTTTTCACGGTTTGGATAAATTGCACACCTTAGTCTCGTACGTTATTCCGATTCCGACTGATACTTGGTTGCCGACAAGCTTCGGCCCTGGTGAACCTTATGCCCGCTTAAAAAATAAACCTTAAAAGCGCATGGAAAGCGCATGAAAAGCTTTGCAAGCCCTCGCCATTTTACGACTAGAAAGTCCAACCTTGATCGTCCCCACGGTTAAGAGCGAGATGTCAGTACGATAACCAGTAAAAGAGTACTTGGCACCAGACCACCTTTTCAAGTTCTCATTAATCAAAATACGAGCCAAAACAATATAACATGCCACACGAATACGAAATACCAGTTATCCGGAACGGGAAGGTTTCGATAAAAACCGTCCCGTTTACGGTAATCTATTCGAGAAAAATTACCGGATAATCCAAAGCAATTAACGTAACTATTAATTTAAAAAGTTATTTTTAAAAAAAATCGACTACGCCTTTTGATTTTCGGATACCACCTTATTTTCGATACCAAAAATTCGCTTTTTTACGAACTTATTATAAATAATTTCGATTTAACGGAAAAATTACTAACAAAAATATAAAGAAATAAGGATAACAAAAATAATAAATTGGATAATTTCGAAATTTAGCTGCTGGAATATTACACGTTAAAGGATTACGAACGTTAGTTTATTCGGTTACTTAAAACCGCAAGAAACTTCCAGAATTCCGAAAGGAATCGACGTAGATAAAAGCACAACTAGGCAGTCTGGAATCGCCTGCGAAACGGAAAGGGATAATGAAGCTAGGAGTTCAGGTAGCAATCTATCATTTTGTCCAAATATATATACGGTTACGTCTCCTCGAGAGAGAATTAAAATTTTATATAATTATAATTTATTTCCGATTATTTTTTTATATATATTTAAATCTTTTACTTTTTTCGGCGTTTGTAAATTTTATACCGTATATTATTATTAAAAGTTTTATTAAAAAACCTGTTTTATCGAAATTTATTTTTTTTTGTAATTTTATATTTTATAATTATAACCCGAATTGGCTCGAATTATTTACGAAGTATTTTCGGAATTTTGCATAGTATTTTTTAGTAATTAATCTTTCGATTTAAATACGTTTTAAGTTTTTTTTTGCCGTCGAACAGAATTCCACGTTTAGTTAATTTCGATACGTGTTATAACGCGCTAGGTAAATAATAAATTTCTTATATTTTTAATATATCATAGCTTGATAAAAACTGTTTACGTATTTAAGTTAAGAATTTGGTCGATAATCGATTTCTTTTCGGTCGGCGTTAATTTTTGCAAATATAAAATAATATCGGTTTAGGAAAGTTTATTATAAATTCGGTTTTCTATCGTAAATAAAAAAACGTTATATATAAAATTAAACCGTTTAAAATTAAGTTTCGGATTTTGTTTTTTTACTTTAAATGCTAAAGTTTATTTTTCGATTTTTTTTAAAACGTATTATAATATAGGTATTAAAAAATAAATACTAAAAGATCAATAGTTAAGAGATTAAAAAAAGTGCTCAATAAGCTTGTATATTCGTCGAGCTTGTATAAGACGTTATTCTATTTACGATATTTTATTTTTATAACATTACGAGACGATTTAAGGCCGTCGATATAACTATTAATTTAAAAAGGTTTTCTTAAAACGATTAATTTCGGCTTTTAATATTCGAATACCATTAAAATTTTAAAAGTAAAAATAATCGATTTTTAGAAAATCCTATATTATATACTATAAAATTTATGGAAACCTACTGGCAAACTGGAAGCAGAAGGTAATAGAAAACTTAAAATCTCGAAATTTAACTTTTAAAATAATGCGAAAAGAAGTTACAAGCAATAATTTTCCCGGTTACTTAGGCCTTCGAAGAACTTTCAACATTCCCATAAAATTTAACATAGATAAAAGCTGCGAAACGGATAGGTTTTAGCAAATTATAATAATTAAAACAGTAATCTATTATTTTATTCAATTTGATTTATACGGTTACACTTTTTAAAAAAAAGACTATAGTAATTATAATAATATAAATATATTTAAATTAATCTAATTCGTTGCGCTAAATATATTTATAGCTTTTTTATAAGTACGCATATTATATCAGGTTTATTATAAAAGCTATATTTTTTAATCTTTTATATTAAGTCTTTTTAAAACATGCTATTTTTAGTTTTTTAACGTTTATATAAAACAAAGGTTGTTAAATAGAATTAGGCAATTTATTTTAAAGAAAAGTAATTTTATATAGAAGTAACAATGTATTTTTTATTAAAAGATTAACCAATTAAAATTTTTTCTCGGTGAGCTATTTTAGTAATTTCTATTTTATCTTATAAAAATAGGTTTTTATTTTTAATCTTTTTTTTAGCTATTTTTAAGGTTATCGCGGATAAAAGTAAGATAAAACCGGTAAAGGTAAGCGGCAAAACAGTCGGTATAAATAAAACTAAGGGAATTTCCAAGTCGAAAAATCTTATATACAAATCGGTAAAATAATTTTAGCTTTTACGAATCTGGATTTAATATTATCGAACGTTATAGCAATTTTAAACCCGTTATAAAAGCCGAATTCTTTTTTGGCAATATACATATAATAACTTTTTATCAAAATTTCGATAACTGTCGGCAGTTGAGGTGATTTCTTGGAAGGAGCGGTGAAAGGAACAAACGGGCTTTGATGTGGCCCTAGGATTGCAAGGACAAAGGAGCTGAAGCCTATATGTAGCTGCTCCCCCCACCCCCAGTTCTAGGATAGCAAGAGCAAGCAATCCACCTCCCCCAGTCTCCAGAATTGCAACGCATTTGCCAACAATAACAGATATATAAACGCGTTTTAAAACAGAAATACAAAATATATTGAAAATTTAAAACAGATAAAGAAAATAAAAAGGTATATAGAACGTAATATTATACATTAATAGTGTATATAATTATAATCTATTTCCAATAATTGTTTTATATATATTTCCATTACTTAGTCTTTATTAATAAATAAAGTTATTTTGCTAGATATTATTAAAAGCCTTATTAAAAGGCCCTTTTTATTAAAGTTATAATTTCTTTTTTAAAATACTGTATTTGCGATTATAATTCGAAAAAAGTGGAACTATTTATAAAATCTTTTTTGTTTTATATAATAATTTTTATAAATACAATTTAGATTTGAACGCTATTTAAGTTTTTTATATCGTCGAACAAAGTTAACACTTAATAAACTCCGATATAGATCATATTACGTTAAGTAAGCAGTAAATTTGATATATTTTTAATATATTAAAGTCAGCTAAGAAATATTTGCAGATTTAAGATAAAATCTGTTTTTATAATACATAATTTAATTAATACTAACTTTTCCAAACCTTGAATAATATCGGTTCAGGCGAATCTACCGACATATTAAATGTTCGACATTGTTTCAGTAATACCATAAACAAAATTTAAAGTTTAGTAATTAAAATTTAAACTTGATTTTATAGTTTAAAATATTAAACATTTTTCATATTTTTAACAACAACATTAATATTAAATAATAAATAAATGGAATTAAAACGTTAAAAAAACGCAATATAAATTTATATATAGCGTAAGTTTATAAAATACTTTACAGCTATTATAATTAAATTACTTTTTACAAAATATTAATAATTATCTAACAAATTAATAAAGGTAACAAACTATAATAATAGTTATTTTTAAATATATAATAATAACATTTTATATTTTAATTAGTAGATTTATATATCTAAATAAAGCTGTTAAATATGGTCTGGGGTTATGTATTAATATATATTTCACGTTTTACCCAAAGCGAAAATTGAAATATTTTGATACGCAACCTTACCACGTGTTAGAAGTTTTCCTATAAAGAAAGTTGCTTGGACACTCAGTATCTTTAAGGAAATCCATATTCATACCTTATCTTCTGTGTTCAAGTTGGGTTATTCACTCACCAATCAATGGCTTCACCGGTACTTCCCAGCACCTCCAACTTCCTCGGTGTCGCCCTGGTCGTCAATAAAACACGGGATGGCCCACAATTTGTCTTCCATTATCCTCCTCGGATATTCCCAACCAACAACCTGCGCCAAGGTGCGAAGAGCACGGATAGGCCAGACGATGAGAATGGGGACAATGGTCCTAGCGGTAGCGAAGGTGAAGATGATGATGATGACGATGATGACGACGACAGTGACAGCGATGATAATAACGCTAACGGCAACGTCGCCAATGAGCACGTGCTCCTTAATAAAATGTACGATCCTGCATTTGAAGCGCAGCCAGGAGCCTTACGCGACTCCACTGACTTTCAAAACTGGAATCATGATGATCATATCGAAACGGAGGGCGGATCCCACATCGTACCTTGGGACCATGTCGCTGGCTTTCCTACCAAGGACCTCGAGAGCCTCCTGACTCCTGCGCGGTCCTTCCACAAGAAGCGCTTTCAAGTTTCTCTGGACCAGCTCCTGTGTGCATCTTACCCGGTCTTTGTGCCCGAGAACGGAATATGGAAGATGAAGAAGAAGAAGAAGCCAAAATGTCAGCACGCGAAGCCGTCTGAAAACGGGGACGCAGCAAGCAGGAGTGACTACTATACTGCCCCCCAACAGGATACGGCGCAAATCGAAGCTAGAGATAAGGGAGATGATGCAGCTAATGTTAACCCGGCAGACGAGGCTGAGGACAAAAAGAGTGGCATGACCATGTTTAATCTCGTTTTCGTCCTGCATCCGAAGAAACACGAAGCCAGAGAACTCATCGATACTCTCTACTTCCACATCATCAAGAAGGTCAACAAAGCCTACAAATACAGCCAACAGAGATGTGATTTTGTCTGGAAGGAGTCTAAGCGCATACTGGCTTTGAAGGACAAAGGCCGCGAAGCAAGTACGTTGTGCTCAGCACCACCGAGGCGCTGCGCTTAGTCAATCATCCACGTAGAACTTCCGCTGACGGACACGGCGATATAGGGACCAAGATGAGCGTACTGTGGAGAGATATTCTCGAGACATCTTCACTGGCGGCTTCCATGCAGGACATCTACGAGGCCGTCTCACAAAACAGAATAGCATCATTGCAGCTAGAAACGACCGAAGGGGCTGTGACTCACTCGGTTCAGATACCTGCGCCGTTTTGTCTGACGGATCTGCCGGCGGACGACGACGCCGCATCAAGGGGACTCTGGATCACAACTGCAAATAGTTTCGTAGCTGAAGACAACATGGAGGATCCTGGCTTTCTGGACAAGAACTTCGCGTTGCTCCTGGTGAACGACGAGAAGAAAATCATCGCCGAACTCCAGGCCGACAGTGACGACACGACGGCGGCGATGGTCGAGTTCGTGCGCCTATCAAAGCCGACACTTTCGTAAGTCGATATAGCCCCGAGCTCTCTGCCTGCTGGGCCGTGGCGCACTGACTGCCACTATAGATTTCACCAGATTGGTCACGGCAATGCCCTGTCACCAGCACAAGTGCGTAAATATGCACATCATTTCATCTTCTGGCGCCGTGCTATCGCCATCCCGCCCCTCCATGCGCGAGATGTGTACATCATGTCGCCCAACTGCAACACCGACGACCTGCCCAGGGCGAGTCAAACCTGGGCCAAAGCTTTCCCGCTGGCGCCGCACTTGCCTAACTTCCTTGCCGACCTTTCGATGGCGCCGCGTCCATACAAGTGGCACTCACCAAGCAAGAACCACCGCCCGACGTACCTGTCAATGCTGGCATGGCTGATGCGAGGCGGATGGGTGACACAGCTCTGCACGTTCGCGTACGTGGTCGTCTGGCCAGAGATCCTGTACGAAGTCGAGTACCAGCTCGAAGCTGACGAACTGAGGCTCACGCATGAGGCTTTGGTCCCCCCCTTCGCCTCCTCTACCGTTCTCGCCGCCACCGCTTCCGACGAAGACAGCAGCAGCGGCCGACGGGCAACGTTGCCTTCACCGGTCGAGTCGTTTTCCGACGACCCCTCTTCACCACTAAGCGAAAGCCAGCACACCACCATCGGGGAGCAGGTGGCCGAGAAGGCGCGGCTCGAGCGCATAGCCGACAAGGCCAACCGCGAGGCTGCCGAGAAGGCCGCCGCCCACGCTAGGAAGCAGATACCCATTGCGACGGACCACCCTTCCCTGAACGATGCGGCGCACCTGGCCAACCTGGCCCCCTACATCATCGTCGACTCGAAGAAGGCCACGGGCAACGACTCACTGTACCTTTCGGCTATCGGACGACGTTTCAAGGACCCCAAGGTCCAGAAGGCATGGCCCGTCTTCTGGAAATATTTTAACGGCCGGACGGCCTTGGAACGCATTGCACTGCAGGAGGACATGAAGCGCAAAGAAGGCTGGAATTTGCTGACGGCTATGAGTGAATATATCCTGTGTGTTAGACACTGGTAAGGCAACATCATGCTGCTCACTAGTGTAGTTTGACACGTCCTTACAATCGCCATTTGATTATACCGTGCAAAACCCTGTACGTAAACTCTCATACTATTATTGTAATACGGACACGTATGTAGACTGCAAAGCCCTTAGCTCAGGTGAACGGTGCTGTAAGAAATTCTAATGTCCGATGATGCATGTGGCCAAAATACATGTGGCCAAAATACATGATGTCAATCATGCGAGAAATGCGAGAAATGCGAGCAATGCTAACGTGGTATCCCTAACTCCATATTCGCCAGGTATCACCAGAACAAGAACAAGGGGAAGCAAGTAGACGCAAAAGAAACAAGGCCCTGCATCCCACCTGTGAGAATCCCTAACATGTCCGTGTCCGAGCAAGGTATGCCGCCGCCTCCCAAGTAGTGAGAACGCCTGCGCACTCCCCAACGACCTCCAAATGCAATACGAATGTTAAAGAAAATTGCCTGACACAGGCCATGGTAACACCTAATTGAGACCGAAACCAAAGAAAGGAAACGGGGAAAGAAAGACAGCAGACTAATCCTGAGCGTGGACATAGGCGAAGAACCACGTCGGTTGCGCACAGAGGTACGGCTACCCCAGCAGGAAGCGAGTGTATCAGGCGGTGAGGTCCATGCCGTACTCGTCTTCTTCCTTAAAGTTAACGGACGTTGGGCCACTACCGTCATCGTCGGGGTCATTCCAATATTGACCGGTCTCTCCCAGATCACCAGTAAGGTCGATGGCAGAGTTGTCATCATCCGGACTTGCGCCTATGGCTTCAACCCCGTTGCTGGCGCCATTTAACGGCTCTCCTTTGTAGTCGGTGTGCTGCGGGACTCGCAGGCCGGAACCGGCAAAACGCGAGTAGGAGAAGGTATGCGCTCCATTCTTGGACATGGCCTCCATCAACTCCGTCTGCATTCGCTTTTCATCTTCAGTGAGCTCGAGAGGTACGTTACCACCTAGGTCAGCGATGGTGTTGATGAGCTCCTCCTGTTGTTGAAGCTTAAGGTGCAGCATCCACATGAGATCCCTTGTCCAGCTAACAGCGCCGTTGAGAATGTCACCCTTGTTGGGGCCTTTGTCCTTTTCCTCGAGGGGAAGCCCAGTGGTGATGTTCCCGGCACCAGTAGCTCGCTTTGCACCGGGACCGGCGAGGCCGGAAGTCGCCTGAGCCGCATGGGTGACTCCTGTTAGGCTCGGAGACAGAGGCGTTCCGTTCTGAATAAGCTTGCGAATCTTCTCATCTTCCAGCCTATGCGTGGGCACCAGTTTACTCAAGTCCTGGATCCTCTCATTGATATTGTCCCTACGTCGCCGCTCGACGAGGTTGTGAGATTCCCTGCGTCGCTTCCTCTTCATCTCCTGCGACGAAACCGCGTTAGGTGCGCCGAGTTTCGCGGGCATTGATGTACCTCCCTTGAGGAGCACGTCCGCAATCTGTGGGTTCTGCATGGCGTGTTGCATAGGGGAGGAGAAGCCGGAGCCAGGGAATGAGGATAGGCTGTTGGGAGTTTGCATCCACTGGCCAGAGGGCGACTTCTCATGGTGGGTATGAGCACTAGGCGTCCGGATTGGCTGAGCACCAAATGCTGGTGGATCCTGCGAGCTCATCGTCATGGCGGACATGGCCGCAGTTGTCGTAGGGGTCAGGGGACTCCTGCTGCTAGACGTCTTGCGCTGCATAGACTGGGAAAGGCGAGAGCGGGAGTTTGCATTCAAGTAGTTGGGATCCTTGCCGCCTTCATTTTTCACATCGGAATTAGCCATGGGAGAGCCTGAATAAGAGACAGGAGAGTGGAGGGACGTCCCGAATGGTTGAGGATGTTGCATTTGACGGAACTGGGCCTGGTTGAAGCTATGGACGAATGGGCTCTGGATGGGATCGCCATCGGGTGTGTTGGAAAAGCCGTTCATGTGGGACTGGCCCATCTGCAAACCGGAGTTGCTCTGATGCGACGCGTACATGGCTTGAGGGAAGGCCATATTGACGTCGCTCATCCCTCCGAAATCTTGGCCCTGATTGTGAATACCAGCTTGATTCGGCATCGCATCGGTCGGGCTGGCGAGTCCGTCAAGGAGCTCATCATCGTCGAAGAAGCCGTTGGAAGTATTGTTGTTGCCGTTGAAGTTATTTGAATAAGAGGAAGATCCATATGTTCCGGACATGGCTAGATCGCTTGGATCGATACTGCCACTGTTATTATGGACTGCGCCGAACTGGTTAAAAGCGTGCTGTGCCATGGCGGTGGTGTACTGAGCGCCAAAGGCAAAGGTGAACTGGTATCGGCCTAGGAAGCAGTTGTAAAGCAAGCCTGGTCGGTGTTCTCAACACCGCAGGTAGCGGCTAGCGATGAGAGATACTCAGGGCTACACCAGAACAGACAGAATCTACTATCGGAATGAGTTAGCCCCGCACTTTGAAACCGAGCACAAGAGAGAAGAGTGCCGTGAAGCGGAAAGTGGATTAGAAGATGGATGGTGGGCGGTGGATGCTAAGGTTGGTGGGACGTGGGGGATAACTCGGCCAGCGCTGCGGCCGCTCCCAAGCAAAGTTAGCAGACGAGGAAGGGGGGGGGGGGGGGGGGTGAAGGAGGGGGATTAGCAAGACAAGGAGAGTGTCGCTACACCCGCTCCGAGCGATGCAATACGACAAAGCGGGCAATTATGTGAGACCGACCTCTATTAGGGGAATCGAAGTTCCACCACGCACTATAAAGGCGTACGTTCCCTGGACAGTACTGCTGGGGTCAAGTGACTACCAGAGCCGGGTGTAAGCAAGATGCGACGGAGTCTTAGACTCGGAGTTATCTGTATGCAGGTAGTGTAGGCTGTGTCGGAATGTTTGGATAGTAACGGCCGAGTCTCTCCTTTGCGTCTTCTTTCTTTTCCCTTCGTGCCGTCGTCGCGCTGATGCAGGTGGCTGAGTCGGAGGAGACGTAGTATCTTATGCACTTAAGTGGGCTATGGTGCTCGGCAGGATCTGGTCAAAGGGATGCGCCCGACCGGCGATGAGGCGAAAGGCGAAATTACGAAGAAATATGCAGAAGCTCGACTGTTGTTGGGCGGAAGGCTGGTGAAAGAGAAGAGAAACAAGTGTCAGACGGGTGAGTTCTGAGAATAGTGCCGACTCGAGGCAGCAGGAACACATCCAAGAATGAGAATGTGGGAAAAGCGATGTGGAAAAGCGGTATGCGCTATGTGCATTGAAGCCAGGCAGATTACCTACATAGTAAGGATGAGGATACATACATGTATGTTATATATGTACCAATGTAAGTATCGCAGGTTTGCAGATACCTCTAGGGCTGTATGTATGCAGACAGACCAATGAGGTAGGTGGGCTTAGCGGCGTAGAGGTGTGTAGTGGAAGACTCCGGTGATTACTCGGCTGCGAATGACACACACAGCTGGCCGAGGACCTCACAGACTCCCTGGATACGGCTGAGCGCTGTCGACTGGCTGGCTGAAGAAGACACGGCTGGTGAGTCTAATAATAAGCAGATCCTGAGGCGTTTTCGTATTGACGATTACCGTAGGTCCGCGCCGGATGGATCGTCCATGTACTGTATATCTCCGACACCTAACTATAGGCAAATGTATGTGGCTAACGTCAGGTAGTAAATCCTTATTTGTATCATCTGCGCCTGGGGTTGCTTGTGGGCTTCTGTGCGGCTCTTCAGCCTGGTTAGAAAAGAATTGTCTGTAAGAGAGTCCCTTTTGTTCTTTCTTTCCTTGGCTTTTGGCTGTCAATAGTTCTATGGATCGCGGCGAGTCTATTGGGTATTGGGGATGGAGGTATCAAGGGCGCCCCCTGTGACCAATAGCAAAAGGGTCAATGTGAGGTCGAGGACAGCGGCGAGATTCGAACTGTAGGCGAAGCCTGAGATCCGATCGGATATCCGTCGTAGTTGTGGTATTGGTCGCTGCCGCCGTCTTGTCGCAAACAAAAGTGTTCGTAATCGATAGCAATCTTGTCACCCTTTCTGCCGTAAAGTACTTCGTACGGTGGCTAGAGCTGTTGAATCCAGCCCAAGACACAAGGAGCAACTATCAGTGTACGGGGGAATTGTTAGCGTTTTACTGTACGCAGCGCACGTAGCGAGGCCGATGCAAGGTAATCTTACCCCACTTCCGCGGACCTTTCAAAGTCGCAGGTCCTGCCCAGTCGGAGGTTTCACTTCGGAAAGATATAAGGGACGATGTAGAGGCCCCTGCGTGCGCCAACCTCTTGGTCAAATAAGGGGATATGAGCGGTGATCGCGGCCTGCGTAGCTAACTCTTTGCCGAGTCCCACTCGATTGAAATCTGACGTTGTTTCTAATGGTGAAATCGAGACGAAACGAGTTAAGTTTGTGGTATCAGGAGAAGTTCATTCATTGGATCGTCTAACCACAGGGAGTTCTGGGAGACTACCTCAGTCTTATATTCCTATCCGCACATGCCTGCGGAGAACGTATTCCACTCAGGCATCTACTTGATGCAGGAAGTCGTCCCTGCTTGACGCGTCTCCTGACTTTGCAAAGGGGTTGGAGCTATCCCAAGCTCTTCGCTAGTGGTGTGTACTAAATGGTGCGATGTAGTGAGCAAGACGGCAACATCTTCTCCTCTCACCAGGCTCTTCTCATCCATCTGGGTTTGGGTAGGCCTCTTTCACGGGTTGAAGGAGGGCGAGTGACCAACTCGTGACCTGAGTTAAAAGTCAGCCAACCCACCCAGTCAGGTAAGCTAACGTTAAGTAAGACATAAATACCACCCATTTTATGTCTGACCCGGTTTATCACAAATACCATGAGGAGATGGGAAAGTGAAAGTGAGGGGGTATGCGAATCTGCCCCGCACTACCCAAGTACAAGGTAAAATTTCGCATTAACCCTATGAATATAATTTTTTGCGATTCACTGGTGTTTCCAGTGTCGCTTCTGGCTTACAGGGACCGGTTTTGTACTATTAATGATATATGATATCTGTATGGATGCTTCAGTACTCCCAAGGGGTCTACCTGCGCTCTAGCTGCTTCCTACTGATTCGACATCGATATGTACCATTTCAGCCCGTGGAAGGTTACGATTGCAAACTTGGAAGACCCCGGCCATCCTCACCCTACATCTATATTTGCACGTAATGGTACGATATATCCCCAGTCACTTAAGGTGGTACCCACAGTTTGGTATACTATATACACAGCGATAGTTTTGTTAGTAGCCTCCACAAGCCGATCATATCCCTTGTATTCGACTTCTTTTACTATGCGAGGACCGCGGTATTTACGGAGCTCGTGGGCTTATTATACTAATTGTTTCTTTTATTATTTTGATTCATTGCTAGCCAATCACTTTGGAATACTTTGGAATCTAAGTAAGAAGATATACAGTCGATTTGGACACAGAGTTCGGAAACTACAAAACTTGCCCATACAAAACAAGGCATCTTGTGTATATGGTTAATATGTGGTGGGTCTTTGTATAAAACGCATGGAATATATATTGGCCATTGCGTTTGAATCGATTTTGATCACTAGTTAAAGGTTTGTAATAACGGTAAGCACTGCTAAAACCGTCAGATGATGTCTAATGCCATACCACAACTATGTATAACAATATTCACATGGCTCTGGAGTGGCCCCGGTGGAGGCAACTAGTAAATACCCTGCGTACTGTAGCTACCTACATAGTAGATATCAACGGTAACTGATACTGTATGATGATGTCAGCGATCCACGGAGGGGCACCCTCCCGTCCAGCTTGGACAACAGCCATCATGCCAGTCGAATGTGGAGTTTTCGGAGATCAAATTTCTCTTCAGTCTTGAGCATTCCACTGTTGTAGACCTTATTCCCATTTAAGTACATTATAGCATTAGGGACTTTAGCGGTAGGGGCGTTATAGGGGCACTACAGGTAACTCCTAACAAATTTACTTCTAGAGACTGTAGCCACTTAGCCTGATTTAGCTGTACTGCGGACCCGGCTTTTGTGGACTTTTGCGTTCGACCGTCGTAGTCCCATAACAATTCGTTTGAGCAGGTATAACCATCTTCCCACCTCTATAGCCCGGTATGTCCGGTAGTCGACTATGAGACTAGAATGCGATGCATTGAAGCTGTTGGAAGACCCTGACGATCCTTGGTGGGGGTTTCGCGCCAGGAAGAAAAACGGGAATGGGGGGTTGTCCATTGGCTGCATCAATGGGTTTGCGAGAACCGTGCAGGTGTGATGCAAGTGCTTTGAGGGCGGGATCGACTGCCGGCTGCCGACTGCCGTAGGATATGTAGGTACAGGGAATACTGGCGTCGATCTGGAACGACTTCTTCGGGAGGATGATGAGTATACCTGCAATGTACCCTAGTGCAGTGGTAGTCTACCATTTACCTATGTATTTTGCCTACGTACACTTAGATACTTCGTATCCGATATGAATGCGTACGCATCTACGGGAATTAAGTAAGTCTGTTCATCTCTGGCTGGCATGCTGTGTATGTCAGTGATATCACTGACCAGTGCCAGCAAGGATCGATCTTGGCGTTCTCGGATTAAACAAGGTTTATTGTGCCCGCTCGGCACGGTTCGTTGTAGGAGGTAAAATAGGATTGGCAGAGGTTAAATACTGGTTCGCTATATAGTGAGCGCTTTCGGAATGGACTCAACCCGTCATGTTCCGTTCTTCCCCTCCCCTCCATGTGTGTCACATACGCACACGACACACACACACGCCCTTTCCCGATGTCTTCTTGTCTGCGCGCTTGTGGGTGCGCATAGGCATACAGGCGCAATTTGTTGCCGAGTTATCTCCAAGACGGGTATGACAATGACGTCAAGAGCTCCATGAAAGACCACCTACGCGCACATGGCCTCATTGGATCCCAGCTAGAGAGGTGGACCCCCTTCCTGAAATTACCCACTTCCTGAATCTGTCCGCAACATTAAAAACTAGGCTATCTACAATAACAAAAAGCAATATCTCAACGAAAACAGTCTATTACTGATTCATTTTAATTGGTATTAAAATTGCATATCCTTTACATATTCGCAATCAACTTTTATAATATTTCTAACTATATCCTTAGTATAAATTTGCTTATATTGCTTTATAAAAATTTCAATAGCTTTGTTAGCTTTTATTTAACAAAGGACAACAAGATGTGGTATTTAATAATTTTCTAGAAGGTGCTAACGTCGCACACCAGCTCCCCGCTTACATCATCTTGCCGTTCGGCTTTTTAATTATTTCAACTTTTTAAGTTTAATTGTTTGGTTTTTAATAATTATAACGTAAAACGGCTTATAAAAAATTAAAAATAAACTGAATTATCTAAGCTAAAAGATAATTATACAAATATAATTATAAACATTTTGATATAATATATAACGTTTCTGAAACTATTTTAAAAACCCGATATAACGGTATAGCTTTTCGAACTAACATTATGTTTAATTTGTAAAAATTAATATTAATCAAAAAAGAAATCGATTATTAATCGAATTTTTAATCTAAATATGTAAACGTTTCGTATCCGGTTTTAGCATATTAAAAATATAGCAAATTTATTACTGGTTTAACGTATTACAATATGCGTTAAGGTTAATTAACGTTACGGTATATAGAGCTCGGCGTAGAAGAAGCAGATTTTTATTTGCTATGTAAAATCTAAGGTGAAGAGAAAAATAAAAATAAAAGAATTCCATCTATCTAAAAAAGATAAAAGTAGCTTTATAAGCTAGGGCTTATAGGCTTCATCCAAGACACAGACCACTTAGTTGCTAGAAGAGATATATCTGATACATACTATAACAATTATACGTCGAAATTTATTTAATGGTAAAAAAAGCTTATAACGCGTTTAAATCGAAAATCGATTATTAAAACATATTATACGAAAATTCGAAAGTATTTTATAAATAGTTTAAATTTACTTAAGTTATAATTATAAAATACGATATTGTAAAAAAGATATTTATAATTTTAACAAAACGGGTTTTTAATAAGATTTTTAATAATAACGTACTATATAGGCGGAATAACTGCATAAGCGAAATAGTTTTTTTAATAATTATCTTTAATTATTTATTTCTTAATAACTAAAATATAAAACGTTTTATAAAAAGATTTAAAATAAACCTGGCCGTTTAAATAAAAAAACGCAACCCAAAACTTATTTATATGAAATTATGTATTATATATACTGTTTCGGAATTAATTTTAAAGATTTGGTATAATGGTATATTTTCCTAAACCGATATTATTCCTAATTTGCGAAAATTAACGCCGATCGAAAAAAAAAACATTTATCAACCGAATCCTTAACTTAAATACGTAAACGCTTCCTGTTCGGTTTTAATATGTTAAAACATAGCGAATTTGCTGCTTACTTAACGTATTATAATACGTATCGAAATTAATTAAATATTTAATATCGTTTGACGGTAAAAAATTAAAAAGCGTTTAAATTAAAAATATAATTATTAAAAAGTATTATTTAAAAATCTAAAAGTATTTCCTAAATAATTTAAGCTAATTCGGGTTATAATCGTAAAATACGGTATTATAAAAATGATATTTACAATTTCGACGAAATAAGTTCTTTAATAAGGTTTTTAATAACATATAGCATAATAATTATAAATATTAAAAAACGTAAAAAACGTAAAAAACTTAAATAAACGTAATAAAGCAATTAGAAATAAGTTATAATTATATAATTTATTAATTCGTAAAATTAAGTTATATAATTATTTATTATTTTATTAGAAAAACCCTACTTTAAGTTCTAATATTACGATGATTTATTATTAATTAATTAAAAGGTTTAGATCAATTATAATAAGAAAATGACAAACAAATTAAATTTAAAATAAATCCAGCATTTCAATAAATATATTTAAACGCGTACGAAAACAACGAAACGTCTTTTTATCTTCGACGGCTACGAAAATTACTATTCGATAAAATTCGAAAAGTATTACGCGAATACCGGTATTATTACGCTTTATATACTTTTGTATTTTTCCTAACGATTTTAACCTTTTGATATATTTTACTTTTCCGTTTTAAAGCGCGTTTATATACTTTATATCGAAAATTTAATATAATGTTATTATATTAATATTGCGAAAAAGATTTCTTGCCGGTTTTTATGATACGTTTAAAACCGTTGTAACGTCCGATAATATTAAATCCGGTTTTGTTAAAACTGGATTAATTTTATTTAAGTTTAATAACGTTTTTTCCGATTTGAAAATTTCTTTAGTTATACTTACGCCGACCGTTTCGCTATTTACCTCCGCCGATTTTATTTTTTCTTTATTTTCGAAAACCTTTCGAAATATATAAAAAATAAAAAAACTGAAACGATATTTGCAAAATAAAATTAAAAATTACTAAGAGAACTCGCTAATAAAAATAGGTACATTGGTTAATTTTTTAATAAAAAGTAACTTAATATTTTTGCATAAAAACGTTTCTTTTTAAAGAAAAAAACGCCAAATTACGAGAAATTAATTATCTTTTTAACAAATGCTAAAAAACCAAAAACAAACGTTTTCAAAAAAATATTTACTATATAAAAAAACAACCTTTTTCAACTAAAAAAAAGGTAATAAAAAAATACAGCCAGTAACGGCTAAAGATAATGGTCGCAAAAAGATTAAAACGAAAGAACAAAAATATAACGTTTACAGCAAGCCCAGACATAATGTATGTATTTGTAAAAAGCTATAAATACGTTTAATAACAAAAAATCTAATTAATTTAAATCGATTTACTATATTATAATTAGTTAATTTAAGTTAGTTATTGCGAAATATAAAAAACGTGCAATTCGATTATATTAGCGATTCGATTATGTAATACGTTTTATAAAAACTTTTTTATTATAAAAAAGCTGTTAAATTACGCGAAACTAACGACTTTTTTAATAAACGCCGAAAAACTAAAAATAGACGTTTTTAAAAAGAAGAAATACTGAATATATAAAAGAGATAAGATTTTTTAGTTAAAAAGAAAATAATAAAAATATATAACTAATAGTAATTAAAAATAATCGTTATAAAAAATTTAAAACGGAAAAATAAAAATGTAGCGTTTACAGCAAACCCGAATATAATACGCATATTTGTAAAAAAGCTGTAAATATATTTAATAACGAAAAATCCGATTAGTTAAAACTAATTTATTACGTTATAGTTGCTTTATTAAGATTTGTTATTACAAAATGCTAAAAACCGAGCGGCAAGATAGTGTAAGCGGGAAGCTGGTATAAGATGTTAGATTTGAAATAAAAGATAAACCTAATAAAAATAATCGTTTTCTTTTTATAAAATTATATAAAATATTAAATTTTCAAGTTTTTTTAATTTTTAAAAAAGCAAAAGAAAATATACTTAATAATAGTTACAAGTTATTAATATTAAAAGATTAAAACAAGATAATAAATATATAATATTTATAGCAATTTTAAATATAATAAATATATATAGTAAATATATATAACGTATTATATAAGCAAACGATATATATAAGCAAATAGTATACTTTTTTTAAGGTTTTAATTTTCTAACTTTAATTGCTTCTTTTTTAACAACTATAATATAACTAACGCCGACCGAATAAAATAGATTATTAACAGTATTCTCGATTTATATATACGCGCGTTTTCTTATCCGGGCTTAAAATGCCAATAGTTGACGGTTGGCTGTCGTCGAAGGTTAAAACGAAAAGATTAAACGCGCCTAAATTGATATTATACCCAATTTGCGGATATTAACGCTAACCGAATATAGGACGATTATTAACGGTATACTTAACCTAAATATACGCGTACGTTTTAATTTGATATATTATAATTAATTAATTTCTATTTGTTATTATAGTTATAATAAAATACTAAAAGTATACTATTTGCTTATATATATTGCTTGCTTATATAATATTATATATATATATATATAATTTATAAAAACAAATCTAGTAAATTTAAATAAATTTATTACGTTATAGTTAATTAATTTAAGTTTATTGCTGTAAAATATTTAAAAAATTTTCGTAAACTTTTATATTGTATAAGGTTATATTAACGTTAATAAATTTTATTATAATTATATTTGCGATTTTTTAAGATCTATTTTCGAATATTTATATAAGAAAACAGGAAAGAGAGCTAATAATTTACAACCTGCTATTAGACCTTATTTTTACGGTTTGTGTTTTTAGGCCCTTTTCATGGGTCGGTATTTAGAGTTATAGGCTTTTGGAAAACCCTAGCCACGGCTGCGCCTACGGCGCAGCCACAACCTCAAAATAGAGCCTGATTTTAGTGGGGTAAGCTAGCTTAAGAATATCAGCAAGCGTCTTTCCTGACTTCGATCTACCTTACAAAGTGCAATCGGCCTTCAATACCTGAGTCACATACTACCACCTCCCCAATACCAGATTTCCAGCATCGTTGCCAGAGGGGTGGTCATCCGGTACCCTTACTATCCACTCCCCACGACCTTTATCCGCACCTGAATACCATAGCGCCCGATATACAACCCCCCTTTAGACTGAAAGAGTTGAGTGCGTGACGGCGACACCCTCGCGTTGATTACCAAGGCATCGATCCTGTCTGGTTCAGAAACACCAGAGTTCGCGGAGCTATACAACCCGAGAAGCGGATACAATACATAGGTATTGGTTATCAGGTTTTGCATATTAGGAGGACATTTGATACGTGGCAGACTGTGCCCGGGAGCATGGCCTCTGCATCTTTTAGAGAGTCGATGAATTCGCTGGGCTGGTCGCGACGTGATCCAGACTTCCCAGTCAACACTTCGCAACAGTCAGGTCTCCTCGCATCGATAAAGTCACTGAATCCCTTCGGCAACCGGGGCTACGTTCAGCTTCCTGTTACCGAAAGCGCCGGCGCTCCTCTGCCCGCCAGTAATCGCCGTGATGAAGAAGAAGGCTGGCTTGCCTGTGAGTTGGTGTCCGGCTCTAGTTTTACATATCCACATACCCGTCAACTCGTATCCCGCACACCGAACCCCCACCCCTTCTCCCGTTTTGACTCCACTGCAGTGTGTCTTGGTGGCCAGCATGCGCATCTTCTGCCCGCCGTGCTCCACCATTTCACATGGACAAACAACCCGCAGGAGATGTCGCGAAGCTGACCCAAGATCTCGATCGTTGATCTAGTGAGTCGTTGGGACCGCATGCTAGTATTTGGTGCCTGCAACCTAGGTGCCCTCGCTTGTTTTGTTCTTTGCTTTGCCTTATGGCCCGTCCTGCTAGCCAGGCCTGCAAAGTTTGTCATCCTGTAAGGCTTCCGTATTCTTCTACCCTTGCTGGTGTCTAGTCCTCCCTATGTACTGTCTCATTCTCGTCACCCCTGGACGTCCTTCCTCAGTGGTTATCTATATGAGATCGTGCATCAAGCCGGCCCCGCATATCCATTCATCTTGCGCAGCGCTACGGGTGATCGACCTCGCGGGCCTAACCTTCTTTCAACGTCTCGTCGTTTTTACGTCCTACTCCGCAAACCCCCCCGTCGAGGCTGCGCACCCCCGTTCCAGAATGAAATACTGACTGACTCGGTTCAAGATGGACGTTTGGATCGATTCTATTCCTGTCTTCATTCGCAGTTATGATGGGGCCTATGACCTATTTCCAGCACCTAAGTTCTGGGCCTCGTCTTCCTTTCACCGGGGCCTACTTTGGTTCATTAGCATTGTCCATCTACTGCTCCATTGGGGTGAGCCGGCAGTCCTCGCTGCTTAGTCCGAGTTTCGACTAACTTCCTGCAGCTTCGAAACACCGTCCTCACTCTCATCTCTGCAGCCATACAAATTGCCTGCCTCGTATGGTATCTGGTCAGTTATTTCCCTATGGGTTCGAGTGGTCTGCGCTTTGCCACCAGCTTTGGCGCTAGAAGGGCAGCGGCCTGGATGACGGGTTAGGGGTAGGACTGTGTGCTGTTCGATTATCCACGGTGTGTAGCAAATCTCTGAACACCAACTCGTGGCCCCCGGTAGGGGAAGTGCCTCTCAGGGAGAGCACTAGGCAGAACGAAAACGACTAAAGACAACGGCAGCTGTGCGAACTACGACCCTTCTATCGCATACTGTGGCGGGATGATGGCGTTAGATGTTCGTTTGGGCAGGTAAGACTTGGGTGTGTCCATGACATTTCGTAATTACATATTAAGAGCTGTAAGAAACACTGTTAACTCTGGATACCAAGCTGTCTAGTCGTTCTCGGCTATTAGGCTTCGATGCCCCCGAATTACGTGGAGATAGTGGCCTCACCTAAATTAGTCGTAAATGATTTATTGAAAGGAGATCATATATCTCGATGTGGCTGGCCCTCGCTGTCGTCAGCACCCTCAAGTTTGACCAAATTAGTCACTGGCCCCTTATGACTCCTGTCACCATCCTGCCAACCAAATATTGAAGGGTAATGGCACTGGCATTAATGTATCATACTAGCTCGGCATACAAGGTAGGTATGCGCCCTCTACTGCCTTTATGCGTAGGCCTTGGCAGGTTGTACCTGGCGAACTACTGAATACCTACTTATCTCAGTTCCCAGTTTCGAGGAGTCCATGTCTAACAGCCAAGTCAGCTCTGGACAAGCGAAGGCAGCAAGCTCTTGAATTGTTCACCTACGGGGCCAATAAGAACCTACTTTATTGTCCATTCTCAATGACACACACAGCGGCTCTGCGGGACTCTGGGACGTTAGAACTCTCTCTTATCCGCCTGCTTGTATGCCTAAATTCGGGTGTTCAAGAAACCCACCTAGGTAGACATCCGTGAATCGCACATGGCATTCCTGTTAACAGGAAGGATACCCACGTAGTGAATCTTGCATTGCTTTATAGGTAAGTGGGTATGCGCTCTCAAACCTGGGATATTGGCAAACGCATTTGGGGATTCTCGCGACTGATTATGTAGCAGTGATTCTCGTACATTCACACTACCTATGCGACTTCGTGTTTGAGTCTCCTAGGCATCCATAGCGCATCTGGACGGAGGAGATATCAAGCAGCGAGGCCTTTGCTTATGAACTGGCCTCTTGCTGTTTGCACATGCCTCCACGGCGCCAGTGCCTGGCGAGTCTGCCTGTTGTAGCTTCATCTGGAAGCAAGCATGGTGTACTCTGAGGACTGATTATTTGGTTTAGTGTATGACAAGGTGAGGCGCTGAAAACAGGTCATTGCTACCACTGGGCAGTTTATGTAGCTTATACGCCGCACAAAGAAACCGATGCCGGAGTTACCAAATAAATGATATGGCGCTTGGTAAAGAGAGATATGTGCAAACGAGAATCGACATAGCTGAACTCGGCGCCAACCGTTCATTGGGAGATAACACGAAGGCATCCAAGTATAAGGATAACCGCCGGTCCGGAACCAAGCGACTGTGTCCCTGGATCGATGTCATTCTGAGAATTTCGAAACTAGGGAATATATATATTTCGCAGGTATGCACAATCGCGGCTTTGCTGGCTTTAAAGAAGACAGGTACCCGTAGGATCCGCCTCTTGAATTTTTCATGCCGGCTATTTCGGCAACTACACCACACTTGGGCATTACCTAAAACACCTACTTACTTTTACGAATGAAGCCATGCCAGAGGTGTGAGTGGACGTACTTTGTAGACAGAGTCAGCTTGACATGAATAATCACCCTGTTTCTTAGCTCCTCGACTCTTCTGCATAACCTAGGTATGTATTTCCAAGAGTCCCCGTGCGGGCAACTCACTCTGAGAAGTTAGTAGTACCAGGTCAGGCGCAGTGCCCCTCTGCCAGTTCCTTCTTGTCCGTAGGTGGGTTAGACCATGGTTTACTTACGCAGGTAGGTAATGAATAGGTTATAGTAGTGATATATGCAGTAGACAACCTAAGGCTACCTAGCCTTAAGGTACCTTATATCAGTTCTTAGTTAGGTAAACATCTGGGCCTCTTGGTACGTTCTTGTTTGTTTACCTACACCAATGAAAGTCCACAACTCACCAACATAGTCATCATATCTTGTTTGCATATATATAAGCTGTGGTATCTATGAGTACATAGGTGCCTTCGGCTCGGCACCTATCGATAAGACGCCTCGTTTAGCATCAAGGACATGTACCTAATAATTACCTACTGGGTGGCGCTAAAGTGTGATTAGTGGTACTCAGTTACCACATTACAGGCACCAACCTAGGTGAGGTACATGCGTGCATCCCGATTCTTCAGGTAGAATACATACTTCGCATGTCAACCTAATAATAACCAGACTGTCCCGCCTTAACAGTTTTGATACGAACGCCGGATCAGGTAGGACCTTTGGTATCTGTTCTGCTCCGGGAGCCGTGAATTTGTAATTCTCTCCCCTTTTTATCCGCCTTGGGTTAATAACCAGGTACATGTCCTACCCGCCCGGGGGGGGGGGGGGGGGGGGGGGGGGG